>SJYV01034745.1:395831-464054 GCA_006410875.1 Neotragus pygmaeus | reverse complement strand
GTTTCCCCATCTTTAACCGAAGCTGTTTTTCAATCCAGAATCTGCTGCTCCTTGGAGCTACTGCCATAGAAGATCGGCTTCAGGCAGGTGTGCCGGAAACCATAGCAACTCTGTTGAAGGCCGAGATCAAAATATGGGTGTTGACAGGCGACAAACAAGAAACTGCTATTAATATAGGTAATTCATTTAAAAAATAATTTCCCGATGCTGATTTTTGTCTTGTGTTTTTCAAGTCTTGTAGAAGTGTCCACGGGCTCCTTGGACACACTGACAGATGGTGTTTTATAGAATTTTTCATTCACAAGGTTGAGAAAAGTCTACTGAAACCAAATGAACGTGCTCTTTATGAGCATTATCTGCCTGTTATGAACATTAAAACTATGACACCTTCCTGAAAAGTAATTGGACACACTTATAGGGCTTCCCTGGTGGCTCAGCAGCAAAATTCTGCCTGCAATGCAGCAGACACAGGAGAAGCTGGTTCGATCCTTGGGTTGGGAAGATCCCCTGGAGCAGGAAATTGCAACCCACTCTAGTATTCTTGCCTGGAAAACCCCATGGACAGAGGCGCCTGATAGGCTACAGTCCATGCAGTCAAAGAGTCAGACAGGACTGAGTGACTGAGTATGCATTCATAAAACCTAGAGAATTCAAGAGTTGATGAGAGCTTGATTTTTGTATTACTTTTTTCACAAAAATTTAGTCTCAGAGACTAAGCATATTTTCATTAAGTTTAAATATGTGTTACTATTTTATATAGTTATAGCCATTTTAGTGATTTTTACCAATTGATATGTTTTTCTAAGACGCTTGCATCTTTCCCTTCCCTGTATGAGCTGACAACCTCTTTGCTTGCTAAGTATTGCAGAAATGAAAATTGAAGAAAGGGAATTTAAGTCCAAATGATTTGATGAGTATTGCTGAAGGTGGCTTTATTTCTTGTTTATGGCTGAGTAGTATTCCACCCTGGAGAAGGCAATGGCTTCCCACTCCAGTACTCTTGCCTGGAAACTCCCATGGACGGAGGAGCCTGGTAGGCTGCAGTCCATGGGGTCGCTGAGTCAGACACGACTGAGCGACTTCCCTTTCACTTTTCATTTTCATGCATTAGAGAAGGAAATGGCCACCCATTCCAGTGTTNCTGCCCCAAGGATGGGGTTGGGGTGGGGGGTGGATAGGGGATTATTCCCAACAACCACAGACCCAGTATCAGGCTTCCCACGTTTCCTCCTGCACGTTATTCCACATCAGCAGGTGGAAGACCATGGGTAGTGCCTTTGAGAGAGAAAGATGATAGAAATGCAAAAACACAACCCTGAGCCAACAACATAAAAACACACAACCCTGAGCCAGCAGAATCACACAACCTGTCAATTCTCAACATGCCTAGTTTCACAGACAACCAGCTCTCCTAATTACAACAAATGTTATTATATCTAACAGACAGCCTTCCAGAAAGCAGGTGACCAGGAGCATCCGGCGGTGCCCGGGGCTGCCACTTACGGCCTCGATGATGACAGAGTAGGGCGTTCTGGCTGTGAAGACAAAGCCCAGCTTCCGGGCCCCTTTGACCAAAGCGGCTTCGTCTGTCAATAAGAACAGAGGAGACATCGACTCGTCTCTGGGAAGGATAGCATTCTGTTCAGCAAGTGTTATTTTTCACGTGAAAAAGACCCGCACCAGCGACAGATGCCTGGCCTTCGGTGCAGTAAAGACCGGGGACCTGGAAGGTGCCCGCTCACTGCTCGCCCCCTACTAGGGCCCAGAAAGGAGCACCTGCCTCAGAGGAGAAGCGTGGACCTGGAACTGATCCCCAGGACACTCTGCAGCCAGCGGGAGAACGGAGGCACATGGCGGCGCGTGGCGGGACGGGCAACAGCGCTGCAAACACCCAGGGGTCAGGGAAGGGGGCAGCGGGCACCCCGGCCGCAGGGCCTCACCTGGGGAGGAGGCCTGGTACACGATGCTGTCCCCATCCCTCTCGGGGACCACGGTGTGGCACACGGCCAGCAGGGTCAGGAACTCCTGGATGCAGGGTGCTGTGGGCTGCAAACGGAGCCAAGATCAGTGGCTGTCAGGATGCCCCCCGACCTACTTCAGGGTCAGGCTCAAGGGACCTCCTGCTTAGAATCCAGGGGTTCTTTCCTGCTCCCCTCAGAACAGAGGTCAGGAGCCTCGGTGTGGACTCCAGGCACCCTTCCGTTCACATCTGCTCGCCACCCAGCCCATCTCCTGCGGCTCACAACCCCCTACTCCGGGTACCTAGCACGGTGTTTGATGTGAACTAAGCCCTTAAACTGTTTCTAAACGAATGAGTCTCTTATGGACCATGGACCAGTTTGCCGTCTGACCATTTAAATCCCTTGCTGCTGCCACCCTGTACTTTCTCCTGACCCTTCACCATTCATTCCAATGTGAACAGACCATGCGGCCATCCACCAGCACTATCCCTCTCAACCTGACACTCCATGAGGACGCTTGAGTCCTTTCTCAGACAGCAAGTCCTCACCGGTGCTAATTAACATCCTTAATTAACACTCCCCTCCTCCACAGAAGGTTCTTCTGAGATGCCACTCTTCTGCTTAGAGGACCCCTAGCCGAGTAGTGCCATCTACCTCTGAGACCAAAATCCAGGAAAAGACAGTATCAACGTCTGTGATCCTGACACAGAGCACAGACTTCAGCAGCATCCTCTTTGCAGCCTGGACCACCTGGTCAGCATCTCTGGGGCTGAAGCAGGACGGCTGCATCCCAGCCTGGGATCGTGGGTGCCTTCCATGCTCACATCTCAGAACACTGCTGGGAAAGTTCCAGCATCAACAAATAGGCACTAACTGAAATATAGTATAGCAGACCTCCTCACTGAAAATTCAGAGAACATTTTAAGTATATCTATCTCTTCACGAAATTTGGGAAAGATAAAGTTTTAATGTTGCTCGAGTTTACCTAATTTTAAAACTGAATTTTGGGTTTTTTTAGAAAAGTCCTATTAGGTCTAATTTATACTGGTTAAACTGGTTGTGAAATGCTCTGATCACTGAAAAAGTTAGTATTTTTCAGAATAGCCTTTAGAATAAAAATGCATTTATATGGACCAGCAGTAAATCCTGGTTTGCTACAATAGTTCAGAATGTGACATCACAGTTAAGAATTCAACAGATTAAGATTCTGACTCTCATTTCTCCATCTGTTTGCTGGGTAACTTTTGGCCAAGTCAAGTTTTCTATGCAACTCCCCATCATCTCTCTGAGGTGACTCAGGTGCTAAAGGAAATATACTTCAAATGTCTAGCACATAAGTAGGATGCTATGCTAAGCTGCTAAGTCACTTCAGTCGTGTCCAACTCTATGCAACCCCATAGACGGCAGCCCACCAGGCTCCCCGTCCCTGGGATCCTCCAGGCAAGAATACTGGAGTGGGTTGCCATTTCCTTCTCCAATGCATGAAAGTGAAAAGTGAAAGTGAAGTCGCTCAGTCATGTCCAACTCTTTGCAACCCTATGGACTGCAGCCTACCAGGCTCCTCCATCCACGGGATTCTCCAGGCAAGAGTACTGGAGTGGAGTGCCATTGCCTTCTCCTAGGATGCTATAAATCCTGCATATTATATCTCGTTTCCTAGATGATCCTAACCAAAAGATACTGTAATTACTTTTCAAAATACATGACCTCTTGGATTCGCAGCTATGAAGAAACAGTCTTGCAGAAATCTTACAAAACAACAGAAATCTCAAATGTTAGCGAAGTCTACAATCAGACTCATCTTGATGTGCTTACTTTATAACTTCACTACATACTTAACTGGGCCCCAAATTAAGTCATGCAAAGTGTTCTGTACAAACTGATCATTTTCCTAAAGTACTAACACCATAGAAGTGAAGACACATCTCTTCCCCAAGTTCCAAAATAGCAACTTTCAAGATGCTACATACATACATAAATGCAGGTGCATCATAAGATGTTTAATGTCCCACAAGTGAATGATGGCCCTTACATGATGATCCTCGATATTCTTCAAGAGCCTGGGGTCATCAAAGTCGCAGGAATCACTAGGTGGAGGAGGAATCCGGCTGAGAAGAGAATAGGAGGTATTACTCAGCTCCAAAGTTCCTTTAACTCAAACCTAGGAAGAATCTGTCTTCAGAAAGAACCACACATAAAAAGCCTATAAATTTATATTAAACTTTTAAAGATTTGAAATATTGTGTATTATTTCAAACCTCAAGACAGTAAATGTCACTCCTGACTATAAACAAAATAAGGATGATCCCTGACTTAACATTGTTTTGACTTAATAACTTTTCAGTGGTGCAAAACTGATAAGCATTCAGTAGAAACTATCTTTCAGTCTCTGATTTTTGATCTCTCCACAGGCTGGCAACACATGGTACAATCCTCTCTCATGATTCTGGGCAGCGACTGTAGCCCCACCATCACAAGGGTGAACAATTGAAACACAACCATGCTGGGCCCAGACAGCCACACAACAGATGAATTAACAGACAAAATGTGGTGTGTATATGTATGGAATATTACTCAGCCCTCAAAAGGAATGAAACTCTGATACATGCTACAACATGTATGTTACAACCTTAAAGATATTATGCTGGGAAGTGGGAAGCAAGCAAGATGTATCAGACCGATAGCTGGGTATTTTTGTTAAAAGCACTGTAGCACGATTGGACTTTCAAAACCATACTCGTATTTCATTTTTATTCTGGCTCTCTTGAAATAACATGCAACTTTTATTTACAAAAGAATCACGTGAGAAATGCTAATATAAAATTGTTCCAAAGCCTTTCCCACTAAAGTAGAAAGAACTGTTAAAATATACTTACGAGAAATCATCTGAGGATGGTTCCCTTGTCAGTTCTGGAAAATGACTGCCAGAGAGAAACAGAGTCGTTACAGAGCTGTGATCAAAAACACAGGTATTCACACAAAGTACAAGCTCCAGCACAGATCATACATTAGGCTACTAAAAGGTCTTAGTAAATTTAAGAAGACTGAACTAGCAAGCATCTTTTCCTATCATAAGATACAAAACTGAAACTCAATTATCCCCCCACAAAATGGAAGATTCACAAATATGTGATGATTAAACAACATGCGAAGGAACAACCAATGGATCAATGAAGAAATCAAACATGAAATCCAAAAATACCTAGAGACAAACGAAAATACTAAAACTTGCAGAATTCAGCAAAAGCAATTCTGAGACGTTTTATAGCAATAAATACCTACCTCAAGAAACAAAAATCTCAAACAACTTTATACCAAAAATAACTAGAAAAGGAACAAATAAAACTCAAAGTTGGAAGGAAATAAAGATTAGAACAAAAATAGATGAAATAGAGACTCAAAAGTCAATAGAAAAAAAATCAATGAAACTAAAAGTTGGCTCTTTGAAAAGATCAAGTTAAGAAATCTTTAGCTAGACTTACCAAGAAAGAGAGGACTCAATCAGAAGTGAAAGATAAGACATTACAACTGACACTACAGAAATAAAAGGATCACAAAAGACAACTATGAACAATTAGATGGCAACAAATTTGACAACCTGGAAGAAACGGATAAAGGCCTAGTAACATACAACCTACACAGAAAATCTGAGTACACCCATTACTACTAAAGAAACTGCATCAGTAATTTTAAAACTCCCAACAAAAGTCTGGAACCAGAAGGCTTCACTAGTGAATTCTACCAAACATTCAAAGAAGAATTAATACCAACCATTTTCAAAAAATAGAAGAGGGGGGAAGACTTCCAAACTCATTTTGCAAAGTCAGCATTACCGATACCAAATGAAAAGGAACATCACAAGAAAATTACAGGCCAGTATCCCTGAATAACAGACACAAAAATCCTCAGTAAAATATTAGCAAACCATATTCAACAATACATTAAAAGGGTCACACACAATGATCAAGTGGGATTTATTCTAAGGATGAAAGATCAGTTTAGTATCTGCAAATCAATATGACAACACCATCCACATTACCAAAGTGAAGAATAAAATCATATAATTGCCTCAATGAAAGAAAGTGAAAGTGAAGGTTGCTCAGTTGTGTCTGACTGTGAACCCATGGACTATACAGTCCATGGAATTCTCCTGTCCAGAATACTGGAGTGGGTACCCTTTCCCTTCTCCAGGGGATCTTCCCAATTCAAGGATCAAATCCAGGTCTCCCATGTTGTAGGTGGATTCTTTACCAGCTGAGCCACAAGGAAAGCCCAAGAATACTGGAGTGGGTAGCCTATCCCTTCTCCAGTGGATCTTCCTGACTTAGGAATCAAACTGGGGTCTTCTGCGTTGCAGGTAAATTCTTTACAAACTGAGCTATGAGGGAAGCCCCAATATATTTGCCTCAATAGATGCAGAAAAAGCATTTGATAAAATTCAAATTTCACATATAATGAAAAAAAACCTCTCAGCAAAATGGATATATAAGGAATGTACCCCAATATAATAAAGTCCATATAATATATGACAAATCCAAGGCTAATATCATACTCAACAGTGAAAAGCTGAAAGCTTTTCCTCTAAGATCAGGAATAAAACAAAGATGCTCACTCTTATTATTTTTTTCTCAACATATTATTAGAATTCCTAGCAATTAGGCAAGAAAAAGAAGTAAAAGGTATCCAAATAGAAAAGGAAGAAACAAAACTGTCACTATTTATAGATGATATGATATTATATACAAAAAACTCTAAAAGACTCCACCAAAAATCTGTTAGAACTAACAAATTCAGTGAAGTTGCAAGATACAAAATCAATCTACAAAAATCTGTTGCATTACTATATATTAGTAAAGAACTATCAGAAGGAGAAATTAAGAAAACAATTCCACTTACACTTGCATCAAAAAGAAGAAAATACCTAGGAATAAATTCAACCAAGGAATGAAAGATCATACACTGAAAAGTGTAATACATTACTGAAAGAAATTCAACAACACAAATGAACGGAAAGACTTTCTGTGCTCATGGATTGGAAGAATTAATGTTGAAATGTCTGTACTATCCAAAGAAATCCACAGACCCAATGCAATCCATATCAAAATTCCAAAGGCATTTTTCACAGAAATACAACAATTCTAAATTTTATACAGACTCACAAAACTTTGAGAAATAAGAACATAGCCAGATGCATTATGCTTCTTTTAAAAAAGAAAAGTGTCGAGATCAAAACATGAAGTAGAAATGTATACTTACTAGATTGGAAATACAAAGTTACATATTCCTTAAGATTTCTCATAGGTTAGTATTTATAGAAATAACCATGTTTTAACTGTTCTAAATTGGGACTCATTCAGTTTTAAATATCTTTAGTAGTAATTATGAAACAAAATTCCTTATAAATATCAAGGTATAAGAAAGTCAAGGTATTTGACTAAGTGGCTAAAAATAAACTTCTTTTGTTGGAAGAATACAAATAAAATTCAGTAAGTTATAAAGACACTCACCCATAGGTTACCCCAGCAATGCTACACTTTTTGAAGTTCATGATATTGCATGTAAGAGTTCCTGTTTTGTCAGAAAATAGATATTTTACCTAAATCAAAGAGAAAAATATATGCCAAGAATGTAATAACATGCAAAGACACATAAGTGAAGTCTTTTATTCTACACATTTCAAAATCTGTATTAGTTTTCAAAAGTAAATTTCCTTAGGCAAGCAAAACATATTTTAGAATTAAATATATGTTATATATCATAACTATATATTGTAAAACTAATATATTTTAAAGCTTAAGACCACAATTCTGGGGTCCAAGTGTGTGAAAACATACAAAAGAAATTTCAGTAACAGCCCTGAATCCATTTAACATCAGTAAGCACTAAATTTAGCCACAAGGCATCTCAATGACATTTACACGGAATTCATTCTTGTGTCTAATACATCAAGACAACAAACTCAGACTGTGGCAACCACAAAATATTTGTTTTTAAAACTCCATCCCTTGGCTGGACTAAGAAAGCATGTCCTGAAATAGCACAGAACACTAAGCTTTTCAATCACCATCATAATGAGGTTACATAAAGGCAGCGTGGCACTGCAACAGATTAACGTAACTTTCTAAGGCACAAAGTTCTATAGACTTAACACGCTAGGCTCTCAATATACAAAGGTGAAAAGAGAAATTCCTATGAAAGTCAATAAGCAAACCATTTAGACATGATTAACTGAGTGCACAAGAGGTGAGCGGAGAAGGCAATGGCACCCCACTCCAGTGCTCTTGCCTGGAAAATCCCATGGACGGGGGAGCCTGGTGGGCTGCAGTCCATGGGGTTGCTAGAAGTTGGAAACGACTGAGTGTCTTCACTTTCACTTTTCACTTTCATGCATTGGAGAAGGAAATGGCAACCCATTCCAGTGTTCTTGCCTAGAGAATCCCAGGGATGGGGGAGCCTGGTGGGCTGCCGTCTCTGGGGTCGCACAGAGTCAGACACGACTGAAGCGACTTAGCAGCAGCAGCAGCAGCAGATGTGCTGTTACGTTCTGTCCTCCTGGATGGATGCTACGATGCGGGAAGGGCAAAGAACTCAGAACCACAAGGGAAGGGAGTCCAGGTCAGGCTCTGAATCGTGCAGGTTGGGAAAGTTACCACAGCCTTCTGGGACTCAACATCCACGTCCATAANCTGTTACGTTCTGTCCTCCTGGATGGATGCTACGATGCGGGAAGGGCAAAGAACTCAGAACCACAAGGGAAGGGAGTCCAGGTCAGGCTCTGAATCGTGCAGGTTGGGAAAGTTACCACAGCCTTCTGGGACTCAACATCCACGTCCATAAGGGTTTGGCTAGAAGGTTAAGTAACATTACTCCATGTCTAACTTTCTGGGAAATTACATCATAGATTAGTGAGAGGGGAGTAATTAACAGAACTGTCTCCAGTAAAATTCCAGTTTCTCAGTGACTTTCTAAAGAGGGGTCATGACTGCATCTGGATGTGAGATGGATTCCAGGAATTCCCAAGAACCGTGCTAGGGAAGTCACACGGCACTGTTTTTATACAAGACAGATTAATAACAAGAATTGTGTACTCTAGACTTTCCCTAACTGATACAATATAAGCAAATACTAAGAATTATTTTTAAAGTGCCTTCAAGTAATGATTATTAATGATCCTAAAGAAGTCAAATAGTACACAGAAATATGAAATCAGTACACTATTAAAGTAATGAATGCTTTAACCATGAACAAGTTTAAATATAAGCTTTATCTGCAGTAAGACTGGGGGTATAAAAAGTTCAGTAGAATCAGCCTTTCAAAAAGCACTATCTTTCTGTTTCTTTTTTAAAAGTTAAAAGATGAAGTCAAAATATTTTTAAATGACAATTTTATAATAAGGAATTAAGATTTTTCTATTATTCTGCCTGTTGGATTTTGACTTGTCTTTTCAGTTCCAACTCAGAACTACTTCCCCATGCAAACTCTTCCTATTCCCAACTAGGATGAACTATCTCATTGGGGGAGCTGGAGGACACTGAATCCGTCAATCATTTGGGTCCAGTTCAATAGCATTTGAGAACAAAGTTACACTAACCATTATGCTAAAATAACAAAGGCAGACAAAGACGACCAAAGAGCTCGTCTCCACACCTTTGAACAGGCTCCGAAATCCCAGGATGGAAACAGACACATATCACTGTCACTGTTTTTTACTGTATTTATGTTTGGAAAGATTGTTGCAGAAACACTGAAGAGAGGTAAATTAACTCTGCTGGAATACTGGAGCAGGGTTTAAAGAGAAGGCTGGTTTAGTCTGATATATACTGCATTCACTTCATGCAGTTGTTGGGAGGATCATACAAGATAAGTAAATAAAATGAAATTATCATCTGTAATTATAGTGCATTCAACAGACCTAGACTTTGCAATGATTTCAACTCACAACGAGGACATAATGCAAAGTGGCAATAGGGGTTTAGGGTGATGATGGAAAAGAAACCGGGTCCCTGAAATATTACAGCAATGAAAGCAGGAACATGTGAGAGATTTTATGGATTTACGTCCCTCAAATTAGCCCCCACATAAAGTCCCTTAGACAGCAAGGAAATCAAACCAGTCAACCCAAAAGGAAATCAACACTGAATATTCACTGGAAGGACTGATGATGAAACTGAAGCTCCAATACTTTGGCCACCTGATCCAATGAGCCAACTCATTGAGAAAGACCTTGATGCTGAGAAAGATTAAGGGCAAAAGGAGAAGAGGGCAACAGAGGATGAGATGGTTAGAGAGTATCACAGACTCAATGGACATGAGTTTGAACAAACTCTGGAAGATAGTGAAGGACAGGGAAGCCTGGCATACTGAAGTCCATGGGGTCTCAGAGAGTCAGACACAACTTAGCAACTGAACAACAACCGAATATCCAAGCATCTTAACCATCGTCTTTGCTTTATTTGCTCCTGATTAACAATCTTGCATACAAAGTGACCTTGCACTATATTTTTTGTACTAAATGTGTTGCAGGTGATAAGATCTTCTAGGTGATAAGATCTATCCATGTCTCAAAAAGCAAGTCAAGATTAATTAACATTTGTATTGAATAATACCTCCAAATACCACAGAGCTCTTCAGACATCAAAACCACCTTTATGGAGAATTATTTTTGCACAATCTTCTCCACAGTTCTTCCAACATTTGTCTGCCCCCGTGCTCACGTCACTGTCCCAAAGTCCCCAAGAGGCTCTCACCTGGCCAAGCTCTTCATTAAGGTTTGATGTCCTGGCCATGGCAGGAGTGTCATTTCCTAGATAATACATATCTGTGTCCTGAGAGAGAGAAAGGAGTGGGGGGACTTCAGCAAATATCCACTGTCCATCACTCATCTAGATTAAGAAGAAGCTCAAAACAGGTAACTCAAACAAATGCTAATTTTAAATTTAGTGGTGACAATACAGGGTCTATTTATGCAGAAAAACACTGAGATACAGGGGAAAACATGGTATTTAGTTATATCTAGAAGATTTGGCTTCCAGATGATCATTTCCTAACCTAGACTAACTCATACTTCTGAGCTTAGCGAATACCTCATTCACAGGGTTGTTGTGAAGCTCAAATAAAAATGCCCATGAAGAAAAAAAATGCACATCAAAGCGTCTGGTCATCAAATACTAGCTGCTGAGGTCCAGTGCTTCATGACCATGGTGGGTCCTTGAAAATTCCACCTGGACTCTTGCAACAGAACCCAAGTTCACTGTCACTGTGAATTTTGATATAAAGAACACTTAAGCAGACACACCTAAGAGAGCTTTCCTTCTGCACTATAAAGCATGAGCAGCTGCAGCCACTTCATGCCCCTGCACTGGAAGACAAGGACCTGCTTGCCCTCTTCTCCATTATCCCACTGATGCTCCTGAGTGCACCTGCCCATTTCATGGCCCAGGAAACTGGGACACTAGGTGACTAGTCACCACCACCACTGGCTCAGGGACAACCTTGCCCAGTCTCTAGGCAGTGAAATCCCAGATCGAATTATAAATCAGTGACATTCCTCTTTTTCTGGAGGCCCAGCTTCATCACTAAGGCTCTGACAGGATATTAGGAAATGACACGTCCCCAGCAGCTCTGCTTCCAGCCCCGTGTGATTCTCACCCAGTTTATGAAGAGGGCTTGTGTGTACTTCACAACCTCGAGAGTCACCAGCAGACTGATGGGAATCAGATTGTTGTAGAGAATGATGAATGTCAACAGGTTGTATCCGAAATTGTCTGAGGTCGCATCTGCAGAAGAAAACCACAATATGTGCATAGCTTAGTCTCTGTTCAGTATCCCTGTACTTTATTATGCTGGCATTTTTCTGAAAGATGTTCACAAAAGAAGTTGATTGGCTTAAGTGTACATTTAGAGATTCAAGTTGAAATAGTTACTGAGCACCTGCTCTGTGCCATGAACTGTGGATACACAAGGCTGTGATGGCACAATTCCTTCCAATAAAGAGCTGGCTTCCAATAGGAGGCTTTGGGGGAAGGGGGTGAGCCGAAGTCGGCATCTGCCAAGGTGATCATGGAGCAGGCGATATCGATTAAAGAGGAGTTCACAGGCACGCAGACACCGTGGCAGCAGGGGTTTAATGGGAAGGCACAGTCACAGTCACTCAAAACCATCCGGAAGAACAGAGGCTTAAGACAAGTTCTGGAGGATGACACAGAGGCAGCTAACTGAAAAGGATGCAGAAAAGAGGACCGGAATGCCTACAGCCTCAAAGGTCAGAGTGTATTGGGGACACCCTAAAGAATTAGTCAAACTGGGGCAAGTGTGAACAGGCAAAACAGGTGCAGACAGGGAGACAGACAGAAGCTTTGAGCCTATTTATAGAAGACAAGAGAAAGAACGTCTTAATGGAACATGGTCGCTAGAGGAAGAATCTGAAGCAGAATCGGCTAAGGCGGGAGGAGGGACCAGGAGAGGAGGCGGAGGTACAGGGTCTCTGAGTGTCAAAGAGGAAAGTTCTCTGAAGTCAAAGCTCTGACACGGAAGGCACAAATGTGAAGTCTGATGCCTTTTACTGGAGCTACTCAGACTTCACCCTAAGGATAACAAGGCACAAAGCACTGAATGGAAAAAAACAGGTAAATTCTTCACGGTAAATCATGCAGCTAGTACTGGAGTTTGATGTCAGCTGAGCAATTTAGATGACAGTTTCCACTAAGCTTATATATCAGTATAGTGCCACTGTTGTTTATGTACCTAAACCATGACATGCTGCAACTAATACATGTTCAAATTCGTCTGTCTTCACATTTGAATCTAAACATACAAAATGGTTGAAATCCATGTTTTAAGAACCAAAATCAAGAAATCTTGACCCAACCCACAACGGAAGTCCCAGTCACTTTTCCCATCTATAAAGTGGCAGCAAGAGTCTTCCTGGGTGGTTCAAAATGTGTGAGCTTTCTATATGAGATAACTAGGAAAGGGGGAAAAAAATGTTTTCATCAGTTTAACTAAAATTTAAAGAAAGGTGGGAATAATCATTACTCTAAGAAAATACTTCAAAGTTTAAAATTCAAATGTTTTACTCAACTTATCATTATTTATTTTGTCATTAGATTTTATTTATTTTTCTGGAATTGCTGTGGAAGGAGATTAACAAATCTTCTCTCAAAACAAGAAGCCATAAAACTGGACAAAACTATCAAAACAAGCATTCAAAGTGCTGAGGGACCGATCATAGAGCACACAAAAAATTCCAAAGCATGAATTCAAGAATAATTGCTCAATCTCAATGAGTGGGAGCCTTTGGCATTTAAGCCAAAGTCTGTTTTTTCCTTCTCTACCCCAGAACCATGTTGCTTAAGTTCTGCTCTGGGTGGTAGGTGGGGAGGGCCCTGAGGACTGGCAACTCTCATCCCCGCCCCCACCCCAGCCCACGTTGTGTAAAATCTATCCCAGGGTGGGACAGACTGTCAGAACAGGAACAGCCTGAGGGATCCGACAGTATCTGAAGCAGAGCATAAAACTGCCATGCCTAGGGCACTATGAAAAAACAACAGACATCCCTGATCAGGGAAGACAAATCTCTCCCAATACTAGCAGGGGCAAAGAAACCAGCAGACTACACAGAAATTAAACAGGCAGATCGGCGGAAAGATGGCCAAGGAAAACTAGCTAAGATGATACCCAGCCCTGGTGGTCCAGGGGGCAGGGCCATGTGCAAGGCTGCACCTGCTCACGAGACGGGACAAGTCCTTGTGAGCCTCTAGTCCCTGATGTGGGGTCGATTTTAAACTTCCCCACCAGTGAGGCCAATTCCGAAGCCACACACAGATCAAACAACTGGTCCCTCACTGGCTCAAGGGAAGGTCAGGACAACCTCTGACCACCCGCTGGCTGACTTCTAAGCTACGCTGACCCCCTAGAAGTCCAAGATAAAAACCTGGGATGATTTGTTGCTATCCAGTCAGCCTTACAAGAAATAACAAAGGAAATTCTCCAGGACAACAGGAAGTGGCACCAGACAGCAATTCAATGTACATAAAGAAACAGGGGCAATAAAGGTAATTATATAAGTACTTATAAAAGAATATAATTACATATGTTTTATGGGAGAAGGCAATGGCACACCACTCCAGTACTCTTGCCTGGAAAATCCCATGGACAGAGGAGCCTGGTAGNCTTAGGTTTATTCCTATGGCTGGGTCCTTCCCTTTGGGTCTGTTCAAATATGAAGGTGGGGAGCACTAGTAAGACGCATGATGATGAAAGATGAGCAGAAGAGAGACACTGCACTCCAACATAATGACAAAAATTGACTCAAATAATAAAACAAATGCCAAGAGGACAAGGATGACAGAATACAGACAACAGGGCCGTGAACATTATAATGGGAGTTCAGTTGTTCCTTTCATTTAACTTGCTAAAAACATAGACTACTTAGAAGCAAGAAAAAGATAAATAAAAAGGATGTTTCTCTAATAACTGTTAGCCTGTATACACTTCAGACACCTCTCTTCTGCTTTTCTGCACAATTTCATGCACTCCAAACCAACTAGTCTTTTACCTGATGGGTAATACACACAGATAGACATACCAGGTGAGTTTTGTGAACCTCATTTCAGACCCTTGTGACATTTCCTTGCCAAAAATCAGGTCTTTCCTTAAATTTCAGGGAAGGCTTAAATTTATTAAAATGGTGTTTCGAAAAAAGCTCAACATGGAGAAATCTGTTTTAAAACATTATGAAACCAGAAGACAAACTGATATTTCCCAAAGCTCTTATATATAATTCTTAAGTCACGTTAAAGATTTAAATAAAAACCACTAAGACAAGAGGAAGTGGTACCTTTTCCCATCCAAGTTCAAGTTCCCGGTGAAGTCATAGAGGTGGCGATTGGGCCCTTCGCACTCGATGGTCCCAGACAGCTTCATCAGCACCTCCCTCGTCTGCATGTCTGCAGTGTGACTCAAACCCTAAAATATTCAACCCCAAGAGGAAACTGAACACAACCTTCCAGGCTTAGGAACAACACTCAGCACCCATACTGTTAACCCAAAGGGAAGACTGAATCAACTAAAATGGAATAGTTTGGGGGGAGGAGGGTCCTCAAACATTATCAACCCCTTAGGATGGATCATAGGTGGCTTTGGCCACAGCAACTGAATAGAAAAGGTTCAAAAAATTTCAACAAAGCAGAAAGTCAAGACTCTACTACTATGCTGACACATTCATACTAAAGTCATAATTTGTTGTTGTTCAGTCACTAAGTCCTGTCCAACTCTTTGAGACCCCATAGACAGCAGCACACCAGGCTTCCCTGTCCTTCACTGTCTCCCAGAGTTTGCTCAAACTCATGTCCATTGATTGGTGATGCTATCCAACCATCTCATCCTCTGTCGTCCCCTTTTCTTCCTGCCTTCAATCTTTCCCAGCATCAAGGTCTTTCCCACTGAGTCAGCTTTTCGCATCAGGTGGCCAAGTATTGGAGCTTGCATATGATAATTAGCACACCAAAACACCTTACAGAGAGCATCCTTCATTAGCGGTATCCTGAGATGACCATAAACACAGCATAAAGGACCCCTTTAATACACTGTGATGTGTAATGCCCTGTAACTCTTCTCTAAAGAGAAAAATGAAATGTCTAAGCCAAATATCTAACACAGAAATGAAAAATATGTGGACAGAATCATCAAATTCCACAGAAAACTGAAGTGTCAAAATGAATCATTGTTCATTGAAATTTAAAACTTTTCTAATAAAGACTAATCTCCATTCAAGAATTAAAATAGATGGTAAGAATAGCTTTATTTAAGGCATGGACATTTTGCACACTGGAAATCTAATATACTACTCTCTAGAATTAGAATCTCCGTGAAAACAACAAAGCCCAGTGAGGCCCCCGGAGCCCATCTGGGTCCTCTGTCCACTGCACGTGCTGCCCACTGCCTCTCCCAGGATCCCTTTCCAGCCACCCGAACAGGTGGAGAGTCCAGTAAGATACAACCCAAGACATGGCTCCCTGCGTGGCTGCGCTCTAATGTAGCCCACTTTTTCTAGTTCTGTCATCACTCCCAAGATATCCTGCTCCTAACCGTGTTCTTCCCACGGATCCTATCAGGGTGAAGGCATAACCTTTTGTGACAGAACGTTTTGTTCCCTCTGGAAACAGCACCAACGGTTAACCTGTAGGAAGCGCCTTTACAATCTGGGCTCCGTGACGACGCAAGCGGTAAAGGGCCACGTTACCTGACGTATTTTAAGGTTCGTCTCCCCGTCCAGATTGGCTGTTTCAACGTAACACATGGCCTGAGGTTCACTAAGGAGAGAGAAAACAAAACAGCCGAGTTGAGTAAGGTCCACTCTGGCACGTCACGGCTGACAGAGCCTCCACCACGGAAACTCTGCTGGTGGACCCTCACAGGGGTGTCAGAATCGACCACCGCAGGAGCAGCGACTGACCGGGCAGACAGACGGACACTCTAGTCCAGTGATCCGCCCACAAGGGCACCTGACCTCAGTGGGCAAAAGTAACAGAGGATGAACAGAAGGGAACAGGTACGTGATGGGAAGTATACAAGATGTCCCAGCTAAGACCAGCCCAGTGGGCTCAGGGACCCTGGAAGTCGGAGGCCAGCTCGCCCTTGACCACAAGAGCTGCCCGCCCACAAGAGCCGCACACACAGCTTCTGAACAAGATCACTGCAGGAGGAGCTGAGAAACCAAGGCAGGGGATTGCAGGCCTTTTCTTTCTACAGTTTTTACTATGTCTACAGGCAACTTTTTAATCAAAACACCTAATTTCAAAGACAGAGAATTCAAAGAAGAAACGTAAGCATGGCAGAGACTACACCCCGAGTTCAGATATTCAGATACGGGCAGCAGAGTTCGGGGTTAAGAGGACAGATTCTAGACCAGCAGCCAAGTACTGTCTCCTGGCGCTGCCCTTCCTGGGGGTGTGACCTCGGTCAGCTGTCCCATCTCTCTGCATCCCGTGATTTCTCGTGGACCAAGTAGGGATGTCTAGGTTTGCTGGGAAGGTTAGATGGCTAACGTGCTCAGCAGGTGGCTTGGCACAAACACCAGCAAGCACACGGGAGACGTGACGTCGGCTCAGACACACTACCTTCAAACCAGGCTTTCTGAGGGTCACATCCAATCCTCATAACCCAAACTATCAAGTGATTAACGTTTTACTATTTCTGAGTTTCTTGGTTACTGATCATTAGGGACAAACATGAGCCCTGCCCCAGCGTATACAGTACTTTTCCCGCTCTACAGGCCTGGGGTGCTTTTATTAAGCTTCTTATCTCAAGGAGAAAATTCGTGCTAAGGCTTAAAATCTGACAAAATGAGTGATCCGGTCCCATAAGAGAAAGTCTGTCTGCGCTCAAATTACACACACCCAGTGTGACAGCTGATTCCCAGCAGCACATCAGTACAGCATCTAGTTTAACCTTGAGCTCAAGTTCAAGTGTATTCTTATCCTGATTTGGGCTTTTCTTCTCTGATAGATGTTTTTGTGTCATCCAGGGGAAAGTCAAGGACTGAGATGTCTATCATTTATGGCCCTTGGTGATGATACCTCCCTGACACAAATTACTTAGAAAACAAGGCAACGATGCTTGGACAGAAAGGGGGCAAAATATGGGCCATCTGCAAGTCACATGGACACTGAGAAATGCCTGTGGTCTCGGAACCTCTAGTGAGCGGAGGCCTGGATTCTGGGGAAGGCTGCTGGGCTAGACCCTCCATCAGAGCTGGTCCTCAAGTTTCAGAGACTCTGTGACCTCAATGCAACTCAACACATCACTCCACTGCTCTGAAATGTTTCCCTACCAATGAGGAACACTCCAGAACAGCCATGAGATGAAAACAAATCAAAAAACAGAAAAGTTCAGGAAAAAGTACAATGTGAAGGCAGGACAATGCAAAGGAGTGAAAGAGGAGGAGAATGGGAGTGGGTGGTGACCCGGATATGGACAGAAGGTGACCGGAGTCCCCTCCAGGCACCAGGGGACACTCTACTGTTCTCAACACCGACTTCAAAGCCGTGCCCACGAGCCCACCTGACCTGGAGGAGAGCAGGACCACGTCTGCTGGAAGGTACTGCCCGTTTACGACTTTGACGATGTCTCCCACGGCCACCTAGAACCCGGGGACAAGGACACAGATGCGTGAGAGACAAGGAAGCGCAAAGTGGTTAAACATCTGGAGGAAAAATTACTGTGTAACTGTGCAACTGTGCCATGATGTTCAAGGCAGAGAAGCTCAAATTCTTCTCCTCGACAAGAGTTAAGAACATTTCAATACAGACGAATGGTAATACTGCCTTTTTACAATGATGCTGAACGCAGGAGCAGGAGAAGAGAGATGAGTCACAATGATCAAGGTCTCACTTTCTCACAGCTACTCATCCACTTACAAAAACACATGCATGTCATCCCCACGGCTGTGGACAGCAGGGCAAGTGGCTAAGGGCACAGATCCAGAGCCTGTCTGGATCAATCCCCCTTCCCCAGGGATACCCCTTCCCCGTGCGTGTAAACACTTGACGTTCATATCCAATTTAAAGGGGAAAGAAAGGCAAATAATTAAAGGAGATCCCATAATGAAGTCAAAGATGACACATACCTATTTCGACAACCAGCACAAGCAAAAGTATTTACGAAAACTGAAAACGTTTCATTAATGTAAAAACATTTTATGTGAATTGTTTAATTACACAGAAAAAAATCAGAAGCAATTAGTTAAGGCAAAAACTAGAAAGGAAAATTACTCATGTTTTCAAAAGAAAAAAGGCCATGGATTTTTTTTTTTTTTAGTTCGAAGTGGGAGGACAGGGAAATTATGGCTTTCCCTTGTCTTTGCTAATGGGGTAGAAATGCTTCTTAGATTAAAAAAAAAGGACTAAAAAGTTTCTTCTATATGAGAAACTAATTACTTGGAATTTCATCTGAAAATAATTTTCTATCTTGTGTTCTTATGGGCGGTTGTCCCTTATGTGTGTAAGACTACCTAGAGGAAGGTTTCTTAAAGAGGGAAAGAACCCCCGCAACAGTCCCTGAATCCCCTCTTGCCTCACGGGGCTGCTCATAGTTCTGAATAAGCACAGAGGAAAAAAGAGCCAGGGTCACGGAGATCCCCGTGAAGCTGCTGCTGCAGCTGAAGAACCAGGACAGCCGACTCCAGCTTCCAAGTCTCAGGCTCGAGTCGCGGTGCTTGGGGACCTGAGAGGCAGCCAGCTCCCCAGGCCTGACCCCCTCGCCCCGCACATCACCCCAACCTCTCATCACCTGTCCTCTCACACCTTCTCAGCCTCACTGAGCAGCTCTGCGGATGCACTGGCTCTCCATCCACCTCTAATTTCGCCCAGTTAGATCTTCACTGCCGGAGAAGGCAATGGCACCCCACTCCAGTACTCTTGCCTGGAAAATCCCATGGACAGAGGAGCCTCGTGGGCTGCAGTCCATGGGTTCGCTAACAGTCGGACATGGCTGAGCGACTTCACTTTCATGCATTGGAGAAGGAAATGGCAACCCACTCCAGTGTTCTTGCCTGGGGAATCCCAGGGACAGGGGAGCCTGGTGGGCTGCCATCTATGGGGTTGCACAGAGTCGGACATGGCTGAAGCGACTTAGCGCAGCAGCAGTTCACTGCAACATCTGTGAAGCAAGCCTTTCCTGACCTGAACCAGTGGGTCCAGACCAGGTATCCCTCCCTGACAGCCCCGGCCATCTGAAGAAGGCCCCACCCCAGGGCTCAGTGTCCATACAGCATCCTGTTTACCTGCTCATCACTTCCACTACACCTGTGATTCTGGAGTGGGATTTCCAGATCAACAGCATCAACCTCACCAAGGAACTCTTAAAAATTCAAATTCTGAGGCCCCAGCCTGGAGTTGCTGGGTCTAAGAGAGGAGTTCAACACATCATTGGACCAGCCCGCCAGGCAACTGGGGTGGCAGCTGAAGCCTGACCACTTAAAACCCGTCCAAGGGCAGGTGCCAGGCTTAATTCTTATCTGCATTTCAGCTCCTAAGACTGCCTGTGGTCCATGCTCTTCATGCTTCATGCTAAGTTGCTTCAGTTGTATCTGATTCTGTGCAACCCCATGGACTGCAGCCTGCCAGGCTCCTCTGTCCACGGGATTCTCCAGGTAAGAATACTGGAGTGGGTTGCCATGCCCTCCTCCAGGGGATCTTCCCTACCCAGAGATCAAACCCAGTCTGTTATGTCTAACCTGCATTGGCAGACAGGTTCTTTACCACTAGCAGCACCTGGGAAGCCTGATCCATGCTAAGAGATCCAACTAAATAAGCACAATGCATTTTTAACTGAAATAAAAATGCATGTGGCAAAGCATATAACAGGTATTTGTTTTGTTTTGTTTTCTCCTCTCTCAGCAAACATGTGTGGGAAACAGGAATGAGATTTAGGAATCTGAATCCATCAGCTCCTAGATCCAAAATTCTGAGCTCATCACTCCAATTTCAAGTAGTGTCGGGAGACCCCAAATTCAAATTCTCCACTCTGGCCAGGATGACTGCCTTTCCAAGGAGGGGGCAGGGAGTGGCAGCAGGGACTTTAGGGAGAGAAAAGTCATTTCTCAGTGTCTGGGAGATTTTTGAGTTTCTCTAGTACTGGGAGCATTGCCAACCTCTGCGGAGGCAAGAATTTCCAACCACTTGACCAAGGGCCATCCCACTTCCAAATGAGATCCAAGTGAGATCAGTCAGTATTTACAATACAGGACCTCTGGGTTTCTATCAAGTTAAGGTGCTATCATGTAACTCTGCTGCTGCTGCTGCTAAGTCGCTTCAGCCGTGTCCGACTCTGTGCGACCCCACAGATGGCAGCTCACCAGGCTCCCCCGTCCCTGGGATTCTCCAGGCAAGAATACTGGAGTGGGTTTCCATTTCCTTCTCCAATGCATGAAGGTGAAAAGTGAAAGTGAAGTCGCTCAGTCGTGTCAGACTCTTAGCGACCCCACGGACTGCAGCCTACCAGGCTCCTCGGTCCATGGGGTTTTCCAGGCAAGAGTACTGGAGTGGGTGCCATTACCAGGGGCTTAATGTAAGCCAGTAACAGAGTTAAAAGAAAAGAACTACAATGAAGGCTGCATTACCACATCTCGGGCATCCTGAAGACTCACAAGGTTATAGAGACATTTTGAAACATTGCTTATTAAATGCTTAGCAAGAGAAACTATTATAAATCACCCTTCTAAAACACAAAATGAAGATAGTCAGCTTTGCATCTTGGAATTATGAGTCACACTCCAAGAACATCTTGTGACCGTTAAGCTCCAGTCACAACAGACACTCCCTGAAAAAGCCAACTTTAGTAGACATGAAACACCCAGATGGCACAACAGATCCTTTCTCAGTCTTCAATTTATCACTAGCAACAACCGAATCACCAGGCCGTTCTCAAGCCCTGCCAACCCCAACCTCCAGGCGTGTGGATGCAAAGCCTTCTTGCTTTTGTAAAGCTAAAAGCATCAACAACTCTCAGCCTCAGGACCAACACAAGATCATTCCAAACCCCGATTCCATCACTTCAGATTTAGTGCTAATCAGACCCAAACCCTTTCCACCAAAAATGTCAGAAGTGAGAATCTCAAAAGTTAAAAAAAAAATCTTAAAAAAATTGTACTGACACTAAGATAGCAACAGAAGACCAGAGGAAAATGTTTCTTGAACTGGGTTTAGGAACTAGAAAATGCTGTGAATTCTCAGAAACATCCATCAAGAGCAATGAATTTCCCAGCTCTGAGCCAACATGAGAGAACACCTAGAAGATCCAGGAACAAAGGATACACACGCCCGTTTTAGGGAAATCTCAGGGGAAAACCATGCTGCCACACTTACCTGAAATGGACATGGCTTGTGTCTTAACACAAACTGGATTCCAAAATCTACAGTAACAATCAATTACAAGTCTCCAAGGCAGTACTTTCTGGCATATCTGTCATCACAATATTGTAACTCTTCTCCAATTAAAATACATAAATTTAAAAAATAAAATCAGTCTTTACCTCTTTCCACACAATGGTTTGCCACATACCATTCCTTAACACTGACAAAGAAAAACAAAACAATGTATTGGTTAATACTGATGATAATCAGAATAAGATTAGCTTTCCAAACTCCAAAAGGCTCCTTTTAAAATTCCACTGATTAATTCCAATACACCATGTCCTTAGACATAAAGGTGTAACACCACCACTCCCCAAAACAGAGCCCCATCAAGATACTTACATACCATATATACAGCAATGCACGCACATAAATACATGTGTATGCAAGGAAGTTACATCTATTCATATTTAGCCCATATGAAGTAAAAGACATAACTGTGCTGCTACAAGATTTTACCAAAACACATATGTGCCCCCTAATAACACAGAGCTACTGTTCTAGAAATGCTAGAATAAGTTTTCAGAGGTAGGGAGCAATTGCAAAGCCAGAGTATGAATGCTTTGACTTTTTACGGACATAAAGTATGTCTCGCTCCTGCAAACTACCATCTTTTCTTCAATTCTACACGAATCCTGTTCAAATCTTAACTACCAGGACTCACCTTCTGTTGGACTTGTCTGTCATTTTGCTATTTTTAATGTATTTTATAGATGACTTCCCTCAATTTCTCTCAATACCATTAACTACCAATTTAAAATTCCTTAAATACACGTCTTGTTCTTAAGTTTTCTAGCAGAAAAAGTGAGTCAGCCTGGAATCTTACCTATGGTTTTCTTTTTGTTAACTGCATTGTCTGCCTTATGTCGCTTCTGTTACAGAAAGAAAAGAAGATATTAGTTTCAAAAGTTCCAAGTGAATAACTGAAACAGTGAACAATAAGACTGGGCAAAAACAGGACAAAGAAGGCAACTGGTAGGAACACTAATGTCCTAAAATTCAGTTTGATGGTCAAGGTCACTCACTAAATTCAGAGGCTAACACAGTAACAATAGATGAGATTTAAATGTTTATATTTTGGCTATCACAAGGAACAAGCACTTTGAAGTATAAAACTTTTACTCCCAGATTGTTGTAGATTGAACAAAAAGAATTATTCTACATGATTACCAACAAACAACTGAGTTCATTTTATTGATAAAGAACTTTATGGATAAAGTACCTTGGCTTTGATTTACATTGCATTTATTCATTTATCTATTTCCAGAAAAATGTGTGTGCACATATGAGAGAGAGGAGGAGACAGACAGAGAGGAAGGAGAGAAGAGAGAACCTGAAAAGAAGACAGAAAACAGAGGAGAGGATGAGCCAATGAACCTGGAAACACTGAGGCAAGGATGAGAGGGAGACAAGTCTTGTAAAAATAACCTGCTACTCCAGACAACGTGACATCAGTAAACACAGACTGAACTACCTCTGTCTCACTGTAGGGGTATTTCTGACGTTGTGTGTGCACATTTTCTTCCCAAAATACCATCACAAGTCTTGAGAGGCTGGTTAGCCTAGAGACCAATTTTTCTGTCTTAAAGACTCCAAAGCAACAAATAAGTTGTAAGTTACAGTCAATACAATGTTGTTATTATCCAAAAGCAAAAAACTTACAAAATCTTCTACAATCTCTTTGATGCCTGCGATTGTTAAAATAATGATCAATGGCACCAGGGTGGTGTATCTTCCTGTCGGAGATACATCTGGAATTTGCTGTAAGATAAAGAGACCAAAAGTAGGGACTGGGCACATTAAAATCCTCTCCATGAAAAAGAAAATACAGTACTCACTCCTCACTCTTCTGTAGTTCTATTCCATTTCTGCTGCAAAGTGATTACCTTATTTTAAAAACTAGCTAAGTGTGTTACATGTTTTTAAATTTCTACCCAACATCTCTGTGTTTGGAACAAAAACAGGGTTAAAGTGGGACCCCACAATCATGTTTCAATGCCTCTTTTCACAACTGCAATTCCCTTCAGCAAACACCTAAAGAACTCTACCTTTGTGCAAATATTGCATTCATGCCAACAGTGACTGGATGAAGGAATATTGCATTCATGCCAACAGTGACTGGATGAAGGAGTATTGCATTCATGCAAACAGTGACTGGATAAAGGAAGCAATCTTCATCAAGTATGACAATACTTCTCAGTTAAGTGGCATTTCAGCAAGAGCTTATTTTGCATGCAATTAAAGCTATGAATTTTATATAAACCTCACCTGTAATAAGGCAATGAAGAGGAAGAAGGCATTGGCAGCTCTCCTGATCTGCTCGTACAAGAATCGAGGTAGAAACGTCACCACGCTGTACTTGGCCGTACTGTGAGGGCAAGGGACAACACTGCTATCAGGTATAGACAGAAATTCTAAAACAATGAAAACAAAGATTCCAAAATAACATGAGTAACTGTAAGAACAAAATAGTTCAAAACTCAGGATAAGAACATTGCTGTGTTGGTCTGCTCCTATGAAGCTTCATCGTATCAAAAGACACCTTTCCTAAGAAAATCTTCTAATGTGATCTTGGCTTTCAATCTTTGATGGATGTGTGTTTGGTTATTGCCACTCAGTGTAAGCAGGGACATGAACCCACCTTCTGGGAGCCTCGCACTGTGAACAGAGTGAGCATGCAAATGATGTTTTTAAAGATAAAGACATGTGTCAAAGATCACAAAACAGAAGGAGGCACACATTCCCAATGCAGTAAAATATGAACACAGAGAGGTGAAGCATCAGCTGAGAAACTCACAGTCAGGGGAGAATTATCACCCTGGGACTGGTGATGCACTAGAATTCTCATCACACAGCTGCTGATTCGATGTAGAAAGTCAGCTCTGCCAAGCACGGTAACAGGTGCATGATTGGCCGTTTAATGTACCTCTCTGGGCACTCATCACAGACACTTTACCCCATATCCACACACCCTTCGCTCAGACACGTTCATCCACATTCCAGCTTCCACGGCCAACGTGCTGTGCTTCCATGCGGTGTGTCCAGGACTAAATGGTCCTACCCATCTTACCCTCCCATGAAGTCTGGTCCAATTCAAAGGCTTCTCCCCCAAGTCACAGTGTGGTGTTTACACCTCCGTTTCATAGTCTCTGCTTTGCTTTGTATTATATCTACCTACTCCCAGAATAGACTCTGGGAGTAATAAGATTATTTACTTTATGGAAAAAAAAAAAAGAAATAACAAACCCCAAATGGAGTCACTTGCGCTCAGCCCACATCTCCAAACCAAGATTCAACGCCAGATCCAACAGATGAGTTTCAGCCTCTCTCAGGAATGTATTCTCAACCAGTCTGGAATCACCTGCTGAGTACTCGGGAGGTAATCTGCCTGACAGACCCCCATGCTGTCCCCCCAAAGAAAGGTGACCTTGTCCCCAACAACATATTCTTTGCTAGCAGCCTCTTTGCCGGCTCCTATCTGCTTATAAAAGTCTTCCACTTTGCCCAGCTCTTCAGAGCTCCTTTCTGTCTGCTCAGTGGAATGCTGCCCAACTCATGAATCATTGAATAAAGCCAATATGATCTTTAAAATTTACTCACTTGAATTTTTTTTAACAACTTCGACTACATATATTCCTGGCACATAGCAGATAATCAATGAACCGTGAAATAATGAAAAGGCCTGAACTGGAGATCTGAGGGATAAAATGAACCATGCCTCCTTTAGCTACTCAAAGGCTCATCCATAAAAGTACCTGCCTGGGTCCTAGCTCACCTTCTGAAGCCAACTCTTATCTGAGGTACAGTCTCGAGGGATTTTCTAGGTTTAAAATACACTGATGCTGAAGCTGAAACTCCAATACTTTGGCCACCTGATGTGAAGAACTGACTCATTAGAAAAGACCCTGATGCTGGGAAACATTGAAGGCAGGAGGAGAAGGGGACGACAGAGGATGAGATGGTTGGATGGCATCACCGACTTGATGGACATGAGTTTGAGCAAGTTCCGGGAGTTGGTGCTGGACAGGGAAGCCTGGTGTGCTGCAGTCCATGGGGTCACAAAGAGTCAGATACAACTGAATTGAACTGAAAATACACCTCAGTTAGAAGCACCAGACAGAAGAGCCAAGGGCTCAGAAGATAGGCCACCTGAAGCACAGGTACTCCCGAAAGGCCTGAGAGTGACCAGACCTGGGAGGGCAGAAGGAAACGTGAAAACAGACAGCTCAAGCAGCACAGCAGCCAGAGGCCACCTGATGGAGCTGAGAAGCGGCTCCGTGGACCATCTGCAACCACTGCCTCAGGCAAGAACGATGACAGCCTGGGGTTTCATTATATGGTGATTACCAGCATCCTTGAGTTATCTTTAGCCTTCTTCTGCATAAGGTGCCATGATATTGTGCTTCACCACAAGAGACATATATTTAGTCTTCATCCCAGTTTCTGGTACAGAGCTCCCAAAACCCTGGGGACTGCCACAGTGTTGAGAGAGAGATAAAGGTATCTTTTGTCACCTCAATGAAGTGACTCATGGAAAGCCCCCAGGATGCTGGCTGGTTGCCAGAGGAACCAACCACATGATCAGAGGGTTGGAAATTTCAGTCCTGCCCTCTCCTAAGAGAGACGAGGGGCTGGAAATTGATTTCAATCACCAACAGCCAATGATTCAATGATTCACTCAACTGTGTGTTTGCAATCAAGCCTCCGTAAGAACCCAGGAGAGGCTTTGGAGAGCTGGAGGCCTGAGGGAAGATCTGATGTAGTGATTCAAGTCTGTAGACCATCTGCTGGCAGAATTCCTTCCTCCTCAGTGAGGTGACTCTGTTCATCAATGCTGTCAGCTGATCTGACAAGGTCCACCTACATTACCGTGGGTAATCTGCTTTATTCAAAGCCCATCAGTTTAAATGTAAACCTCATCCAAAAAGCACCTTGAAAGAAACATCTAGAGACATGTTTGGCCAGATATCCAGTTGCTGTGGCCCAGCCAAAATGATTTGGAAGATTAACCATCGCATCCATATCCTGATTTAGTGGGCTTCCCTGGTGGCTCAGATGGTTAAGAATCTGCCTGCAATGCAGGAGACACGGGTTCCATCCCTGGGTCAGGAAGAGCCACTGGAGAAGGGAAAGGCAACCCACTTCAGTGTTTGTGCCTGGAGAATCCCATGGACAGAGGAGCCTGGTGGCTTACAGTCCGTGGGGCCACAGAGAGTCAGACATGACCGAGTGACTAACTTCCTGATTCAGTGGGTCTGACATGGGTCTCAGATTTTGCATTTCTAACAAGTTCCCAGGTGAGACCAGAGCTGCTGGTCTGAGGACCACAGTTTGCGTGGCAGCTACCCCTGAGGAGGTAGACGTATTCAAATCTCACATTTGAGTTCAGTCCAGCTGAACATTCCATGATGTAATGGGATGGGAGATCTTTACCATCACTGCCCCAGGCGAAGAATATGTACAGGATGACCCGGGGGAAGGAAGAGATTCCCAGCAGAAGAGCTTGTCCGCTGGGTGAGCTCATTGACCCCACCACGTCCCCCCTCAGTCTGCAGGCAGCAGCATGCCTGAGAGCCTTGCCACACGGCGGCTCCCAGCGAATCTCAGGCACTGAGCGAGTCCGCAGGGCCTGGGGCATGGGGAGAGATGCCCAGGAGGAAACAGAACCGGACCCTGTAGTTTAGCCCATCTAAACACCTGACAAACCAGTGTCTCCTGAAATCGGGTGACATGGAGAATGACCAGGGGCTTGACAAAAATCCACCCATCCATCCACAGGTATGTCCCAAGCCCCATCCATGTACTAGGCACTGGGCCAGGCACTATGGGAAATCAGAGGATCACAAAAGCATAGTCTCAAGGGAATTACATTCTAGAGGAGAGTGAGATTTAAAAACCAAAGCATGGCAGGTGATGAATACCATGGAGGAAAACAGACCAGGGATGGAGGGCGTGGGAAGAGGTTGCTTTCAGTGCTGATAAGGGACCATGTCACTGAGAAGGTGACCTGTGAGCAAAAGCCTCTCTGGGGACCTGACTCAGCAGGGCAGGAGCTTGGCTACATGTGCGGTGGACACATGCCTTGTAGAAACTCTCACAATCTGGCAAGTGTGGGAAACAACCCATCAGAAAACAGGGCCTAGAGAAATGTGGGTCGGGGGCTCCTCACCCATCACAAGTCACAAGCACTTACAGAATCTGACCTCCAGAAGGCAGCCCCAGGACCAACCCTGAAATGATGTCTGAGTGTGAATTTTTAGCTAGGAGAAAAATTCAAGCTGATTTCCAAAGGCAAATCTAAAAATTCAACAGCTGCTCAAAGTGTAACTTCCCCGGATAACAAGCCTCCAGAAACCCAAGAACCACACTAGCTTATACTCTACGTGTGAACAGTAAACACACACTGGGCTGTTTTCCTTCTCTGGCCCCACAGAAATAAATTTCTTGCATGAGCCTAATGTACCCGAACTGTTCGATGTTTACTGGAAGAGCAGGAGCCCGTTTAAACCCCTTCACCCCTTTGAGCTGGCCAGGGGCTCTAACATCCTGTTCTGGTACCCTCCACTCTCCCCAGCTCCCTGCAGGAGACCTTCCACCTTTCTGCTCTCACATACTCAGTGAGAAAGAAGTTCCAAATTACCGGAGGAAGAAGATATGTCCTCAGACAGTCATTCATGTCCTCATAAACAGCTTCCTTCATTTACCCCTTCATTCATTTATTCCATTTATTTCAGCTTCATTCATTTATTCCATTTATTCCATGGAATGGTCTATGGGATGCTCCAGGCCAGAATACCGAAGTGGGTAGCCATTCCCTTCTCCAAAGGATCTTCCCTACCCAGGGATTGAACCCAGGTCTCTCCCATTGCAGGCAGATTCTTTAGCAGATGAGCCACCAGGGAAGCCCAATAATACTGGAGTGGGTAGCCTATCCCTTCTCCAGCAGATCTCCCAATCCAGGAATCAAACCAGGGTCTTCTGCATTGTAGGCGGATTCTTTACCAGCTGAGCTATCAGGAAAGCCCTATTTACCCCTTCAGTTCAGTTCAGTTCAGTCGCTCAGGCATGTCCGACTCTTTGCGACTCCATAAATTTACCCCTTAAGAGTCCATTATTCTCTAACCCAGACCACTCTATGCAAAGCCCCCAGGAGACCCCCTGCCACTCTCATTGACACCTGGCCTCACCACACACCTAGGACTCACCCAAGAGGACATGCCAATGGACGGCCAAGCCCACCGTCCTCTCCTCTGGCTGGGACTCCTGATGTGTTGTCAACCACCCCTCCCAAATTATATTCTGGAAATCTCAAATGCAAAAATCCCTCTTCATCACCAGTGCCCATCCACATGAATATAAGACCACCTCACTAGAAAGTTTTACCTCATTTTACTAAATTACTAAAATTTTACCAGTTGCACATCAGAGGTTAATAAACTCATTTCAAAATGTTGACATACTTATTTTCAACACTTCCCTGGTTTTTTGGTCTATAGCTGGGAAGTTGTGAAGTCGCTCAGTCGTGACCGACTCTTTCTGATCCCATAGACTATAGCCTACCAGGTTCCTCTGTCCATGGGGTTTTCCAGGCAATAGTACTGGAGTAGATTGCCATTTCCTTCTCCAGGGGATCTTCCCAACCCAGGGCTTGAACCCAGGTCTCCCACATAGTAGACAGACGCTTTACCGTCTGAGCCACCAGGGAAGTCAAGTACTTCCCTGGGAAACAAGTACTAAATACTTCCTGGCCTCATGGCCTGGACCAGAATGTAGTCATGAGACCAGCAGTGCTATTAGTGCTATAATTATTTATAGCCTTTATTATAGATCATGCCAGCTGAAAGATCAGCCTAATCTTTCTAACACACATCCAGTGAGAAAAATGGGTTGAATTTTAATCAGCTTATAAATATACCTTTGAAAGTTAGATACCCTCATAATTCCTATTAAACAGCATTAGAGTCTTGGTCCTTTCACATTCCTAATTTGGTTTTCTTTACTCAATACATTATTCAATGAATAGCTTCGGCCATAAAGCAATTTATTTTGCATAGAAACATGGGCTGAAAAGAAGATAACAGAGAGAAGATAGCATCTTGAGCACAGTACTTGCTGCCAAGCAAGTCTTTCAGTGCAGAAAACTCTTAGGTAAGCATTCTCAAAGGTCGGACGTTAGATACTGATGGCTAACATCTTTAAACACAGCACCATGTAAGAGTAGGTTAGAGTCATCTGCTTTAGAAGAAAACGTGTGAACTTTATGATGTAAAATCAAATGGAAAGGAGTTCTGAGACTCATTCAATTTTGCATCACAATCTCCAAGGATCCTTTTCCATGAGAATTCTCATCTTCAGTTAAAAAATAAATAAATAAACCAGCAGATACTTATGAAACTATCTGTCTTGAAGACAGATAAGCACAGAAGCGGTCACAGTTGAGGCCCAATCCTATCACTGGGCCACAGAAAGAAAGCAATACAGGTCAGTCCACTGAATTACAACACCCTTGGCCCTTGGCTCAGAATTCAGTATATTCTTTCCAAACCCAGGACAACAAGCCCTCTCAGAAGAGAAGGATTAAGGCTGCCCTAGATGTCAAACAAGGTGTGACCTGACTCTGAAATTGAGTTATAAAAACAGAAGCATCCAAGTCCACCATGCGCGTCTCTGCCCTCAGTCAAGGGGGCAGTGGTGTTGCAGGGCACGAGGGGAGGGCACGGTGGCTAGCCCAAGAGGCCATTTCCCGGTGGGCAGAGTCTGGGAGCTCCAACAGCGAGTGACGCCTACCTGGGGACCAGGAAAAGGTGGGATCGGGGTGCAGGACTCACACACAAACCTCACTCAGGCCGGGTGTAAAGCAAGTCTGTCTGTCCTTTATCACTGTGTGTGTGTATGTGTGTTAGACTCAGTCACGTCTAACTCTTGGTGGCCCCATGGACTACAGCCCGCCAGGCTCCTCTCTCCATGAGATTCTCCAGGCAAGAATACTGGAGTGGGTTACCATGCCCTTCTCCGGGGGATCTTCCCAACCCAGGGATCAAACCTGCACTTCTTGCATCTCCTGTATTGTAGGCAGATTCTTTACTGAGCCACCTGAAACTCTAGTTTATTTTTGTCAATTTTTCACATAATTGCCGAACTTAATCCAAATGTTCAGTTTTAGTGACAGATTTCCTTTTGGGTTCTGTGCAATTTCTTACATGCAGGATGAGCTAAGAATACACCTGGACTTTCCAGAAGTGAACACACCCATGGAGGCAACTGCCTGAGATTTAACACAGAGACATGAGGGGTGTCAAGTGTCCATGAGTGGATTCGAGAGCAACAACAGCACAGTCTCAAGGGGACCTGGCTTGTGACACCCAATTGTGAAATGGACACACACATGTTACACTTCTGCCTACTCAGGCATCACTGAAATAGTAGGAAAGAATGCCATGTGTTTAAAATTGAGGAATGAAATTATCAGCTAAGTCGATTTTTTTCCCCTGAAATAGACTCCTTTCTGCTTCTGTCAAAAAAAGACATCTACTCTCCTCTAAGATGCCTTCTGAAAATGAGCCATGATTTGAGAGGGATCTACAGAGGGACTGTGGCCTCCCGGTCCCAAAGAGGATCAACCCAGAGAGAACACACCAAGAAAGACTGCAATTTCAATGAGGCAAAATTAAAGAGAATATTAAAGGCAGCAAAGGAAAGGTAACAAGTTACATACAAGGCAACTCCCATAAGGTGACCGGGTGACTTTTCAGCAGGAACTCTGCAGGCCAGAAGGGAGTGACACAATATACTTCAAGGGATGAAACCTACAACCAAGACCACTCAGTCCAACAAGGCTGAATTCAGATTTGATGGAGAAATCAGAAGTTTTACAGACAAGCAACAGCAAGGAGAGTTCAGCACCAAACTAACTTTTTAAAAAAATTGTAAAAGGAACTTTTCTAAGCAGAAAAGGCCACAACTAGAAATATGAAAGTCACCAAAGAAAAAATATTAGTAAAGGCAAATATGAAGCTGAAGTGCCAATACTTTGGCCATCTGATGTAAAGAGCCAACTCACTGGAAAAGACCCTGATGTTGGGCAAGATTGAAGGCAGGAGGAGAAGGGGACAACAGACAATGAGATGCTGGATGACATCACTGACTCAATGGACATGAATTTGAGCAAACTCCGGGAGAGAGTGAAGGACAAGGAAGTCTGGCGTGCTGCAGTCCATGGGGTCACAAAGAGTCAGACACGACTGAACAACAGCAACAAAAGTAAAAGACACCATAAAGGTAATACATCAGCCATATGCAAAGCTAGTAGGAAGGTTAACTCAGCAGTGGCCACAGGACTGGAAAAGGTCAGTTTTCATTCCAATCCGAAAGAAAGGAAATGCCAAAGAACGCTCAAACTAGCGCACAATTGCACTCATCTCACACGCTAGTAAAGTAATGCTCAAAATTCTCCAAGCCAAGCTTCAGCAATACATGAACCGTGAANCAGATCAGCATTCAATAGCATCATTTGCTGTTGTTGTCCAACTGCTCAGTCGTGTCTGATTCTTTGCAACCCCATGGACTGCAGCACACCAGGCTCCCCTGTCCTCCACTATCTCTCAGAGTTTGCTTGAATTCACGTCCATTGAGTCAGTGAAGCTATCTAACCATCTCATCCTCTGCTGCCCCCTTCCCCTTTTGCCTTCCGACTTTCCCAGCATCAGGGTCTTTCCCATTTCATGGATCATAGCTTTGTGCAGGCAAGAGGGCTTGTGTCACTCAATGAAGCTATGAGCCATCCCATGCAGGGCTATTCAAGACAGATGGGTCACAGTGAAGAGTTTTAACAAAACACGGACCACTGGAGGAGGGAATGGCAAACCACTCCACTATTCTTGCCACAGAAATCTTATGAACAGGATGAATAGGTAATAGCATCACAGGATTGTTTTAGTAATGAGACAGCTGAGTTTGAAATCTGGGCTGGATGAAGCACAAGTTGGAATAAAGATTGCCAGGAGAAATATCAATAACCTCAGATATGCAGATGAAACCACCTTTATGGAGAAAGCAAAGAAGAACTAAAGAGCTTCTTGATGAAAGTGAAAGGAGAGTGAAAAAGTTGACTTAAAGCTCAACATTCAGAAAACAAAGATCATGACATCTGGTCCCATCTCTTCATGGCAAATAGATGGGGAAACAGTGGAAACAGTGACAGAATTTATTTTGGGGGGTTCCAAAATCACTGCAGCCGTGAAATTGAAAGATGCTTGCTCCTTGGAAGAAAAGTTATGACTAACCTAGACAGAATATTTAAAAGCAGAAGAATTACTTTGTCAACAAAGGTCAAAATCAAAGCTATGGTTTTTCCAGTACTCTCATATGGATGTGAAAGTTGGACTATAAAGAAAGCTGAGCACTAAAGAATTGATGCTTTTGAACTATAGTGTTGGAGAAGACTCTTGAGAGTCCCTTGGACTACAAGGAGATCCAATCAGCCCATCCTCAAGGAAATCAGTCGCGAATATTCAATGGAAGGACTTATGCTGAAGCTGAAACTCCAATACTTTGGCGAACTGATGCAAAGGACTGACACATTTGAAAAGACTCTGATGCTGGGTAAGATTGAAGGCAGGAGGAGAAGGTGGTGACAGAGGATGAGATGGTTGAATGGCATCACTGATTCAATGGACATGAGTTTGAGTAAACTCTGAGAGTTGGTGATGGATAGGGAAGCATGGCATGCTGCAGTCCATGGGGTCACAAAGAGTTGGCAACAAGTGAGCAACAGAACTAAACTGAACCGAGTTCAAAAAGGTGAAGCACTTGGCCTAAATTGCTAATGAGTGGAAGCCAATATGACATTTCATTTGGCCTTAGAGCTCCACTGATTTGCTTGTGTTAATAACCAATGCAATATTGTGGATTATGAAAAATATATATTTGGTTATTCAGATATGTATTTGATCTTCATCCAAAAATCCTAGATCTCAATTCCCAAAATCGTTGTTATCTACTGAGTAGTAAGAGCAACAAGAGTATCTTTGGTTTCCTGTCCTCAGTTCCTGAAATCACTTCAAAGGCATGAAGGTGCCTTGTTATGCATCAGTTCAGTTCAGTCACTCAGTCGTGTCCGACTCTTTGCGAACCCATGAATCACAGCACGCCAGGCCTCCCTGTCCATCACCAACTCCCGGAGTTCACGTAAACTCATGTCCATCAAGTCGGTGATACCATCCAGCCATCTCGTCCTCTGTCATCCCCTTCTCCTCCTGCCCCCAATCTCTCCCAGCATCAGGGTCTTTTCCAATGAATCAACACTTCACATGAGGTGGCCAAAGTATTAGAGTTTCAGCCTCAGCATCAGTTCTTCCGAAGAACACCCAGGACTGATCTCCTTTAAGATGGACTGGTTGGATCTCCTTGCAGTTCAAGGGACTCCCAAGAGTCTTCTCCAACACCACAGTTCAAAAGCATCAATTCTTCTGTTCTCAGCCTTCTTCACAGTCCAACTCTCACATCCATACATGACCACTGGAAAAACCATAGTACGACTAGACAGACCTTTGTTGGCAAAGTAATGTCTCTGCTTTTTAATAAGATATCTAGGTTGGTCATAANCCAAGAGTCTTCTCCAACACCACAGTTCAAAAGCATCAATTCTTCTGTTCTCAGCCTTCTTCACAGTCCAACTCTCACATCCATACATGACCACTGGAAAAACCATAGTACGACTAGACGGACCTTTGTTGGCAAAGTAATGTCTCTGCTTTTTAATAAGATATCTAGGTTGGTCATAACTTTCCTTCCAAAAGTAAGTGTCTTCTAATTTCATGGCTACAATCACATCTACAGTGATTTTGGAGCCCCAAAAAATAAAGTCTGACACTGTTCCCCATCTATTTCCCATGAAGTGATGGGACCGGATGCCATGATCTTCGTTTTCAGAATGTTGAGCTTTAAGCCAACTTTTTCACTCTCCTCTTTCACTTTCATCAAGAGGCTTTTTAGTTCCTCTTCACTTTCTGCCATAAGGGTGGTGTCATCTGCATATCTGAGGTTTTTGATATTTCTCCCGGCAATCTTGATTCCAGCTTGTGTTTCTTCCAGTCCAGCATTTCTCATGATGTACTCTGCATATAAGTTAAATAAGCAGGGTGACAATATACAGCCTTGACGTACTCCTTTTCCTATTTGGAACCAGTCTGTTGTGCCATGTCCAGTTCTAACTGTTGCTTCCTGATCTGCATACAGATTTCTCAAGAGGCAGGTCAGGTGGTCTGGTATTCTCATACATACATTTAATCAAATATTACTCAGTCATAAAAAAGAACAAAATAATGCCATTTGTAGCAACACGGATGGACCCAGAGATGATTATACTAAGTAAGTCAGAAAGAGAAAGGTAAATACCAGACGATATCACTTATATGTGGAATCCAAAATACAACATAAAATGAACATATCTGTGAAATAGAACAGATTCACAGTCACAGAGAACAGACTCATGGTTGCCAGGGGGCAGGGGAGGCGGATAGATTGGGAGTCTGTGATTAGTAGATACAAACTATTATATATACAACAAGATAAACAAGGTCCTACTGTATAGCACAGGGAACTATATTCAATATCCTGAGATAAACCATAATGGAAAAGGACAGGGGAAAGAATATATATATATGTATAATTGAATCACTTTGTTGTACAATAGAAATCAACGGAACACTGTAAATCGATTATACTTCAATTAAAAAAAAAATTCCAGTGCTTCTTCCAGTGTACCTTTTCTGTTCCAAGATCCGATTTGGAACTGATACTGCATTTAGTTGTCACATCGCCCTAGTCTCCTCCAGCTATGTTAATTTTAACTTGCGTTTTTCACAAATCCTGATGCCTCATTCTTTTCATGGGTAAAGATCAGAAGCGATTAGTTCACAGAGGATGTTAAAAGTTAACAAAATCTGCAATCAGGGACAAGCAGAAATAAGTTAGTGACCAGAACTCAAACCCAGCACCTTTCCCAGTTTTTACAGATCAGAAAGGCACAGACGTTTTAGTCTGTGTTTTTAGTTTTGAATATTCGTTTTGAAAAATATTTAGCTTTGAATATTAAATTCAAAATATGCACTGGGTCTACCCATACAAGGGTCAACATGATGAAGAAATCATCCCAGTCAACTCCCCTAGACATCTGCTGTTTCCTTAGAAACAAAGACAAAACTGGCCCAAGGCTGACACAGTTTTGTTTCTAAAAATAATATATTTCAAGAAAGCTCAAGTGTTTGATTACCAAACTAAACAAAGCCAAAGGCCCTGAGTTTGAATGCTTTTGCCTGCAGAATACCTCAAAAGCCTTGTTCAGGGGTGAAAATCTGGTAAGAGTTCTAATTACAAGCAGCTTCTGTGGCCTTAATTGCTACTGGCTTGTATAAAGTAAGGATTCTCAGTATACTATGACATTCCTGTTCAGAAAATATAAGATAGTAGTGCCTGGTTTGGAGACTAAATATATGGCTCTACGGGCTTCCCAGGTGGCACCAGTGGTAAAGAACCTGCCTGCTAATGCAGGTTAGATGTAAGAGACGTGGGTTCAATCCCTGGGTCTGGAAGATCCCCTGGAGGAGGGCACAGCAACCCACTCCGGTATTCTTGCCTGGAGAATTCCTGACAGAGGAGCCTGGTGGGCTGCAGTCCATAGGGTCTCACAGAGTCAGATACAACTAGAGCAACTTAGCACGCACTCATAAGGCTCTAAATTAAAAAGCAGTGAATGGTAACTATGTGAAGAGATTGGCTAAACTGTAGCTTTTCGCTACATAAATCAAATCTCATTTTGTATCTCTTAAATACATACAATTTTCACTTAAAAATATTTAAAATAAATTAAAAATATATTTATATTGGGGCTTCTCTGATGGTTCAGACGGTAAAGAATCCACATGCAATGCAGGAGACCAGGGATCGATCCCTGGGTCGGGAAGATCCCCTGGAGAAGGAAATGACAACCCACCAGTATTTTTGCCTGAAGAATCCTATGGACCAAGGAGCCTGGCAGGCTACAGTCCATGGGTTCACAAAGAGTCAGACATGACTGAGCAACTAACACATTCATTTTCTAAATAAATATACTTTTCATTAAAAAAATAAGTAAACAGAAAAATAAAAAAAACATTAAATGGAAGAAAATCTTGGTCATTTGAAAGTAGATAAATGGAATGCTTTCAACATAATCAACTATTTGGGGCAGGGGGTGGCTGGTGTTGAATATTGTATTTGTTTTCTTTCCTTGGGCAGATTCTATAGAAATGATAGGAAGATACATGCAAAGGAAATTGGGATTAACATATACATACTACATTATATGAAACAGATAAATAACAAGGTACTACTATAGCACAGAGAACTCTCTTCAATATTCTAATAGCCTATATAGAAAAAGAACCTGAAATAGAATAGACGTATGTTTCTGTATAGCTCTTAATTAATTATTCTTGATAAGGGTTTTTATATACCTTCATCAGTCTTGACAAGGATAACTATCTCAAGTGAGATCTGTAAACCTTGGTTCTTAATACAACAATCTGTATGTGAATCAAAAGGAAGTTAGAGTGGTTAACAGCATCTTGGTATTCTTTCTCTATTAAATTCTAAGCACCTTCATAGTGAAGACCAGATTCGACTTAAATTCTACAGCGGTAGCCGCCCAGGGAGAGCCACTGCTCCTCGAAGTCCTCCACAGCCTCAAACCCGGTACCGCGTCATCACTTACCACCTCTGCTCATGCACAAAGTGCTTTTGAAGATGACTCTGTTCTTTTCAGTCCTTAAGACAAAAATACCCCCTCAGACATCAGGATCCCAGCAGAATATTATACAACTCCGATGCTACAAGACCTACCACCCCATACTCAATTCTCCTTTATGTAAAGGCAAAATTCTATTTCAATCTTATCCTGGTAAAACCAACAGAATATTCACGTGAAGTCATTTTCTTTCAAGACAAACGAACCTAAAGCAATGCAATAGCTTGGCAAAGCTCGAGTTAATGCTTTAATGAAGATTTTTGCTACCTGAAACTCCTACCTGAAATGAATGACTCATTCAAAACTGAGTATCTATAAACATTCCTAACTTGCTTTGAAGACCTCATTTCAGACACTGGAGAAAACCATTTGATAGCCTTGAAACTCATTGTTTTACATGGTGTGCTGACATTCACACAAAAAGACTGCACTGAACTTGATGGCGTAAACATCGCCCATTCCTTTGACCAGTAAATCATGAAGATATTTTCTGGAAAAAAAAAATTTAACTTGAAACATTTAAGATATAGATACATGAAATTAATTATTCTCCATCAAGAATAATGAATACCAAGTTTCTCTAAATATCAAACTTTCTATAAGCATTTAATATTGAACTTAAAATGCTTATCCAGAACAGGAAACTCTGCAGAGATAGGAAGTAGGTTAGTGGTTGTCTCAAGCATGGAGAGAAAGGGACTAGGATATGACAGCCACGGGAACAGTTTCTTCGAGAAATGACAGAATGTTCTGAAGTGGTGGTGATGTGTGTACCATTCTGAATATACCAAAAGCCACAAAACTGCATCCTTTAAATGGGCAAAATTATATGGTATGTGAATTATTTCTCAATACACCTGTCCAATTTTAAAGGCGATGTGACTGTACACTTCAGAAAAGGAATCTTGTAGAGTCGACATACATATAATCGTACATGTAGAGATGTAATAATTACACTGCAAAATCTACTCATTTCTGGATGATGGAAGACAACTATTGTCTTCACAGTTAAGGTCCTAGAAAAATCTACAAGACCCCCTGGAGGAGGGAATGGCAACTCACTCCAGTACTCTTGCCTGGAGAATCCTACGGACAAAAGAACCTGGTGGGCTACAGACCATGGGGTCAGAAAGAGTGGGACACGTCTGAAATGACTTAGCACACACACAAGAAAAGACCATATTATGTGTCTCTATAATTATGATAATCTAAATTCACTGGCTTCAGTAATAGAAAACTTCATCCTACCACAGCTTCAGGTTAAATTAAATACTGGTGTCAAGAACAAGGTTTAGAAAGACATCTGTTTACATAGCACAGACCCTCCCAGAATTTCAAGAAACAGCTTGGAATTTGAGTCACCACAACTGGCATTCCCCTGGGGCTGCCAAGGCCACAGTCAACCCAGGTAGTGACCTGCTCACTCCCACTGGCCTGGTGGCATCTCCTCCTTGGACAGACACACCATCCCTGCTCTAATGGTACCTCTGCCCTCACCAACCTCCCTGAACACCCAACCACCATATCCCTTCCTGGCAAACTCCAGGCTCTCTAGTGAAATCAAAACACCAGCTGCCCACAAAGGCAGTCAGAGAGCAACTGTCACCATCACTGGGTTCCTTCCAGGGAGGCCCCAGGATGGGGGAAGATGAGTGAGAGCTGGGGCCCCAGGAAGGCCAGCCTGCAGAAGGGCAGAGTGTCAAATATGCCAGACAACCCCAAAACCCCCCTCCACTGATCACGTGGTCCTTTCTTCTCAAAAGCCTCCATTTAGATGCCAACCACCTGAGATGACACTCTCTGACCCACCAAGAAAAATCCATCAGTGTTTTCTCAAGAAAAAGCTACTAAGAAAAAGAAATCCTTTATCAACTCCCTTTAATGAAAATATCCCTTTCAGTAGCTTTATCAACTTTCAGCAAACGTTCATGACCAAGATAAAAAAACCTTATTTTTTTAAATCAGTATTTTATGAAATGAATGGTCCAGTGCTGAAACAAGGTTGCTCAACATTTTATAAAATCCTTAAACCATAATGCCAAGAAGCTTTAAAATCAATTCTTTAATGAACAATGAGTCACATTACCATTACCAATTCCTAATTAAATATGGTCAAGATAAAGTAAAAATTGGAAGACCATATTCTAAGACAGCAGGAAACACACCTTAATTTCTAAGAGTCTATTCCATGTATTCTGAAACTGATGCTCACAGTATAAGCCATGAACTCAGAAACTGTATGAACTGTAAAAATATTTAACTAATTCAATTGTACACTCACATAATAAGGAATGGTTGTGTCTACCTACTTTATTCCTAGCCCACCTATGGTACATTCCCATTTAGCCCTCCCCCACTCCAAAAAATGAAACTGTATAACAAACAGTCACTGGAAATCTCTGATATAAAAATCAGTCTCAAAAGTCAGTGAGTCTTCAGACATACACAACAAACTTATGGTCACCAAAAGGGAAAAATGGGAGGAGGGATAAATTAGGAGTTTTGGACTAACATGTACACCCAACTATATGTATATAGATAGATAGATAGATAGATAGATAGATAGATAGATCTAACAAGGAACTACTCTATAGCGTAGGGAACTATACTCAATATCTTGTAATAACCTATGATGGAAAAGAATCTGGAAAAGGACTTACACATGTATATATAGACCTGTGTATAGAACTGATTGCTTTGCTGTACACCTGAAACTAACATTGCAAATCAATGATACTTCAACAAAAAATAAATACATAAAACTTTTTTAAAAGTCAGTGTGAGTCAATTAAAGAACAGTCTAGCCCATTATCTAGACTTTTAAAAATCTTCACCTTCCATGGGAACTAGAGAATTTAGACAAAAAACAAAGACCCCTATTTCTTTCTCCTAGCTTTAAGCATCCACAAATGAATACTGAAATTAATAAAATTAATAGGAACTAGTCAAAAGACTCTCCTTGGACTACAAGATCAAACCAATCAATCCTAAAGGAAATCAATCCTGAATATTCACTGTTGCTGAAGCTGAAGCTCCAATACTTTGGCCACTTGATTCGAAGCGCTGACTCATTGGAAAAGACTCTGATGCTGGGAAAGATCAAAGGCAAAAGGAGTAGGGGACGACAAGAATGAAATGGCTGGATGACATCACCGACTCAATGGACATGAATATGAGCAAACTCTAGGAGATAGTGAAGGACGGGGAGCCTGGTGTGTTGCAGTCCAAGGGGTCGCAAAGAGTCAGATGTGACTTAGCAATTGAACAACAACAAGGCAAAAACACTACTTGAAAACATTTTAAAGGTAGAAACACATGGCAAAGTCTGAGGAAATGGAACTATGCTGTCAACGCGGGATTCCGGATGGTATAGGTGTGTTTCACAGAGTTGTGGATCCATCACCACACAATGAAACCCCACGTATATTACAGTCTCTCCTCTTTTCCCAACCTCCTCCTCCACCCTAGAAACCACTAGTCTATCTTTTGTCCCAATGGATTTGCCTCTCCTGGATGCTTCATATAAATGCAATCATACATGAGACCTGTTACTGTCTTTTCTCTTAGTACAATGTGTTCAAGGTTAATCCATGTTTTAGTATGACATTCCTCTTTGGCCAAATGACATTCCACTGCATGGACGTACCACATTCTATTTACTCATTTGTCAGTTGATAGACACCTGGGCTGTCTTCCCTTTGGGCCACTCTGATGAAGCTGCTATGAACATCTGCACCCAGTTTTGTGTGGATGTGTGATTTCCTTTCTCTTGGCTATTTATTTACACCTCGAATGGCTGGATCATGTGTAACTTTACATTTAACCTTTTAAGAAACTGTCCAACTGTTTTTCAAAGCAGCCATACCACTTTTCATTCCCGCCAGCAATATAGGAGGGGTCCCATTTCTCCCCATTCTCACCAGCACTTGCTACTGTCTTTTTGATTAGCGCTATCATAGTGGGTGACGCAGTAACTCACGTGTGCTGCTCTGTATCTTAAACCAAACCCACTTATCCTTGAATTTTGGCCTCAGTTGTTCTTTCAAGCTACACATTTAAGTAAAAAATGGGCTCCAATGGCCATTCTTAAAACCTAAAATAAAGTCAGGATAATCTAACACTCTTTTGATAAATGTCACTTCTGCACAGTATATGCACCATTATTTTACCCCCAACCCTCTGAAGCTACAAAAACGCCCAACAGCCAGGCCTTTCTGAATAAAGATCTCAGGCTAAGTTCAAGTGCTAAGGCTTCAGGGTGACACAAGACCCAACAAAGTTTTAGCCACAGCCTTCAGGAGAGAGCCCTGGACTGGAATTCAGTTACACACACACAGTACTGGCAAACCTGACCCATGGCCTCCCTTCTCTGCACCTGAGCACGCGGTTCGGAGCCACTCACAAAACCACATCCTCTTAAGTCCCTCCCAGGGATAAAGTTGTCGAAGCCTGAAAGTTTAATGAAACTTGCAAACATGCCAACTTCCGTGCCTAAAAGATTTAGCTTTGCACAGCACAAACACTTTGAGCTCAGCAGCCAGACAGGCTGGGTTCTATGTCCAGCTCTGCCACTTGGTAGCTAAATGGCCACAGGTCCTTTAACATCTATCTTCCTATGTCAGATTCCTCACGTGAAGGTAAAACTGCCTTCTTCAAGAGGTGATGAGGTTTCATAAAGCCAGTATAACTAAAGCATCCAACAGAGCAGCCGGCAAAGAGCGGACATCTAAATCTTAGTGTCCATCCGTCTTCCCGCTAACTCTAGGCAAAGTTTCCCAGCAAAGAAAGCCTTCTTAACAAATGTCCTGGGCGTTGAGAGCTGAATGCAAGTTCTTGTGATGTGAGGGATCCATTAGAAAGCACTCTGCCACATTACAGTTGGCAAATTGCTAAGGAGAGCTTAAAACATGCTTAAATTGTCTTTTTAAAAAATTGGCTTAAAACAGGATGGGGGAGTTCTTGGGAGGGCACTCAGGAATGAAGAGAGACAAGAAACCTTATTTTTGCCAGGACAGAAGCCTACAAGTATCCTCCAGGCTCACAGACAGCCTGCACACAGAACCAATGCAAAGGACAGAGGATGAAAGGTATATTCCCACACCCCAGTGGGAAACGCTGCCGGGCTTGAGTGGGGACGGGAGGGGATGGGGCTGGCGGCCTCGGGGACACGGGTGGGGGCTGGCTTGGCTCCTGCGGAGGTCTCAGAGGAAGCCAAGGCCCCTCCTGTCTGGGAATTAATGAATTGCTCCGACTGGGCCGCCCTCTCCTACCTGATCTGGTTGTCACAGAATTTGTTGAGATGCGGTTGGTTGAGGTAAATGGTGCGGGCTGGTGCGTCCAGCTGGTCTCCAACAGACGTGGCCCGGGACATCTCATCGTCTGCTTTCTTGTAGCCCGGAGGAGGACGGACAGGTCCTGCGGAGAAGAGGCGCGGGCAGAACGCAAAACACAAAGAAGTCACGCAGGGCAGCGGCGGCNCCGCTACCTCCCCCCGCCTCCTCCTTCCATCCTCGCCCCAAACCTGCAGCCCCTGCGCCAGACCCGCAGGCTCCGCGGGGATGGTGAGAGCTGCACGGCTGGAGGCAGGGCCCCCGTGGACTGCGGGGATGTGAGGAGCAGAGACCAGAGCCTCCCCTCCCCAGGGCGAGCTCCCCCTCCAGGCCCAGAGACCGAATTCTGGAGCTAGGCTTTCTGGCTCCTTTGTGCTTTTGAACCGCGAGAGGACTGCAAGGGGGTGTGCCCTGCACTCGGCCCCAGGAGAAGGGGCTGAGGAAGACACCTCTGTGCTCCAAGAGGAAATTCCCAAACCTCGGTACAGAGCCCTGCCCCCTCCCCGGCTCAGGCTGCACTGACCAGCAGATGCCCCTGGCCACCCGAACGCAGAGCACTGCCCATCCCAGCTCACAGGTACATGAGAGCCTGCACCCCGAGTCTCTGTGGTTAAGACCCAAGTCCGTCTGTCTCCTTAAGACGAGATTTCAGCCATACAGCTGACCCTCTCTTGGGCTAAAACTCCCCACTCGCCTTCACCTGAGGAGGGGTCAGCAAGGGGAATCATGACATAACCATTACTGAAACCACTTCCCCAGGCTCACCACGCCCCTCTGCAACACACACACACACCTCCAACCACAAGGCAGGCTCCCTCCCTGGACAGGGCAACCCAGCTTGAGAATTGACCTTCAGGGAGGAGGCCCTGAAGTCCAGGCTCACAGAGAAATAAGTGCCCTGCAGGTGACGGAGGCCTCTCTCCATTTCCTTAAATCTCATCTGCTCTAGTACCTGCCGCGCATCCCACCTATAAAAGAAACAGGTGTCGCAGAACTTAAGTAACAGGCATCTCACTTCAGACACAGCCACTTCATGCTCAGAAACGTTTTGAAGTAGACAGTTTGAGCTATGTAAATTTATCACCTTTTTCAAGTGATTAGAATCCCGTTATGATCTGCATCCTAAGATGAGGACACCCCCATGTAACACTGGCTATTGAGAGTTGACATGCTGTCATGGGACGTGCTCACAACCAGGTCCCCAGTCACAAGCTGGGTGTAGGTCTGAGTACAGGACCCCCCATTCTCAGATCACCCCCTCTAGCCTTCATTCTCTGGCGTCCCTCTGCTCTGCCCCCTGCTTGTCCACAGGGGGCAGCAGAGAGCAGCAGGACCTGCAAGACCCGCTGGACCTCAGAGGAGGCTGGTTTTAAACATTTTGCTGATTTCAGGCCGACACATGATATTTTTGAAACCAGCCTATACAAAAGTGCTGCTTTCCTCTCTGCCCACTCACCCCACTTTGTTCTCCTCCACAGCCGGTATCATCATTACCTGACATTATTTATTTATGGTCTGTCTCCCCAAGGCCAAGAGCAGAAGCTCCAGGGCAGCAGAGACGTGTTTTGCCCAGTACAGGGACCTGGCACCCAGAGCAGTGCCTGGTACATAACGGGCACTTGTATTTGCTGGTTGAGTAAGTAATGCAAAGGGTCGCTTTGAATTCTCCAGGCAGGGACATGGTGATGAGCATCAAGGGCACAAACCCCACACCCTACTGTGGGCAGAGCAGCTCAGCTGCAGGTGGTCTTCATTCAGTGGCTTTCAACTCTGGCTGCACACGATCACCAAGAAAGCTCTCACAATTAGCCAGTTCCTGGGTTCAACCCTCACCAACTGTGCCTCTTGTTTTTAAAGCTTCTTAAAGTGATATGAATGGGTAGCCACGGTTGACAATCCATGGTGAGATGCAGGCGAGAACATAAAAACAAAAAAGCTGGCTCCTGCTCTCAAAAGAGATAACCAGCATAACCCCAGTTACCAGTGACTAGGACCAAGTGACTAAGAGGGACTTGAAGGTACCAGCGGGGTCAGAGGTCAGTGGCCACTTTGTGCCAAGGGTGGAGAGCTGGTCAGAACAGTGTGAGGGCAGGTCTCAGAGCCTTAACCTCTGGTTCAGGTTTATAGTAGGAAAAAGGAGGACAATCTGGGTGAGGACGAGAAGACCTCAGACAGAGGCCCCGTAGACAGAGCACATTGGGGGACAACTGAGGATGACAAAAACCAGTGCTGAGCGTTCAAATTGGGAAATAATAGAAAGGAAACTCAGAAAAATAGTCAGTGGCCAGACTGTGGATGATTTTAACGACAGGGGAAGAAATCTGAACTTCATCCTGAAGGTCAGATGAACCACAGAAAGTTTCTAAGCAGGAGACAAGCATACCCAGCAGTGACTCACAATACAAGCACAGGAAAAGATGAGGCAGAAAATGAACTCCACCATCTAGAAATGAAAGTGAAAGGTGCTCAGTCATGTCCAACTCTTTGTGACCCACTGGACTACACAGTCCATGGAATTCTCCAGGCCAGAATACTGGAGTGGGTAGCCTTTCCCTTCTCCAGGGGATCATCCCAACCCAGGGATCAAACCAGGGTCTCCTGCATTACAGGCAAATTCTTTACCAGCTGAGCCACAGGGAAGCCCAAGAATACTGGAGTGGGTAGCCTATCCCTTTTCCAGCAGATCTTCCCTACGCAGGAATCGAAGCAGGTTCTCCTGCATTGCAGGCGGATTCTTTACCAGCTGAGCTACTGGGGAAGCCCAACCATCTAGAAGAAAAATGATAAAAGCATCTATTACATGGAAAAGGGAAAAACAATGGACATGAAAAACATCTCAAAAGAAAAATCTGCGTGACTTCCTTTGGACAAAATATGTGGACCAGAAAGAAGAAATATTGGATAACTGAGGTGTGAAGAGAAGACTGAGAAAAAAAAAAAAAAAATCCCTGATAGAAATAAGAATGGAAAAAGTTTTCCCTAATAAGTATTTCAATGTTGGATCATAAATATTGGGTGAAAAATTACTGACACAATTGGTGGGAGCATAATGAAGTGAATGATTTCCTAAGTACATGTCATCTATCAGGCCAGCTCACCTTTCTATACAACTACGGGGCCAAATCTGGAATTTTAAGTAGAAATATTGTCCCTACCTCTTTATCCCACCTCCAGGACTCAGATAACTTTCTTCTAGCTCAGGGGCTGCACTGTGACCCAATCCTGCTTTGGAGAAAGACATTAATATTTTGAAAATAACTAACATGATTTGTCGAAAATGCCTTGCCTAAGGAGAATGCTGTACCATATATAGCAAAGCACATTATGACCAAGGTTTCAAATTCAGACTCGTGAGATGAATTCTGAGTTAATGCGCCAGGAAAATACCACCGTACAAAATCAAAGTGTGTGTTTACAACACCCCCATATACATAAGCCTGGTGTCAGCAGGAACTCAGGAAACATCTACTGAGAAAGAAGCCAAAGTAAAAGGAAAGAACAGACTCAGATGAACACAAAGCAACCCAGACTGGACAGTGGACTGCCAGGGCCACGAGGGCAGGGGCTCTCTCTAGTTCACGGCTCTACCCCTGTCTTCCTATCAACTGGAGGACAGTTGACAGCAAAGCACTATGTGGTTATGTGGTCCGAGTTGACCCAGTAAGAGTCTGTCTCCTGGGAACTTTGACATGGGACCCAGGAAGATGATTTGTTTTTCTGTTAATCCGTCTTATGTCAATTTGATTATTAGATTAACTGGAGAACCTCCAAGGACAGAAGGAACCTTTTTCTGCCTTTTCACATGCAAAGTTTTACTATCACACAGAAGGAATTCTTGGGAATTAAAGCGATAAGCCTTTTGGCAGCACTGCCCCCAGCTCCGTGAGAAGTGTCAAGCCTCAGCCACTGTTACAGAGGGAAGAATTCAGCTGGTCTTAGTCCTGGCTTCCCAGGGCGGAGCCCCTGGCCCCCTGGAATCTCCCAAGTGATAGGAGTATCTGTTGTTCATGTTGGAAACTTCTGAGCACACCTGAGTTTACGCCAATGGGGTGACTCCTGTGGACCCTGGACAGTCTTAGGATGGGGGCTGACCTGCCAGGAACACCATGTGATTGGAGGGCTGGGGATTGAGCCACTTGACACCAGCCTGACCTCCTGAATGAGAGTGCAGAGGGGGCGATATGAGGACTGAAGACCTATAAACAGGAGTCCCATAAAAATATGAGGCCCAAAACACAGCCAGGAGATTGCAGCTTATGTAACATCCTGAGCAAAGGGGGCAAGGGGGTGTCAGGACATGAAGGAAGACCTTTCATGGGAGGCAGAGGAGGTGTCTGGAAAACAAAGGTCGCCCTGCACCGTTATGCAGGGAAGTTTTTCAGGTAGAAAGTTATCTCAGATGAAAGTTCAGTCATGTGGCCAATTAATAACACTCGTGTAATGAATGGGCTTCCCTGGCTCAGTGGTAAAGAATCTCCCTGCAATGTAGGAGACCCAGGTTCGATCCCTACGTCTGGAAGAGCCCCTGGAGAAGGAAATGGCAACCCATTCCAGTATTCTTGTCTGGAGAATGTCAGATTCTATTTTCATGAAACCCCAATACAACTACGAACACCAAAGCTCAGGTGATGTATCTGGAGAAAGCTTCCCACAAGGAACCTCCCAAGCCTCACCCTGTCCCTTTAGGCTAGTCCTGATGTGTACCTTGTCTGATAAAACTATAATCATAGGGAGATCAAAGCAGTCAATCCTAAAGGAAGTCAACCCTGAATATTCATTGGAAGGACTGATGCTGAAGCTCTAATACTTTGATCACCTGGGTCTCCCATATTTTTATGGGACTCCTGTATATAGGTTGGCAAAGCGCTGACTCATTGGAAAAGATTCTAATGCTGGGAAAGACTGAAGACAAAAGGAGAAGGGGGCGACAGAGGATGAGATGGTTGGATGGCATCACCAACTCAATGGACATGGATTTCAGCAAACTCCAAGAGATAGTGAAGGACAGGGAAGCCTGGCATGCTGCAGTCCATGGGATCACAAACAGTTGAACTCAACTTAGTGACTGAACAACCAGTAACACTCTTTCCTGAGTGCTCTGAGTTATTCTAGTTTATTACTGAAACCACAAGGTCAGTGGGAACCCTGAACTTGTAGCCATTTGCTCATACGTGCAGGTGCTCTGGGGACCCCAGACCTTGCAGCTGGTGTCTGACTGAGGACAGCCGTAAAGACTCGTGCTCCTAACCTGTGCAGGTTGACCAACTCCTGGTAGTTAGTGTTTGAATCTCATTGCAGACACCACTCTGAATTCTAGGATGACAGAGTCAAAAGGGAAACTTCAACAGTCACAGAAATGTATTAGGTAGGTCAGTGAAAGCAGGGTTAAAAGCCAGACCTGTAGACACTTGGACCCAATTCTCCTTCCACTGGGTCCCACTGCCCCGTGAGCTCAGCACCCCTGAGCCCCGGTTTCTTCAGCCACGAAACAATACACACACCAAGGGCTGGCAAACTTCTGCAAAGTGTCAAATAGTAAATATTTCAGGTTTGGGGCTACATGTGGCCTCAGTCTCTTTTTTTAAACAACAAAGTCTAAAAAATGCATGAACCATTCTAGCCCCTCATCAGACCAGATTTTGCTGACTCATATAAACCAAGTCCTTTCACAGTTAAACTGACTATATCCCAACCCCCATCTCAAGGAAAAGTTAGATTAAACTTCTCCTTTATCAAAATGACTTAAAAGGCTTAAAGCTCAACATTCAGAAAACGAAGATCACGGCATCTGGTCCCATCACTTCATGGGAAATAGATGGGGAAACAGTGGAAACAGTGCCAGACTTTATTTGGGGGGGCTCTAAAATCACTGCAGATGGTGACTGCAGCCATGAAATTAAAAGACGCTTACTCCTTGGAAGGAAAGTTACGATCAACCTAGATAGTATATTCAAAAGCAGAGACATTACTTTGCTGACTAAGGTCCATCTAGTCAAGGCTATGGTTTTTCCTGTGGTCATGTATGGATGTGAGAGTTGGACTGTGAAGAAGGCCGAGCGCCGAAGAATTGATGCTTTTGAACTGTGGTGTTAGAGAAGATTCTTGAGAGTCCCTTGGANTCTCACACACTAGTAAAGTAATGCTTAACATTCTTCAAGCCAGGCTTCAGCAGATGTGAGCCATGAAATTCCAGATGTTCAAGCTGGATTTAGAAAAGGCAGAGGAACCAGAGGTCAAATTGCCAATATCTGCTGGATCACCAAAAAAGCAAGAGAAAAACATTGATTTCTGCTTTATTGATTATGTCAAAACCTTTGACTGTGTGGATCACAACAAAGTGTGGAAAATTCTGAAAGAGATGGAAATACCAGGCCACCTTACATGCCTCTTAAGAAATCTGTATGCAGGTCAGGAAGCAACAGTTAGAACTGGACATGAAACAGCAGACTGGTTCCAAATCGGGAAAGAAGAATGTCAAGGCTGTATATTGTCACCCTGCTTATTTAACTTATATGCAGAGTACATCATGAGAAACGCTGGACTGGAAGAAGCACAAACTGGAATCAAGATTGCCGGGAGAAATATCAATAACCTCAGATATGCAGATGACACCACCCTTATGGCAGAAAGTGAAGAGGAACTAAAAAGCCTCTTGATGAAAATAAAAGAGGAGAGTGAAAACATTGGCTTAAAGCTCNTGGAAGAAGCACAAACTGGAATCAAGATTGCCGGGAGAAATATCAATAACCTCAGATATGCAGATGACACCACCCTTATGGCAGAAAGTGAAGAGGAACTAAAAAGCCTCTTGATGAAAATAAAAGAGGAGAGTGAAAACATTGGCTTAAAGCTCAACATTCAGAAAACTAAGGTTATGGCCTCTGGTTCTATCACTTCATGGCAAATAAATAGGGAAGCAGTGGAAACAGTGACTGATTTTTTTGTCGGGGAGCAGGGGGAGCTCCAAAATCACTGCAAATGATCACTGCAGCCATGAAATTAAAAGACACTCCTTGGAAGAAAAGTTATGGCCAACCTAGACAGCATATTCAAAAGCAGAGACATTACTTTGGCAACAAAAGTCCATCTAGTCAAAGCTATGATTTTTCCAATAGTCATGTACGAATGTGAGAGTTGGACTATAAATCTGAGCACAGAAGAATTGATGCCTTTGAACGGTGATGTTGGAGAAGATCCTTGAGAGTCCCTTGGACTTTTAAGGAGATCCAACCAGTCCACCCTAAAGGAAATTCAGTTCAGTTCAGTTCAGTTCAGTCGCTCAGTCGTGTCTGACTCTTTGTGACCCCATGAATCGCAGCACGCCAGGCCTCCCTGTCCATCACCAACTCCTGGAGTTCACTCAGACTTGNCCAAAGGGCAGGATGTGAACAGAGGGAGGGAAGAGAAAACAGCCTTGGGTAACTGCAGAGGGTCTTCAGGATCACAACATTTTTAATTAAACAGGAAATTTAATCCACTTTGGATAAGCCAATTGTGATACAGCTATACAATGGAAGATTATTTGGCAATAACAAGGCGCAATGTTCTGATATATGCCAACAACGGGGCTGAACTTCAAAAACATCAGGCCAAGTGAAAGAAGCCAGATACTGCAAGAGGCCACATATATAATTCCATTATATGTAACAGCCAGAACAGGCAAATCTATATAGACAGAAAGTAGATTAGCAGTTGCCTGAGGCTGGTGGGAGGTGTGTTGCAGGGAGATGGGAATTACTGATACTGTTGTAGGATTTCTTTTTTTAAGGTGATGAAAATGTTCTGGAGTCAGATAATGGTGACGGATGTATAGCTCTGTGAATCTACTAAAACCCAGTGAACTGCATGAAAGGGTGAACTTTTTAGTATGTGATTTATACCTCAGAAGAGCTGTTATAGAAAATAAAATCAATTCACTTAATATTTATGTTTATATAGAATTCAACACCTAGGCTAGTGCCCTATACGTATTTTTCACTTTGACATATGTATTAATGATGTACAGAGGAATACCACACACTTATATAACACAAAACATAACAGCAGGTTGAAATTTTTAAGTAAGGTTCACGGTCCTGAAACTTTCCTAGAAGAAATGAATCTATCTATCTTAACTTTCCAAATCAGGTGCATTTCGGGTATTAAAAAACAAATGACAAAATAAGTTACGCAAAGATTTTAACACTTGAGCACAAAGCAGTTAGTGTAAGAGAACAGTGTCCTTTATATGGCATAAGCTTTAATTTTTGAATGCCATTTTTATTGAAACTCAGGGCTGTATTCCATCATATGTTTTCTAAGACCATATAAAAAAGACCGATCACAAACTTTCAGATGCCAGTTTTGTGTGTTGATGGTTCATTTTTTTCATTCTTAATTATAGAAAGTGGTCTGATATTAGAATTTAATTTTTATAATTTTTATTGCTTTTTGGTGACACTGTCATGTGGAATCTTTGTTGCCCAACCAGGGATCGAACCCATATCCCCTGTGGTGGAAGCATGAAGTCTTAATCACTTAACCATCTTACCCACTGGACTTTCCAGGGAAGTTCCTGATATTTAATTTATTCTGTCTTCCTCTGAGAAAGACTCAAAAACTTTAGAAAGCTACTGATAACAGTTTCCTCTTCTGGGTCATATGTACCGTAATTTTCTGATTTTGTGCCTTGCGACGTATACAATGAACTTAGGAGAAGCCAAATTTGACTCATCACGAGCACAAGTCTAGCTAAATGTCCATTGTATAAGTAAGAGGAAATGAAAGTGAAAAAGATAATACAGAAGTACATAAAATGATAAAAAGCTTGCCGATTTTACACCATGGCGTGTGCTTAAGGAAGGCACAGATGGAAAGACAATGTCTCACAACNGCTGTTTGCTCTCCTAATAAAATCAACATAATGAAAACACTGCACAAATGCAGAATGTGCTTCTTCTTGCCTTGACAGACACACTTCAGAGGTCTTTTCTAGACCCCATCTTGTGCAAACCACATCTCCCCAAACATAACATGTGTGATCCACTTCCACCCAAGATTTCAAAGGAAATACACCAACAGGTCAGGATCTCTCACGACTGCAAATGCCTATTCGTTTCTCTTTTCAGGGAAAGAAAAGATGGGGAGGAAAGTGCGGGCCATGGACTATTTACGATTTAAGATGTTGTGGGGCACCATTTCACCCGGAGTCGGGGGCATCTCCCAGACAAAGGCGCGTTGTGGGAGGTGGGAAGGGGAAAGGCACGCAGCCTTGGGAAGAGGCTTACATTTAACAGAGGCAACCGAAAGAACCAGTAAGCTGGGAATTCAGAGGACAAACGTGACTGCCAGGCTCATGCGGGCCAAAAAACCAGCGCAATTTCATTAAGGAAGAGTTTGCACTCAGCTATGAATGGCTATGATCTGGTTGTGCAAAGTGCAGAGCCTTCCAGGAACAGCATCACACGAGCAGAGAGACAAGCCAGCAATGCTTAATTCACAGCGTGACCGGCTCCAGCTGGTGGGTGAAAGGTGAGCCACGGTCACCCAAAGCCTAGTGTCCAGTAAGCACAGCTACACAGACTGGGCTGTTCCTTGAAGCCTGTTTTATACATTGTGTGCTTAGTCGCTCAGCCGTTTCCAATTCTTTGTGACCCCATGGACTGGATAGCCCACCAGGCTCCTCTGTCCATGGGATTCTCCAGGCGAGAATACAGGAGTGGGTTGCCATGCCCTCCTCCAGGGGATCTTCCTGACTCAGGGATGGAACCCAGGTTCTCCTGCTCAGCAGGCAGATTCTTTACTGTCTGAGCTACCCAGGGAGACAGACACATTAAAATCCATCATGTAAATTAAACAAGTATGCTTTTCATGGAATTCTGTTCAATGTTATATGGCAGCCTGGATGGGAGAAGAGCTTGAGGGAGAATGGATACATGTATTTATATGGCAGAGTTTCTTTGCTGTCCACCTGAAACTATTACAGCCTTGTAACTCAGCGATACCCCAACACAAAATTAAAAATATAAAGTTTAGAAATAACAACAAAGACTATAATAAAGTGGTTAAGTAAAAGTGAAAAAGAACTATACTTTTAAGGAAATACATTTAATAACTAAAAACAAAGAAGAAAAACTATGCTTCAAATATTCAATTCAGAGTTTTTTTCAACATGGACTGGATTGATTGAGACTTAAAATACAAGCCCAGTGAGTTTTCTGAAGCAAGTCCCCCTTTTGCTGGCATGGACATTCTCCATCACTCCTGGGACCTCAAAACTGGTCTGGAATTACAGACAGACTTTAAACCCCACCACCGATTCAACATGCGTGAACACAGTCTCTGCTCAGTTAATCCTAGGAGAGGGCCAGTTTGAACTTGCAGTTTGCCTATTCTAGGTGCTTTAGACTTTCCTGGTGGCTAAGTGGTAGAGAATCTGCCTGCCAGTGCAGGAGATGGAGGTTTGATCTCTGGGTGGGGAAGATCCCCTGGAGGAGGAAATGGCAACCTCCTCCAGTGTTCTTGCCTGGAGAATCTCATGGACAGAGGAGCCTGGTGGGCTACAGACCACGGGGTGGCTAAGAGCAGGACATGACTGAGCAACTAAACATGCGACACACACACACACACACACATACACACGTGTTTTGAGACTCACAAGACCTTGGCCCAAGGCACACAGGCTCGCTGCACATGTTCTCCAGCACCCTGGTGACCCATCTCTCCCTTGGTCTTGGAGCTCCCGTCCCCTCAAAGCAGCCTTCTCCCCTCCTCAGCTCTGTCCCCCAGGGTGCTGGCACCTGCCTCTCCTCCCACCCCGTCTGCTCCTCTAGGCTTGGCTTTGCTGAAACCCTCCATTACAGCCCCTGACGACCCGCCATCTCCACCACACTCCTCAGCTCGGTTCTTCCCTGATGCCGCATCCTTCCTTTCACTGCATGTAGGAAACTGGTTTGCTCATCCTCCAACTTCCAGCCTTAGCTCCACGAGCAAGGGCCCTACTCATGTCAGTCACCTCCATGTCCCCAGTGAAGGGACAAAGAAGGCGCTCAATAAATGTGGCCAACGAACAAAGAGAATGTGGCCACAATAATCCTGTATTAAGTGGACAGAGAAACATGTAGATTGAATTCAAGGAGTTGCAAATTGGACCCTAAGGTACCACCCAAAAGGGACCTGGGGGAGAAAGGGCAATATCGGTTCTGTTTGAAACTTAGTCCAATTTTATAATTTTAAAAATTCATGTAAGTGGTGTTAACTGTCTTGAGGAAAGATGTCCTGGCTGCCCGAATTTCACCCTCTTCCTCTCACCTTCAGATGGCATGGAGGGTGGAGATGTGGGAGTGGGCAGGGCGTGGGCGTGGGAAGAGCCCAGATCCTTGGGTGCCTTCTGTCTCCACTGGCCTACAGGGTGATATCCCGGGCCCTCTGCTGGAATTTGTGGCTATAGCAGGTCTGGCTTCGCTCCATCAGGGAGCATTTGTGTCCCCAGGAGGCTGCCTCTCACCTGGGCTCCCTCTNCGAAGAGTTGACTCATTGGAAAAGACTCTGATGCTGGGAGGGATTGGGGACAGGAGGAGAAGGGGACGACTGAGGATGAGATGGCTGGATGGCATCACGGACTCGATGAACGTGAGTCTTAGTGAACTCCAGGAGATGGTGATGGACAGGGTGGCCTGGCGTGGTGCGATTCAAGGGGTCGCAAAGAGTTGGACACGACTGAGCGACTGAACTGAACTGAATTTATCAAAAATACAGGACATCAAGTTCCTGGCAACACAGGTGCTTGGGCTTTGGCCGCATGAGTTAAAAGTTGGCTGGATAAACAAGGTCCTTGCTCAGTCGTGTCCAACTCTGGATGGAATTCTCCAGGCCAGAATACTGGAGTGGATAGCCTTTCCCTTCTCCAGGAGATCTTCCCAACCCAGGGGTCGAACCCAGGTCTCCCACATTGAAGGTGGATGCTTTACCAGGTGAGCCACAAGGGGAGCCCTTAATGTACAGCACAGGATATCAATATCTGTGATAAACCATAATAGAAAAGAATATGAAAATATATGTTTATATAACTGAAACACTTTGTAGAACAGAAATTAATACAACACTGTAAGTCAACTATATTTCAATAAAACATTTTGTTGACTATTTTTGTATATATTAAAATATTTTAAAAAAATTTTTAAGTTGGTTATGTCATTTTCCTAATTTTTATGTACCTAGAAAGTATGTAAAGATGGGGGTGGGGGTTGCCTCCAGAAAGATTTCTAAGTAAAGACTGCAGTCATCACAGAGCTATGCAATAAGAGGTACATAAATGTGTGTGCACATGCAAACACATATACACACATACACACTCTCCTTCCCAAGGAGTTTCGAGTTCAACTCCAGCATCTACCCACATTTACAAAGATATTTCTAAACCTTCGAAACAGACATGGAGCAGTCTGGTAGCCAAGGAGGCACTGGGGCTGTTTGCTCTCCTAATAAAATCAACATAATGAAAACACTGCACAAATGCAGAATGTGCTTCTTCTTGCCTTGACAGACACACTTCAGAGGTCTTTTCTAGACCCCATCTTGTGCAAACCACATCTCCCCAAACATAACATGTGTGATCCACTTCCACCCAAGATTTCAAAGGAAATACACCAACAGGTCAGGATCTCTCACGACTGCAAATGCCTATTCGTTTCTCTTTTCAGGGAAAGAAAAGATGGGGAGGAAAGTGCGGGCCATGGACTATTTACGATTTAAGATGTTGTGGGGCACCATTTCACCCGGAGTCGGGGGCATCTCCCAGACAAAGGCGCGTTGTGGGAGGTGGGAAGGGGAAAGGCACGCAGCCTTGGGAAGAGGCTTACATTTAACAGAGGCAACCGAAAGAACCAGTAAGCTGGGAATTCAGAGGACAAACGTGACTGCCAGGCTCATGCGGGCCAAAAAACCAGCGCAATTTCATTAAGGAAGAGTTTGCACTCAGCTATGAATGGCTATGATCTGGTTGTGCAAAGTGCAGAGCCTTCCAGGAACAGCATCACACGAGCAGAGAGACAAGCCAGCAATGCTTAATTCACAGCGTGACCGGCTCCAGCTGGTGGGTGAAAGGTGAGCCACGGTCACCCAAAGCCTAGTGTCCAGTAAGCACAGCTACACAGACTGGGCTGTTCCTTGAAGCCTGTTTTATACATTGTGTGCTTAGTCGCTCAGCCGTTTCCAATTCTTTGTGACCCCATGGACTGGATAGCCCACCAGGCTCCTCTGTCCATGGGATTCTCCAGGCGAGAATACAGGAGTGGGTTGCCATGCCCTCCTCCAGGGGATCTTCCTGACTCAGGGATGGAACCCAGGTTCTCCTGCTCAGCAGGCAGATTCTTTACTGTCTGAGCTACCCAGGGAGACAGACACATTAAAATCCATCATGTAAATTAAACAAGTATGCTTTTCATGGAATTCTGTTCAATGTTATATGGCAGCCTGGATGGGAGAAGAGCTTGAGGGAGAATGGATACATGTATTTATATGGCAGAGTTTCTTTGCTGTCCACCTGAAACTATTACAGCCTTGTAACTCAGCGATACCCCAACACAAAATTAAAAATATAAAGTTTAGAAATAACAACAAAGACTATAATAAAGTGGTTAAGTAAAAGTGAAAAAGAACTATACTTTTAAGGAAATACATTTAATAACTAAAAACAAAGAAGAAAAACTATGCTTCAAATATTCAATTCAGAGGTTTTTTTCAACATGGACTGGATTGATTGAGACTTAAAATACAAGCCCAGTGAGTTTTCTGAAGCAAGTCCCCCTTTTGCTGGCATGGACATTCTCCATCACTCCTGGGACCTCAAAACTGGTCTGGAATTACAGACAGACTTTAAACCCCACCACCGATTCAACATGCGTGAACACAGTCTCTGCTCAGTTAATCCTAGGAGAGGGCCAGTTTGAACTTGCAGTTTGCCTATTCTAGGTGCTTTAGACTTTCCTGGTGGCTAAGTGGTAGAGAATCTGCCTGCCAGTGCAGGAGATGGAGGTTTGATCTCTGGGTGGGGAAGATCCCCTGGAGGAGGAAATGGCAACCTCCTCCAGTGTTCTTGCCTGGAGAATCTCATGGACAGAGGAGCCTGGTGGGCTACAGNACAGAAGAGCCTGGTGGGCTACAGTCCAAGGGGTCACAAAGAGTTGGACATGACTGAGTGTGCACACGCACACACACATACATACACGTGAAGTATAACTGTGCAACTAGCTCAATGCCTACAGGTTGAATTTTTTCTTTGTAGTTCGACAGAAGCGGCTCCTAGGTTTTTGTTCACTCTGATAACTCTCCCCATCCTTCAAACCTCCTCCTCGGAAGCAGCTCCTCTCAGACCCACCTGCAGAGGGGAAGCAAGGCACCTCTTACACACACCTGCGCCCCTCCCCTCATCTCATCCAAGTCTCCAGTCAGTGCTTGGTCTATACACACACATATTCCACCCTGGTGTCACACAGGTACTGGCCACCAAGAAATCGGTTCCAATCCCAGGTGAGGCCACAGACAGGCGGCAGCAGACACAGAGGGTCCAGTACAACTTCCTCTGCTCACACCTGGGTGAGTCACACTTGTCAACAGGAATGCGTGTTTCATATCAATGCCTATCGTGGAAACATGCCAGCATCTTGGCCTATTCATGCATGCATGCTGCTGCTACTAAGTCGCTTCAGTCGTGTCCAACTCCATGCAACCCCATAGACGGCAGCCCACCAGGCTCCCCCATCCCTGGGATTCTCCAGGCAAGAACACTGGAGTGGGTTGCCATTTCCTTCTCCAATGCATGAAAGTGAAAAGTCAAAGTGAAGTCGCTCAGTCGTGTCTGACTCCTAGCAACCCCATGGACTGCAGCCTACCAGGCTCCTCCGTCCATGGGGTTTTCCAGGCGAGAGTACTGGAGTAGGGTGCCATTGCCTTCTCCCTATTCATGCATACTCAGTTGCTAAGTAGTGTCCAACTCTGTGCAACCCCATGGACTGTAGCCCACCAGACTCCTCTGTCCCAGAATTCTCCTGGCAAGAATACTGGAGTGGTTGCCATTCCCTCCTCCAGGAGGGATCTTCCCAACCCAGAGATGGAAATTGCATCTCCTATGTTTCCTGCATTGCAAGTGGATTCTTTATCCACTGAGCCACCTGGGAAGCCCCTAAGTAACTTCGAATTTGAAAGACAAATTCGCATTCTGTTTGGAATTTTACCATCATCCTCTAAGAATAACTTTAAGACAGTTTTGAAACAAAATGATATTAATAGTTTCAAAGTCAAAAGTCAGTGCTCTAAACTTAATTATGTTTTATGTGAAAGTCACTCAGTTGTGACTGACTCTTTGTGAACACATGGGCTATAGCCCACCAGGCTCCTCTTTCCATGGAATTCTCCAGGCAAGAATACTGGAGTGGCCATTCCCTTCTCCAGGGGATCTTCCTAACCCAGAGATTGAACCCAGGTCTCCTGCATTGCAGGCAGATTCTTTACCCTCTGAGCTACCAGGCAAGTTCAATTATGTTTTTATAGCAAGATAAAAATTATTAAAGCCAATCCCCCCAAAAGAGTTCCTTGAGAGATACATAAGATGTAAGCACCTGAAATGCACAGCTTATCATCAGCAGTGCCTCACTCTAGTTCAAGTGTTGAAAAGTGAAAGTCTTAGTCGCTCAGTCAAGTCTGACTCTTTGGACCCCAAGGACTTTAGCCCACCAGGCTCCTCTTTCCATGGAATTCTCCAGGCAAGAATACTGGAGTGGCCATTCCCTTCTCCAGGGGATCTTCCTAACCCAGAGATTGAACCCAGGTCTCCTGCATTGCAGGCAGATTCTTTACCCTCTGAGCTACCAGGCAAGTTCAATTATGTTTTTATAGCAAGATAAAAATTATTAAAGCCAATCCCCCCAAAAGAGTTCCTTGAGAGATACATAAGATGTAAGCACCTGAAATGCACAGCTTATCATCAGCAGTGCCTCACTCTAGTTCAAGTGTTGAAAAGTGAAAGTCTTAGTCGCTCAGTCAAGTCTGACTCTTTGGACCCCAAGGACTTTAGCCCACCAGGCTCCTCTGTCCTTGGAATTCTTCAGGCAAGAATACTTGAGTGGGTAGCCATTTCCTTCTCCAGAGAACCTTCCTGACCCAAGGATCAAACCCGGATCTTCTGCATTGCAGGCAGATTCTTTACCATCTGAGCCACCAGGGTAACATGGTTCCCAATTCAGTTCTCTCCTATCCTGTTGCTATGGGTGACAGCTGTCAAGCGCCCACTCCCTAAGGGTGAAATTTCAGCCTCATCATAAATACAAAGCTGCTGAAACCTGTGGCAAGCTTCCCACCTGAGCCGACACTATTAATGCAATGATCTCATCACAGCCAGACACCAGATGTTACAAGGAACTCAAGTCTGTCTAACCCAACGTCATAATCCTACCTCTAGGCCTTATAACAAATCTCTTAATCTCCCTGACCCCAAACACTGACAGGCCCTCCCAAGAGGTGTTAGAGTTAACAAAGACAAATTTTACAAGCACAGAGCTTTTTAATTAATGATTCCATGAACCCTATGTCTGTAATTGTCAAATAAAAGAGTTCTAACACCATAAGAGGAGAAGGAAGTGGCAACCCACTCCAATATTCTTGCCTGGAGAATCCCATGAACAGAGGAGCCTGGTGGGCTATCTGACCTGACAAAGTCAGACACAACTGAGTACTAAGCACAACACCATAAGAACACTTAAGTGTCTAAATATCAGCTACTAGAGTTCCTCAACACATGCATCACTCTCTTTGCATCAAGACTCATTTCTCCCAAGAATCTCTCTTGTTTACTTACTTTATATTCCAGCCAGGAATTCCTCTCCCCCATCCAAGGATGAGTTTCAGATCCCCCCAAGGGGATCCCTTGTCTACTAGTCCTTCCGACCATATTGCTCCTGTACCTTATAATTTCTAAACTAAATCCCATATTTCCCTTGCACACAAAAGCAGTTCACTTATATATTGCACTGTCTGACCTGGCAAACTCTTTTCCTACAGTAGAGTAACAGTTCATACTGGAAAATATTTTCCAGGTTTAAGGTTGCCCTCAAATTTATAACATGGTGACACAATGCATCACAGAAAAAATCAAAAACAAACGCTGTCATTACCCAAATCTGCTATAAACCTCCTGGCTAGAGGACTGGTAAGTATAGTCATGAATTACCCAAAGATCAAAGACTATTCCATTATAGCTCTACAAAGTGTCTTACAATGGGTATTGATGCAATAAGGAAGAACCTTGGTATGCTGTTACAAGTTAATCACTATAGGGGTGTTCCCTATAAGTTTAAATTGCACACAATGTTCCATCTCTGGGAACCCTGCCTCCCTTGTAATGAGCATTTAGCTACAATACTTTTGTTTAGCTTGCAGGAAACAGCCAGTGAAGGGCTGCAGGGAGGAAGAAATTAACACATCCATTCACTCTGAGACTGACCCAGAAACAAGACTTTCCCCTTTCCCCTTTTAGTATAAAAGAAGCCAGACAACATTCAGATGACAAAGCCTGAATAAATCATCTTACCAGAAGCCAGAGAAAACATATTACATACTGAGGAACAAAGAAATACCTCAAACTTCTCATCAGAAACTATGCAAGTCTAAAAGAAAATGTAAAAATATCTTCAAAGAGTATAACTTAACTTAGAATTTTATACCAAGTAATAATATCTTTCAAAAATGAAGGAGAAGTAAAGACTTCGTTTTCTAGAAAAGCAAAAGGCGACAGAATTTATGAACTACAAGAAAAGTTACAGGAGGATTTTTAGGCTGAAGGGAAAGAATATAGATAGAAACTTAGATCACACAAACACACACACACACACACAGGGATGCCTAAAACTGGAAATACATTAGGTAAGTGGGACATTTCTGTACAAATTTTTAATAAATAATATAAAAGTGTGTTGTGCAAATTATATTTGGAACTAAACTGATTTCCTAAAGGAAATCAATCCTGAATATTCATTAGAAGGACTGATGCTGAAGCTCCAATACTTTGGCCACCTGATGAGAAGAGCCAACTTATTAGGAAAGACCCTGATGCTGGGAAAGGTTGAAGGCAGAAGGAGAAGGGGACGACAGAGGATGAGATGGTTGGATGGCATCACTGACTCGATGGACAGGAGTTTGAGCAAGCTCCGGGAGATGGTGAAGGACAGAGAAACCTGGTGTGCTGTGTAGCCCATGGGGTCGAAAAGAGTTGGACATGACTGAGCGACTGAACAACTGTTGTAGCCACATGTTCCGGGAAACAGACTCCCTCAGAAGGACAATGCAGATATGGAGTGCAGTTTATTACCACCGGTGGGCCCAAGGAAGAGTCCTTAGCAAAGGACCCCAACCAGTTTTTGTGAAAACCTTATATACCCTAAGTGTAGGTACCCAAACCCACCTCCCCAAATTCCCTGAAACAGTCTGAACAAAGGAAAAAAGAAAGATACAAACAAAGTTAACCTGTGATTCAAATATCTTAAGCCTAGGTAGTTAACAGTGGACAATTACCAATAGGCTTGTGATCATACCCCAATAAGCATAATATAATGTATGACTATTCGGTTACATAGATAATTAGGGTATTCTTTCAGGTGATGGGGTTACACAGATAATTAGGGTATTCTTTCAGGTGATGGAAAGCCTTGGGGCTCTTCATTCCAGGGGCCTGATTTTCCAGTTGGTATGTTGTTTCCATAGATACTGGGCTTATAGCTCAAAGTCCACAGACCGGCCCAAGATGGAGTCCTGCTTTCAAGATAGAGCCTGTTCTGTTTCCTCCTTCATAACAACAAACTGGATAGTGCAACGTATAGAAGGGGAGTAAAGAAAAGATACCATATTAAGGTTCTTACATTACACATAAAATACTTTGTTATTTGATGGTAGAAAGTGACAAATGAAAAGATGTATATCTAAAATATCTAAACAATATCTAAAATACACAATTAATATTTTTTAAGTGATAAAAGAGGAAAGTAAGGAACAAAGGAGAGATTGGACAAATAAAAAACAAAGACAATTTAAACCCAACCACATGGATAACTATGTTAATTATAAATAGTCCAAGTACTCTAATTTCTTCAACTTTCATACTGAATTAAAAAGATCAAACTATAGTCAATCTATNTGAGACACATCAAAGTTTCCAATAAAATTTGAATAAACTTGTATTGATTTTGGAGAGCTAATTTCAAAGTTTAGATAATAAATTTCACTTCATAAATTACTCTTTGCAAAATATTAATAATTCAGGTAAATGAGCATTTAATAACTATGTATTCATTGTAAATGATACTGTTTCTAAGAAAAAGTTCCTGCCTTTCAACAATTCTTTTATCCAAAAAGAAGGAAATGAAAAGGGAAGGGGAAAATCCATAAGATGAATTTTGTTTATTTTGTCTGTTTGTTGTTTTTGCCTTCCCCACTCAGTTTTTTTTTTCTTTCTGGATCCAGATATTTAAATTATCAACCAGATATTTTCATCAGTATACTAGTTTTTTATTTTAAACAATACTGGATTTCATGGAACCAGCGACTCTAAATAAGTTCAGTGAAGCACAGGGACTTCTCAGAGAAACACTAAAAAATAAAGCATAAATCATGAACATAGTTGTTCTGCCATTAAACATTAAGATTAGATCATTTTAAGTCTAGATTTTTATTCCAAGTATTCTGATTAAAATTTATTATATTAGTAATTTTGTTGAAAATATTTATTGAGCCAAGTTCTCCTTGGTGCCAAAGTTACTCCCTAACAGTAAACATAACAGTTCCAAAAAGTGAAGTTCCAGTAGCCTGAGAGAGTTAACGCTCTCCTTGAAGGATTAACGTAAATCCAGAGAAAATACAAACCCATAAATGTAGAGATTTTAATTAAATGGAAATTAAGAAGAGCACTTTGGAAGACTGGTACAGAAAAAGTCACATTAGGAAATATCCTTTCAGCTGGAAAGAATAATAACCACTTAACAACTACTATAAAGTCATTTAAACACAAATTCTATATGAAGTCTGTTTGATCATAGTTTGGGGGATGTTAAAGAAATTTGGAGATTTTTAAAAGCACAATATGCAAAAATTTTAATGCATATATATATTTCCCCTCAGACTCTTAAAAGCTGAATTTTCCCCTTGGAGCTCATGTATCTATGTGTATAAAAAATGCCTTAAAGCCTAATCTCCTTGGCTCAGAATTCCATGTACGGTTTGTGTGGTGTTAATGAATTACTCAAACTATAGTCAAGATGCCAATCCACCTCATGCCCTTGGGGACCTTATTCTGTCTGTTGCGAACTCTTTCTTCAATATCTTCAACATCTTTATTTACCCAGCCTGGCTGGCACCCTTAATTGTTCCTTCCCTGCAAGGCAACAAGAGCTCTATAAGAAGCATGGCTATATTCCCAAAACACATGCAGTTTCTCCAGGATCTAGTTCCTACAGTCCATTTTAATGCCTTTCATGACAGCTTTATTTACTCTGTTTTTATCCTACTGCCTTGAATCAGGAGTCTCCCTTTAGATTCACTCAAGTTGAAAATCTGCCTGCCTTGGATTTTTTCTCCCCTCTCAGAGGACTTTTTTCTTTGTTCTGCAGCCCAGAGACCAGGCCTGCCCAGCTTTGGCCCGGCTGGTTGCTTCCTGACTATTGAACCCACCTCATGACCTGGTTGGCCCATTTATCCACTTACAAAGTTAGCCAAAACTGAATCTTTTCTTACAGCTTTTAAACATATTCAAGTCTACCTTATCTTAAAAAAAAAAAAAAAAATCCATGATTTCTCTCAAATTCTGTTTTCGAAGACTTCCCTGGCGGTGCAGTGGATAAGACTCTGCTTCTACTGCAGGGGGCAGAACTGGGAGAGCTAAAACCCATGTGCCATGTGGCACAGCCAAATAAATACTAAATNTTATCTTTTAAAAAAAAAAAAAAATCCATGATTTCTCTCAAATTCTGTTTTCGAAGACTTCCCTGGCGGTCCAGTGGATAAGACTCTGCTTCTACTGCAGGGGGCAGGACTGGGAGAGCTAAAACCCATGTGCCATGTGGCACAGCCAAATAAATACTAAATTTTTAAAAGGAAAAAGTAAAAAATCTGGAGGAATTGTTTTGAAAATCTTTTTGAATTCTAACTCCTCTCTCTCCTTTCCCTTTTGATCAAGCTATGTGAACATGCAAGCTGCTTTTACTCTCTACTTCTTTACCTGACAAGCCCAGACTACGGTCCCCCGCAGCACATTGAAGCTGCACCATCCTCCTAATCATTAGCTCCCACCCATATTCTTCTGGATTTATTTTAGTTAAACTCCTTACGGCCTGAGACTCTATAGACTGTTCTTTCTTTCTTGGAATTCTCTCTAATGATATATGTTATATGTGGTCCTTCTTTCCTTCAGCTTCCAAGCAGGTCAGAAAAGGGGGGGGGGTGGTGAGAATGGCCCTAAATACCAAAGAAAATGGTCTAAAACATAAATAAAAGCATAAAATGTGAATCTTCATATGACTTGCAACATCTCATTTCATCATCATACCCCATACTGAATACAAAGCATCACATATTTGCATATTCATGCTTCATTTTGGTGTCTAATGGCTACTTATTCTGGTGGCTCAGACGACAGAGAATCTACCTGCAAATCAGAACAGTTCGATCCTTTTGTCAGGAAGATCCCCTGGAGAAGGGAATAGCTACCCAATCCAGTATTCTTGCCTGAAGAATTCCATGGACAGAGGATCCTGGGTAGGCTACTGTCCATGGGGTCACAAAGAGCTGGACATGACTGAGTGACTATTACTCTCACTCTGTATCTACTTTCTCAGCTTTACAGGAAAGCTGCTGTCTGAGGGGGCCAATTTAGTTGTAACTCTTGAGGACAAAAAAGGTAGAATAGAGTCTAAGCCAGATTCCCAGTCCTTCTCAGACAAGTTGCATCAAAGCTTCTCCACCTGGGAGGTTACCTGTTGAAGGCTGGAATTTTCTTGAGGCTGAGGCATATATGGTTCCCTAAACTTTCCTGATGGAAAGTGGAAGAAAAAATGCTGGAAGAGGTTTTTAAAAAGCAGGACAAATACAATTTTTTTTTGCTCCCATTGAAGTTTTCAGAGCAATTGCTGAAACCCAGGGCTAAAAGGTAGCCAGGTGTGAGAAGGTGGTTCCCTTAGAATCAGAATGGAAGACAAGCATGGGCTTGCTTTACCCTCCCACTAAAGATTCTTTCAGTTCAACAAATATTCGTTGAATGGTCCTTATGTATGTGCCAGGCATACTGTTGGGCCACGAGGATCCAAGGACAGGGAAGGCACAGGTTTTAACCCCAAGGGACAACAGTCTAATGAACAGCCAGTTTTATCAGGTGGACCTCAGAGAATAAAATATAAATAAAACATAAAACAGCAGGAATCCTCAGTTTATCTAGTGAACTCTCTCCCTCCTCTTCAGCCTCTGTAGGTGAAATCTCAATTTTCACTCATCAGTCCCCTTACAGTACTATTTATACCCTCACTTCTGAGTTCCATAATGACACTTGGGATGAAGCTTTTATTCTCAAACCTTCAGTTTGTCACAGGAATTTTACTTCCAGTGAATTTTTTTATAGGGGATATGAATTCACCTCTTGCATGTGTTGTTAAGATATGCAACTTCTGTTGGATAAAACATTGGCAGGGGCTTTTGACTCATCCCATGTTATCCACATTTCTGTTCCTTTCGTAAGTATTCCTAACGCTTTGGGATTTTAGTCGTTAAGAGGACAACCAAATTGAATCAAAACAATTATGCAATAATGTGCATGCCAAGCTTTCCTGGCACTACTTCCCAGAAATTCTACAGTGTTAGAGTGTATTGCCCAAATATTTTATTTACATTCAACTTGTCCCAAGGTATTGCTAAGAATAGGAATGAATATATAGCCTGCTTGTCTGGAATAGTAAGCCACATGGCCATATTTGGACTGGTAAATGTTGCATCTCCCTCATGAATAGAGAATATGGAATTGAAAAATGACTAGCATGGAAGACAGAATGACTCAGAAATCTAAGAATAACTAAATCATGTGAAAAGACCCAAAGCCTGCTTCAAAATGAACTGCATCTGCCCGACTCACAAAACCAGCAAATTACATTATTTAGGTCTTTGCAAAATAGCATCTCACCAGCCTTTCATCTACATATTTAAATTGGCTTTGGGTTGGTATGGGTTTGCCTTCTTACTGTGAGATAATGTATAGGTTCAGAGGTGCACTTCTAGCTCAAAAATTCATCTTAAACGACCTTGCTTTGTATGTGATTATAAATGAATAGCTTCAGCTTCAGCATCAGTCCTTCCAAAGATGGCATCACCATGCAATGGGCTTCATGTCCATTGCATGGTGACAGGATGGGAGATGGTGGAGGACAGGGAAGCCTGGCATGCTGCAATCCATGAGGTCACGAAGAGTCAGACACAAGTTGGCAACTGAACAACTACATAAACAAATAACTTGCACTGTCTGACATTTTAAGAATAGAATAGATTTGAAAATACACTTTGGAAAAATCATATGCTCTGTGGAGGTCTAGTTGTCACTAACCACCAAAGCATCAAGAAAGGAAGATAACATGAAAGGCTCAGATGCCATGGGGGGTCCACTGTTGCGCCAGTGGACCTGAAGCTCATCATCTAGGATTTGGGAAATAATCAGATCCTCTAAACTGAGTGTCTCCTCCACTTTTATAGTATGAGTTGCTTTATTGGGATCTAACTGGGAACAGAATTGAGAGTAATCTGAGAGGACACACTCTTTACCACTCTCATCATGACATTCATCACCAATAAACCATCAAGGAAAGAGCTGAGGACAAGGTCCCTAGAACTGACTGTCACCTGCATGATTAGCCACCTTTGTTAGCCATCCTCTTCATCATCACACTGTGCTCTCTGGAGTTTCCATACTTTGATCAGCAAACAAATCAATATCCTGAATTTCTCCCACAAAAGGCTTTGCAACCACATGCCTCAATTAAAATCTGGATCTCATCATGGTCTTTGTTTCTCCTGCAGCTCTTTCAAGCGGAGGTTGATTTGTTCTTACCAGCCGTGTAGGCAGCATCACCATCTACCTTTGCCATTTCCACATCACTACTTTATCTCTAGAACCCCTGCTCCTTTTGGTGCTCTACCACCCAGAGGAAATATTCAGTCTCCTTGACTCCTGTTATTATAATGTTGAGACATGCCTGGTTCTTCTTTCTCTTATTACAAGGCCACCATTTAATGTATTATAAAATTCTCTCCTTCCAATAAAATGTATTCTATTTTAAACTAATTTTTGTTGGAGTATAGTTGTGTTGTGTTAGTTTCTACTATACAACAAAGTGAATCAGCTATACATACATATGTTTCCCCTCTTTTTGGATTTCCTTCCTATTTAGCTCACCACAGAGCATTGAGTAGAGTTCCCTAAGCTATACAGTAGATTCTCACTGTGTGCTCAGTCATGTCTGACTCTTGTGACCTCATGGGCTGTAGCCCACCCAGGGTCCTCCATTAATGGGATTTTCCAGATAAGAAAGCTGCAGTGGGTTACCATTTCCTTTTCCAGGGGGTCTTCCAAGCCCAGGGATTGAACCCAGGTCTCCTGCATTGCAGGCAGGTTTTTTACCGCTGAGCCACCTGGGAAGCCCCAGGTTCTCATCAGTTAAGATATCTGATGAGAACCTGGGGCTTCCCAGGTATGTCAATCCCAATCTCCCAATTCATTCCACCCTCAACTTTCCCCCTTGGTGTCCAAACTTTTGTTCTCCACGTTTGTGTCTCCATTTCTGCTGAAAGCGTATTTTAAATCCATACATTTGTCTGCATTGTCACTGTCATACGCCTAACCTAAGTCACCATCATCTCTTTTCTAGATTGTTCTAGGAGTCTTTTACCCGAGCTGCCAATTCAGAGCAGTTAAAGGGAGTAGTTCTCTTTTTTTGTGGTGTCTTTGTCAGGTTTTGGTATTAGGGTGATGGTGGCCTCATAGAATGAGTTTGGAAGTTTACCTTCCTCTGCTATTTTCTGAAAGAGTTTGAGTAGGATAGGTGTTAGCTCTTCTCGAAATTTTTGGTAGAATTCAGCTGTGAAGCCATCTGGACCTGGGCTTTTGTTTGCTGGAAGATTTCTGATTACAGTTTCAATTTCCATGCTTGTGATGGGTCTGTTCAGATTTTCTATTTCTTCCT
>SJYV01034745.1:375099-392707 GCA_006410875.1 Neotragus pygmaeus | reverse complement strand
GACTCACATCATTGCGTGGCAGAATCTAACACAACATTGTAAAGCAATTACCCTCCGATATAAAAAATTTTTTTGAAAAAGCATCTCTGCTTAGTAGCCCAGGACACTGATAGATGCACCCATCTGCGCACCTGAGAGTGGGTGGACTGGACCTCGGAGGAGGCCGTGGGGTGAGGGGACTGGATGTGGGGCCGGTGGGGGCAGAGGAGACCGTCCACCTGGCAGCAGATGGGCACAACCGCTGGCAGAAGCGGCAGACGGTGGAGGTGGTGAGTGGGGTCTGCCAGGACCGGCTGCTCTCTGAGGACGGGCCTCAGCGACCAGGGGAGGGAAAGGGATGGGAGGTGGTGGACTGGACGAAGAGCCCTGCTGTCTGTCCCGGGAGGCAAGAGCACCACCACTGACCTCTGGGATCCCCCTGTCAGTCGAGGATCCCCTTACCAGGAGTGGGCACACCCAAGGGTATGGACACACCTCACCCCACTCTGCCCCCACTCTTTGCTTCTCTGTGTCTGTTCTTAATGTGCCCACTCCCAACATTCCTGGGGAGTCAGCTCAGAGAAACCAAAAACTTGTGCTGTAACACCAGCTCCTGGAAAACAAGGAGACGCCTAACTAGCAAACTGTTGAACTATTAGAATCAAAGTAAGTGAAGAACAGTCTAAATTAGGAAGGTGTCCAAGACGTCAAGTGTGGCAGGAGGGGCACTTTCCACCAGGCACTATGAAAAATCATGGTAGTACAGTATCACAAAAAAAGGAAATGACAACTTTCCAGCAGCTAAACCCAAAGACATGGAATATTGCGATCTAACTGAAAGAATTCACAACAGCTGCTAGGAAGAAATTCAGTGAGCTACAGGAAAATTCAGAAATGGAGTTCAGTGAGCTCAAGAATAAAGTTAACAAGGAGTTCAATACTGACCAATGAAACAGAATAGGAAGCCCTGAATTAAATAACGGCATTTACAGTCAACTAACATTCACTTTCACTTTCATGCATTGGAGAAGGAAATGGCAACCCACTCCAGTGTTCTTGCCTGGAGAATCCCAGGGACGGGGGAGCCTGGTGGGCTGCTGTCTATGGGGTCACACAGAGTCAGACACGACGGAAGCGACTTGGCTGCAGCAGCAGCAACATTCAACAAGGGAGCCAAGAATACCCAATGGGGAAAAGACAGTCTCTGCAACAAATGGCGCTGGGAAAATCAGAGAAATACACACACGCAGAACAATGAAACCAATAGAACCTGGCTGGTCCCCTACTGTGGACCAGGAACCCTTCCAGACATGAGAGCTACAGCAAAAACAAAACAGGCAGAAGGGTCTGCCCTCACAATCTAGGGTCGGGGAAAGAAAGTGAAAAAGTGAAGTCACTCAGTTGTGTCCGACTATTTGCAACCCTGTGGACTGTAGCCTACCAGGCTTCTCTGTCCATGGGATTCTCCAGGCAAAAATACTGGAGTGGTTTACCATTTCCTTCTCCAGGGCATCTTCCTGACCCAGGGATCGAACCCAGTTCTCCCACATTGGAGGCAGACGCTTTAACCTCTGAGCCACCAGGGAAGCAATGTAGGGGAGAGACAAAAAATGAGTTATACAGTATTTTATAAGGAGAAACGTAAAATAGCAAAAAAAAAAAAAAAAGTCAATGAGTGAGGATGGAGAATGGGATGGGGAGGGAGTCTGCGTTACCATTCTGGCATTGACTCCATAAACTACTGGCTAAATCGAGTCATGATAGATACACACAATTTCATGTATTTCTTTTTTAACTGTGGTAAAAATGGTTAAGAAATATGTGCTTTAAGCATACAGAAGTGTTAAGTACATTCACATCATTGTGTAGCCAACCTCCAGAACTCTTTCTCTTGCAAAACTGAATCTCTTTTCCCATTAAACACTGACTCCCTACCTCCCTACCCCCAGGCTTCTGGCAACCACCAGTGTCCTCGGTCTCTATGAGAGTAGCCATCTACAGCCATAACACCCTGAACTTGCTTGTCTCCTCCATGAGANTCTTGCAAAACTGAATCTCTTTTCCCATTAAACACTGACTCCCTACCTCCCTACCCCCAGGCTTCTGGCAACCACCAGTGTCCTCGGTCTCTATGAGAGTAGCCATCTACAGCCATAACACCCTGAACTTGCTTCGTCTCCTCCATGAGAGCTGCTGCTGCTGCTAAGTCACTTCAGTCGTGTCCGACTCTGTGCGACCCCAGAGATGGCAGCCTACCAGGCTCCCCCATCCCCGGGATTCTCCAGGCAAGAACACCGGAGTGGGTTGCCATTTCCTTCTCCAATGCATGAGAGTGAAAAGTGAAAGTGAAATTGCTCAGCCGTGTCCGACTTCACGATCCCATGGATTGCAGCCCACCGGGCTCCTCCATCCATGGGATTTTCCAAGCAAGAATACTGGAGTGGGGTGCCATTGCCTTCTCCGTCCATGAGAGCAATAGGTTTCATTTGTTACATGTAGTAATACAACCAGGAAAAAACTTCTAATTATGTGTGACGGATGTCAATAAGATTCACTGTGGTGATCTGTTTGCTGTTGCTGCTGCTAAGTCGTTTCAGTCGTATCTGACTCTGTGCGACCCCATAGACAGCAGCCCACCAGGCTCCCCCGTCCCTGGGATTCTCCAGGCAAGAACACTGGAGTGGGTTGCCATTTTCTTCTCCAATAAATGAGAATGAAAAGTGAAAGTGAAGTCGCTCAGTCATGTCCAACTCTCAGAGACCCCATGGATTGCAGCCTGCCAGGCTCCTCTGTCCATGGGATTTTCCAGGCAAGAGTACAGTTAGCTGCATACAAATATCAAGTCATTATGTCATATAGCCCAAACTAACATGTTATATAGGTCAATAATCTCAATTTTTTTAAGTCCAGTCTAATTACTGAAAAACATATATATGCAAAGCATGAAATCTTACTGTTGGGTGTTTACCATAGCAGTTTTCTTGGTCATCCAATAATACTTAAAGTATATCTGAAAGAATAATTTGCATCAGGTTGCAAAAACCTGAGTCCTATGTTATAGTTGGGATGGAGAAAAAAATGAATGAGTAGATAGGCCAGGATAGCAGCCTGAATGAGGAGGAGAGCGCTCCTAGACTACTTCACAGTACCTGGTGCAGCAACACCTCATCACACAGGTCTGGAATAAATGACTGGCACTTCTGGACTCAAGGTCCTGATACTGTTGTTCAGGACCTTGTACAGCAGGGATCAAAACATTTGATTGCCAAAACCACTGTATCTTGACAAACAGCTTTAGAGTCTGTTCCGCTACAGTTTAACTGCTGTAATTATTACCAATTAAAAGAAGTTGCCCAGAAACTCAGAGTTCAACTCATGTTCTTTGGATTCTTATACTTCAGCAGTCATTCCATCACTACTGCCAAAGCAAATTAAATACCTAAGAATAACTCATCATGATATTTAAACTAAAAGAAATAGCAAAAAAAAAAAAACAGGGGCTTTGTAATGCTCAACGTTAAAATTACTTCCTCTCCTGCCAATCGGAAGCATAAAGTTTCGAGCTTATATTTCTTTCACCTGCTGAGGGGTAAAGAAACCTATTCTAAGACCACAGAATATTATTAGATCATTTTCACATGTAACCTCTGTCCTAAGTACTATCCAATTCAAGGTTTCGTCTAAATATTAACATTACAAAAAAGCTATTTCAAGGCTCTCAACAAATATTTTTAAAATATTTGGTTAACATTTGCAAAAATAAAAAGAATTCCCTGTATCATCATCAAGGCTGTTTCAGCTTCATTTTATGCTAATGACACATGCTCAGTACTGAGAAGGCATAAGAATGAAGAATTGCTGACTACAGACTAACCATCTACTCAAAACCTTGCTGCTCCTCAGAGGGACCCCATGAGCCATTCCTGTGTGGGCTACATCTCTGCTCAACAGCTGCAGATGTGTTCATTACCTATAGAGCAGTATCTTCTCCAGCTGTGGGCCAGAGGCATGGCGTTCCGTCCCCTACACGGACACATGGAGACTAAGGCGGCAGTAACCGCTGATGGGTCTCTGAGTATTAGGAGAGCTCAGGGCTGATCTCACGATAATCTGGGAGAATTGTGTTACGTCCTGAAACTGTCCTGCTCTAGTTCACCTGGCAGGAAACACAACTCTCGAGCACAAGAAACTCACAGTGGGTAGTAGAGTGTCACGTGGAAGTGAGGAGCGGGGGAATTTTTGATTAAAAAATAAACCCTTTACCTACTAAATTAGAGAAGGGAAAAAAAGGGAGGAAGGAATACTACTCAGTGCTACTTCCTGCTGCTACAGTAAACCCTCTAAAGTCTTCCTGGCTGTACTTCCCAGTCACATCTGCAGATTGATCGTAGAGTCTGTGATCGAGTCACGGGGAGAGCCACGCCAAGGCCCAGGCTGTCCCGGCCGCCCTGGAGCGCCTCCCAGCTAACCGATCTTCCTGCAAGATTCAGGCGAGTACCACGTCACATCATTTACAAGGAGGGTGCAAACGGGTGACACACGCAACCGCAGTTTCTCCCTGGCTAACCTCCTCCCGTAAAATGGCACCTGGAGGGTGTGGAGAAAAAGGACTCACATACACTTTTGGTGGGAATGTAAATGGGTGTAGCCACGATGGAGGGCCTTTAAAAATTACAAATAGAAGTACCATCGGTTCCACTCTTGAGCATATATTCAGACAAAACTATAATCCCAAAAGATACCTCACCTCCATGTTCACAGCAGCACTATTTACAACAGCCAGGACATGGAAACAACTTAAATGCCCATCAACAGATGAACAGATAAACATGTGGCGCACAGACACAGTGGAATATGGTCAGCCATGGAAAAGAATGAAACAAGGCCATTGGCAGCAACGTGGATATACCTAGAGTCATTTTAAGTCAGAAAAAGACAAATATCTCATGATGTCACTTAGATGTGACATCTAAAATAGGACACAATTGAACTTATCTATGAAACAGAAACAGACTCACAGAGAACAGAGAACTCTCCTTCCAAGGGGGAGGAGAGTTTACGGAAGGAAGTATTGGGATTTGGGAGTTAGCAGATGCGAACTATTATACAAGGATGGATAAACAACAAGGTCCTACTATAGAGCACAGGGAATTATATTCAATAGTCGGTGATAAATCATAATGGAAAAGAATAATAAAAGAAAAAGAATGTATATGTATGTATTGGAGAAGGCAATGGCACCCCACTCCAATACTCTTGCCTGGAGAATCCCAAGGATGGGGGAGCCTGGTGGGCTGCGGTCTAGGGGGTCGCACAGAGTTGGACACAACTGAAGTGACTTAGCATATATATGTAGAACTGAATCACTTTGCTATGCAGCAGAAATTAAAACACTGCAAATCAATTAAATTTCAATTAAAAATAAATAAAATGCCTCTTGGATTTTAATCCTCCAACTCCATAGATAGCAAAGATCTCTCAGCATGATGGCTTTTGGCTGACGTCTAGAAAATATATAGAAGTCGTCAAACTCAACATACTGAACAAAACCATACATGGGATATGTCCTAGTTAAAACCCCAAATCAGTAGAGGGAGTTAGAATCCTGTGACATTTTTTAAGCCTATCATGCATCAAGGGTGTGTGGAGGCAGCNAAACATTGAAGGCAGGAGGAGAAGGAGACAACAGAGGATGAGATGGTTGGATGGCATCACCGACTCAATGGACATGAGTTTGAGTAAACTCCGGGAGTTAGTGAAGGACAGGGAAGCCTGGTGTGCTGTAGTCCATGGGGTCGTAAAGAGTTGGATACAACTGAGCAACTGAATTGAACTGAACTGATTGCCACTCACCCCAGGTGGGGTCCTGCCTGAGGCAACCCGCTTCCAGACAATTCATCCTAAAGTGGTTCTTTTCAAAGGGTCCCAAGGATGAATCCCCTTTGGCCCTTTTCCCATCCTCCAAATGAGTCAAGTTTGGAGATGCTCTCAAACTTCAGTCTGAAGGCTGTTTCTCTGGTGGCTTTCCTGCAAACCCTTTGATAGAAAACCCCAGAATCCTGGGATATGACTTAGTCTCTGGGCCACTGCATGCACACACACACTCCACGAGTTATCTCTGATGATGCTTTCTAGGACTACTCACACATCTGCATCAGTTCTTTGCTCCCATTAACTGTCAGGAGAATCCTGGCCACGATCGCCTTTAGTCAGGATTGTTAAGAACCATAAGTGGAGAGTCAGCTACAACTATTATCATTTATTTACATTATTTCTCCTCACAGCTCCTGACTGTATTTTGCTCTTGTAGAATCTCCCATTTTAAGCTTATATATCCAGTTAAATATAAGCTCCCTAAAGCAAGTGATTAAGTCTTACGATTCTCTAGAAGCCTGCACAGGACCAATGCTTGTTCTAAATACACTGTGGTTGATGGAAGAAAACGAACTCCCTGATGGTTCCCATAGACTATTGTCTCTCTGAGTCACAGCCAGTCCTGCTACGGAAACTCAGAGACCCCTGATGAGAGGTCCCTCGGGTATTAGTTAAACTTCATGGAATTTTTGTGATTTGGATGCTGTAGGGGTCCGTGTTTCCCCCTAAGCTCCACCCCATGATGGAGGAGGATAAGGTCAGTGGAGCCAGGTTACCGGCAGGGAAGGGAGACTAGCTCACTTTTGGAGAAGGCCTGCTGCATGCCAGGCACTTTGCATGTCATTTGATTTCAACTTTACAAAATCCTGAAAGTGAAAGGTGCTCAGTTGTGTCTGACCCTTTGCGACCCCATGGACTACCCAGTCCATGGAATTATCCAGGCCAGAATACTGGAGTGGGTAGCCTTTTCCTTCTCCAGGGGATCTTCCCAACCCAGGGATGGAANAAAATCCTGAAAGTGAAAGGTGCTCAGTTGTGTCTGACCCTTTGCGACCCCATGGACTACCCAGTCCATGGAATTATCCAGGCCAGAATACTGGAGTGGGTAGCCTTTTCCTTCTCCAGGGGATCTTCCCAACCCAGGGATGGAACCCAAGTCTTCTGCATTGCAGGCAGATTCTTTACCAGCTGAGCCACAATACAAAATCCTAGCAGGGTGAATAGGGGCTTCCCAGGGACTCAGTGGTCAGGAATCTGTCTGCAATGTAGGAGGCACAGGAGATGCAGCTTCAATCTCTGGGTCAGGAAGATCCCCTGGAGTAGGAAATGACAACCCACTCCAGTATTCTTGCCTGGGAAATCCCATGGGCAGAGGGGACTGGCGGGCTACAGTCTGTGGGGTCACAAAGAGAGGGACATGACTAAGTAGCTAAACACGCATATACACGCACAAAGAGGGTGAATACTGTTACCTCAGTTTGAATGATGAGACCATGGGGGAATCACAGAAGTTCAGCAATCTATTCAGTTCACACAAGAAGAGTTAGAAGAAGGATCTGACTCAGGATCCTTGCCCCCTTCACTCTCATGTAAAGAAGGACCAAAATCAATAGCCGGGATGGAGGTGATGGCCCACATGACAATGAGGATGGGACCACACAACACACACATGTTCACACGATCACGTATGAAGTGCTTTGACAGGCATATCTGAGCCAATCCTCACACGAACCTTGTAGACAGGCACCCACTATTTCTGCATGCTTCAGATGAAGGATCTACAGATAAGAGGCTGGACCACAGCCCCGAGGGGTGCCAGCAGTTCAGTAGGATGAGAGTTCACCTCTCTAGGGTCAAGGGGCTGATGTCACTGAATACAGTGTCACCTGTTCATCTCTACTTAGAAATTTCAGTTCTGTTTCTATGGTTAATACTGACTTGAGATCAGTTATCCATAGACTAAGTCAATAAGCACTGGATGAGCACTCTTGCTGTGTCTGGCATCCTCATTGAAGACACAGTGTTTCTCCAAGTGCAGCCAATAGCTCCCTGATCAGAACAGCTATGATTCCTTGTTATGATGGAGATTCTTAGGCTCCACCCCAGACAGGAGTCAGAAATCTCCTCTCTAACCAGACTCCTCATTTATAGCCACTGAAGTCTGAGAATTGCTGAAATGGAATCATTATACAGCTGAAGGACAGGACGACTGGACTATCAAACTATCAAATTTGGGTTATTGGAAGGGGTTTCTACAGTTGGTGTTGGTTGCTCAGACGTGTCCGACTCTTTGGGATCCCATAGACTGTAGCCTGCCAGGTTCCTCTGTCCATGGAATCTTCCAGGCAAGAATACTGGAGCTGCCATTCCCTTCTCCAGAGGACCTTGTCAACCCAAGGATTGAACTCAGGTCTTCTGCTTTGCAGGCAGATTCTTTACCGTTTGAGCCTCATATCTAAATGACCTGCCTCATAGAAATGTTATGATAACCAAGAGGGATCATTTTCGTGACAGTGCTTTTATGCTCTGCAAGTGAAAGTGAAGTCACTCAGTTGTGTCTGACTCTTTGAGCCCGCCAGGCTCCTCAGTCCGTGGGGTTTTCCAGGCAAGAGTACTAGAGTGGGTTGCCATTTCCTCCTCCAGGGGATCTTCCCAACCCAGGGATTGAACCCGGGTCTCCCGCATTGCAGGCAAACGCTTTACCATCTGACCCACCAGGGAAGCCTGTAAAGGCAAATGCTATTACCCAGGTGTCTCAAATTTTTCCCAGAAACAAACTCGAATGTGAGTCAATGAATAAATGAATCAACCAATGAAGAGTTATCCACTACTATACATAAAACAGATAATAAGGACCTACCGTATGTCACAGGGAGCCCTACTCAATACTCTGCAATGACTTACATGGGAAAAGAATCTAAAAAGAAGTGGATATGTGCATACATATTACTGAGATGCTCTGCTGTATACCTGAAACTACTGCAACATTGTAAATCAACGATACACCAAAAAAAATTTTTTTAACAAGAGTTAAGCAGTGTCCATGAAGATCGAAATCCATGTATCTGCTGATGAATGAATTCTCGGGTATAATACAACCATCGCATCTTATAGACAAAGAAACTGAACGTCAGCCTAACTTGGCCAAGATCATGGCGTTAGACTGTTTCGAATTCTGCCCAGACCAAGAAGGCAGGACCTGGGGCCAAGCACTGGGGTTGGGGGTGGGGGGGTACCTCACCGTGTGGTCAGGGCACAGCATCCCAGAAGCTGGAGATCTGTTATACCATCAGGCTAAGGATGGATAGAAATGCCACATTCAGCCTAACCTAGGGAAATCAAAATCATAACCTGCCTCCAGAAACGGCCACGAATTCTGTAAAACTGAGGACAAAAGGTCCCAGGGGCAAAGATGGGGTCTTCAGACAAGAGGAAAGAAATGAAGCACTTTCACTTTGTAATTAAATTGCTGATAAATGACATCACTTAATTTGGAAACCAGTTTTCAAAACAGCCCTCCAAGGTGGCTGGTGACAGTCCAGAGCAGGAGAGACCTCAGACCTCCCATGATGAGAAGAATCACAGGTCACAAGGACCAAGTCAAGGCCTTTGACACGTGTCTGTCTCAATACTTTCAACCCTAAAAGAAGAAGGGCTACTGTGAGCATCTCTCACGAATAAAAGAAAGGAGTAAAGGGATAGGAAACCACTTGGAGATTAATCTTAAATATTAATGCAGTTAAGTCATTCTGCAAGAATTATGGACAGTTCGGGCTTCTCCTGTGCCATGTACATCTTGTGATGTGACAAGCTAAACAAAGGATGGCAGAAACAGGCCCCAAGGGGGTTAGAATCAGCCCATTTGGAGGGGGCCTGGGGGAGAGAGAGGCAGATCCTCAGCTTCCTGTCAAGCAGATGAGCATGTGGACAGCAAAGCTGCCTGGAAGTGCACGCACATCTCGTCTTGCTGTTGCCGGATGCCAGGTCACGAGAGGAGCATGCAGGGCTCTCACCTTCCGAGTCTGGTGTCTGGATCTGCCCTGGAATCTTTCAAAGAACTTTGTGTGAAATCTAGAAAGATAAAATGGGCTTGGGCTGGGGGCGGGGCTGGGGGGAAGGGCCGCACAGACAGACCCAGAGAGGGAAATCCTAGGATTTTACTATCTGCGTGTTGCTAGCACCCTTGCAGCCCTAATGTGCAGCTGTAAAACCCTGAGCTTTAATAGCAATCTTAATCATCGCAATAGAGGCTCAGATAATCCCAATCATTCATTTCACAAATACTGGTTTTCTGTATCAAGATGTGTATAAGAGACAGCANTGGGAAAAGGAGGGTGGGATGAATTGGGAGATTGGGATTGACATACCTACACTGCTATGTATAAAATAGATAACTAATGAGACCCTCCTATATAGCGCAGGGAACTCTACTCCATGTCCTGGGGTGATTTAATGGGAAGGAAATCCCCCAAAAAGAGGGGATATAGGTATAGCTGATTCACTTTGCTGTACAGCAGAAACTAATACCAGAACGTAAAGCAACTATGCTCCAATAAAAATTAATTTTTAAAAAAACAATGCCTGGGGACTTCCTGATGGTCCAGTGGTTAGGACTCTGAGCTTCCACTGCAGTTGGGTCACGGGTTTGATGCCTGGTCAGGGAACTAAGATCCTGCCAGCTGCACGGTGCAGCCAAACAAGAAAACAAAATGATGCCTGTCTTGTGGAGCCTGCAATCTAGTCAGCAGGCAGATAACACATATATCATATATTCAGTGACGAAGCATAGAGACTAAGGGCTTAGAGGGTGAGCCAGGAGTGCAGTTTCAGATGCCAGAAGTAGGAACCAACCCTGTGAGTGCACAGTGTCCTGACGGAGGCCACAGTGTCTGAAAATCGTCACGGAAGCCATGTGCTGGGGGTGCAGGCAGGAGCAGGAGGCTGGCGAGGAGTCAGTGAGGCCCCCAGGGTCAGTCACAGAGGACCTGCACCTGTGAAGGGCTTTAGACTAAATTCTAAGTGGACTGAAAAGACACATTAGTGTTCCAGCAGGAATGTATGCTCAGAGCATCTGTTCCTGGAAACCATTCATCTTTAGCATCTCCTTGATCCGCAAGAGCACCATGCTCTTCGGCTTCATCCCTGAAAATTCCCAATACATATGTGTTCCTGATCAATTATTTACAGAGCACCTGATCAGCATGCCCTGGGCCAAGAACTGACAAAAGGACAAATGAAGAGACAGAAGCACAGCCGGGTAGTGGTGAGGGCGCACAAGGAAGGAATAAATTAAAAGCCATCAAGGGCAATTCTCTGAGAATAAAATGTACATTAGTAATTAACCAAGATAAGGCAATGAAATTCAGCCTTGTTTGTGACTCTGAGACTTTGCAGCACGGAATTAATACACGATAAGGGTCCTTAACATACAGGAAGCCTCAGTAAGCTACATGGAAGCATTCAATTTATGGAAAAGTGACAGAAGTAAGGTGATTCCAGGGACTGATTGATGCAGACACTTCTAAATGTGTCCTGGGGCACAGAGCGGCCAGCTTCACCTCCTAAAATACATTTTGTTTACTTTTAAAGCCTATGCAACTGATGCTCCCATTTAGAAATACAGTCCTTCAAGAAGACGGACACGATGTCAAGGGTCTGGAGTTCCCAGTCACAGCCCTGGCCCCTGAAAAGTCACTGGTGCCTGTGGGTCTCGGTGTCACAGTGTGAAAGTCAAGGTCAGGTCCAAGGCCACCCGGCCTCCTCTCCAACAGCTCTGCTCTTTGCTCATAGTCAGGCCACACGGCAGACAGTGGCCAATCCCCCGCCCTCATCGCTGTGGCCATTAGGCAAGAACAGGGCCTCCACTTCTAAAGATTTTCAGCTCGTTGGCAGGAAAATGATGACCCTCATTAGGGATCAAAGAAACAGAAATGAAAACAGAGGGTTATTGAGGGATTCCAACACAAAGCCTTTTAGGAACGGAAAATTCTTACTCTGAAATAATGGCCAGGCAATGGAGAGCAAATGGTCAGCAATGGAGAAGCAGGTCTCCCAAGTGGGATGCCCTCTCCTAAGGTGACCACCAGCCTCACAGTCACTGGTCATGGAACATTTCCAGCCTCCATTTTCTTGTTTCAAAAAAGAAGTGTTTGAACTCCACACTGTGTGTGTGTGTCTATTTGTGTGTGTGCTCACGTATGCATGCACTCACTCATGTCCAACAACTTGCAACCCCATAGACTGCAACACACCAGGCTTCCCTGTCCTTTACTATCTCCTAGAGTTTACTGAGACTCATGTCCCTTGAGTCGGTGATGCTATATAACCTTCTCATCCTCTGCTCCCTTCTTTTTCCTCAATTTGGCCAAAATATTAGAGCTTCAGCTTCAACATCAGTCCTTCCAACAAATATTAAGGGTTGATTTCCTTTAATATTGAGTGGTTTGTTCTCCTTATAGTCCAAGGGACTCTCAAGAGTCTTCTCCAGCACCACAATTTGAAGACATCAATTCTTCAGCACTCAATCTTCTTTATGATCCAACTCTCACATCCACACACAACTACTGTAAAAAAAAAAAAACCATAGCTTTGACTATATGGATCTTTGTCAGCAAAGTGATGCCTCTGCTTTTTAATACTCTGTTTAGGCTTGTCATACCTTTTCTTCCAAGAAGCAATCGTCTTTTAATCTCTTAGCTGCAGTTACCATCCACAGTGATATTGGAGCCCAAGAGAAAAATAGTCTGTCGCTTTTTCTCCATCTATTTGCCATGAAGTGATGGGACCAGATGCTGTGATCTTAGTTTCTTGAATGTTGAGTTTTAACCCAGTTTTTTCACTCCCCTCTTTCATTTTCACCAAGAGGCTCTTTAGTTCCTCTTCACTTTCTGTCATCTGAGTGGTATCATCTGCATATCTGAGGCTGTTGAAGCTGACAAGAGGTTTTTTAAAAAATATGCTTGATGACATTATAAATAAGTCATTTTCTTTGGCCATACTGACCGATGGGCAGCTTTCGAGAGAAGAGGTAAGGGAAGAACCTAATGGGGAGTGGACAGGAGCCCAGCACTCCCGGAAGACGCATCGCTAGGAAGCAGGGATGCTGACAAGACAGCAGGCAGCTGGGTGGACCTCGCAGGACCCCACGTGTGAACGTGTGAACAGCCAGAAAGAGGAGGATGGTGGAAGCAGTGATTGGGGAGGCATGAAGGTAAGATGTGGGCCCAGGGTAGGGCAAAGCCTGTTCTGGGAATTTCCCCAAGTGTGATCCCTGNCCTCGCAGGACCCCACGTGTGAACGTGTGAACAGTCAGAAAGAGGAGGATGGTGGAAGCAGTGATTGGGGAGGCATGAAGGTAAGATGTGGGCCCAGGGTAGGGCAAAGCCTGTTCTGGGAATTTCCCCAAGTGTGATCCCTGCGAAGATGCTGTTGGCTCTGCCGGCTGCCAAGGGGTAAGGCCACAGCAGGGCTCATCAGCGGCAGAGAACCTTCCAATCCTGATGACAGGCTTCTCAGAATGCATGCCCACCCTCCTCACGGGCGGAGCTGAAAAACCACGTGCTGACTCAACACGATCTGCTATACAAGGGCCCCAATCCTGCTTTATTTAGAACTAATTTATTCCCCAGGCAAACATCTCCTGGGAGCATACTCTCATGCTATGCGCTGTACAGGACGTTGAGAACAGAAGGGAGAAGAAGATATTCAAATAAGTCAGAATCTAGTGGGAGAGACAGGAGTGTAAATAAATATAGGACAGCAAACGAACGTCTCCCTAGAAACAGACAGCGGTGCATGGGGCTTTTAGGAAAAGTTATATCCACACAGATAAGAAGAAACGCTTCCCAGAAGAAAGAGCCTTGGGCCAGGTTTTGAAGGCAAAGTGAGTTCAGGACTCAAAACTGGAGAGACCATTCTTGTGAAGGGGGAGAAGACCTGAGAAGTAATGTCTATACAAACTCATCTGCACATGTATGTCCACAGCCACGAGTGTGCTGTGAGCAAAGGCCACGCAGTGGGGGCCAAGCAGAAGCCCCACTGCAGTGGGCTTCATACTTATTCTGGAAAAGCGCTGCCCCAGGGACAGCCTCTCTGGTCCCTGCTACTCCTTGTAATATGACGAGATGTTGGGCTTCCCTGGTAGTGATAGGGGTAAAGAACCCTCCTGCCAACGCAAGAGATAGAAGAGATGTGTGTTCGATTTAGAGGAGGGCATGACAACCCACTCCAGTACTCTTGCCTGAGCATCCCATGGACAGAGAAGCCTGGTAGGCTATGGCCAGGGGGTCACAAAAAGTCAGACACAACTGAAGCGACTTAGTACACACGCAGCACACTGGTGCAACAGGAAAATGGTTTAACCCCTGTTGGCCAACTTAGAGGCCCACGGTCCTTCCTGAAGACTGGGTAGCGTGTCCTGTTTCCTTGGTGAATGTTAACGTTTTCATATTGTCCATGGTTTTCCCAGTTACCCTCTGATTCAGAGGCAGCAACCCTGTTAGACCAGAGCTTCGACGTGCCTGGCACAGACCTCTGTCTCTTCCTGAAAGTCATGATTTATAAGAACCTGAAATAAACCTGTCAAATCACTTTTCCATTCACTCTTCCAGGTTATCTGTTCCACCATCTCTGTCTCACTTCAGCTTAGCTATTTGCTATGGTATTTGGAATTTTTCATCTTAGATCTTGAGCCCTGGATATCAGAGAGCTTGCCCTTTTGTTTGTATTTTTCACGCTCCATAATGATCACACTCAGACTGATCAACAAATGTCAGTAACCATCTCCTTCCTTCCCAGAGGGAAATGAGGCCCAAGCAAATCCCTTTTTGTAAACAGATACAATCGACATTAGTACTAAGCCTGCAGACTCTGGGTCAATACTGCAGTGGACAGAGTGTGCATCAGGGCAGAGAAGGAATGAAAGCCAGCCCACTGGTCTAGCCAGCAGTGTTATTTCCAGAAACTGTTGTTTGCAGAAAAAGTGAACTTTACAGGAATATCAAAGTAAGAAAGNGACAAGACAGCAGGCAGCTGGGTGGACCTCGCAGGACCCCACGTGTGAACGTGTGAACAGCCAGAAAGAGGAGGATGGTGGAAGCAGTGATTGGGGAGGCATGAAGGTAAGATGTGGGCCCAGGGTAGGGCAAAGCCTGTTCTGGGAATTTCCCCAAGTGTGATCCCTGAGAAGATGCTGTTGGCTCTGCCGGCTGCCAAGGAGTAAGGCCACAGCAGGGCTCATCAGCGGCAGAAAACCTTCCAATCCTGACGACAGGCTTCTCAGAATGCATGCCCACCCTCCTCACGCGCGGAGCTGAAAAACCACGTGCTGACTCAACATGATCTGCTATAAAAGGGCCCCAATCCTGCTTTATTTAGAACTAATTTATTCCCCAGGCAAACATCTCCTGGGAGCGTACTCTTATGCTATGCGCTGTACAGGACGTTGAGAACAGAAAGGAGAAGAAGATATTCAAATAAGTCAGAGTCCAATGGGAGAGACAGGAGTGTAAATAAATATAGGACAGCAAACGAATGTCTCCCTAGAAACAGACAGCGGTGCATGGGGCTTTTAGGAAAAGTTATATCCACACAGATAAGAAGAAACGCTTCCCAGAAGAAAGAGCCTTGGGCCAGGTTTTGAAGGCAAAGTGAGTTCAGGACTCAAAACTGGAGAGACCATTCTTGTGAAGGGGGAGAAGACCTGAGAAGTAATGTCTATACAAACTCATCTGCACATGTATGTCCACAGCCACGAGTGTGCTGTGAGCAAAGGCCACACAGTGGGGGCCAAGCAGAAGCCCCACTGCAGTGGGCTTCATACTTATTCTGGAAAAGCGCTGCCCCAGGGATAGTCTCTCTGGTCCCTGCTACTCCTTGTAATATGACGAGATGTTGGGCTTCCCTGGTAGTGATAGGGGTAAAGAACCCTCCTGCCAACGCAAGAGATAGAAGAGATGTGTGTTCGATTTAGAGGAGGGCACGACAACCCACTCCAGTACTCTTGCCTGAGCATCCCATGGACAGAGAAGCCTGGTAGGCTATGGCCAGGGGGTCACAAAAAGTCAGACACAACTGAAGTGACTTAGTACACACGCAGCACACTGGTGCAACAGGAAAATGGTTTAACCCCTGTTGGCCAACTTAGAGGCCCACGGTCCTTCCTGAAGACTGGGTAGCGTGTCCTGTTTCCTTGGTGAATGTTAACGTTTTCATATTGTCCATGGTTTTCCCAGTTACCCTCTGATTCAGAGGCAGCAACCCTGTTAGACCAGAGCTTCGACGTGCCTGGCACAGACCTCTGTCTCTTCCTGAAGGTCATGATTTATAAGAACCTGAAATAAACCTGTCAAATCACTTTTCCATTCACTCTTCCAGGTTATCTGTTCCACCATCTCTGTCTCACTTCAGCTTAGCTATTTGCTATGGTATTTGGAATTTTTCATCTTAGATCTTGAGCCCTGGATATCAGAGAGCTTGCCCTTTTGTTTGTATTTTTCACGCTCCATAATGATCACACTCAGACTGATCAACAAATGTCAGTAACCATCTCCTTCCTTCCCAGAGGGAAATGAGGCCCAAGCAAATCCCTTTTTGTAAACAGATACAATCGACATTAGTACTAAGCCTGCAGACTCTGGGTCAATACTGCAGTGGACAGAGTGTGCATCAGGGCAGAGAAGGAATGAAAGCCAGCCCACTGGTCTAGCCAGCAGTGTTATTTCCAGAAACTGTTGTTTGCAGAAAAAGTGAACTTTACAGGAATATCAAAGTAAGAAAGGACATACATCAGTTCAAAAGGAGCAGAGAAAACACAAAAAAGAAAGATCTTCAAATAACAATTCCACAACATGATACAGGAATTTGCATATAACTGAAGATACTAAAATCAACGCCACAACAATGCTTTACTAAAGTGTTATTATGATTCTTTGCATATTTTCAGAAAGCCCTTTTTTTTTTAATTTAGGCTGCTTCTTGTGCAACATTCCAAGAGGATCACAGTATTGTTCTCCATCTATAATCAGAAATCAAACATAAAGAGACATAAAATCAGTTTCCTAAAATTATTAGACATAAGTTGGGTTTCCAGGAACCACGAGAGCTGTTCCAAAGCACAGGAGCTATGAGGATTCCCTAATGAAACTGTCTTTAAAATAAGGCCAAGATTATTTTGGGAGAGAGAAGATTTAAGGTAAAGGCTTAGTACAGAAAATCCATAAATAGAACTCATTAATAAGACGTTAATACGACACTTGGAGAGTTTTTACTTTGCTCTACTACAAACCTGGCTGCGTGCTGTGTGCACGCTCAGTTGTGTCTGACTCTGTGATCCCACGGACTGTAGCCCACCAGGCTCTCTGTCCATGGGGTTCTCCAGACAAGAATACTGGAGTGGTTTGCCTTTTCCTTCTCCAGGGGATCTTCCTGACCCAGGGACCAAACCTGGATCTCCTGCATTGCAGGTGGATTCTTTATCACCTGAGCCACCAGGGAAGCCCCCCTCCGGAGTGGAACCAGAGTCAAAACTCTCTAGTACAAATCCCATTGTGGGACCTTAGAATCCGTCAAAGGATCCTCTACCATTTTGCAGGTGAAGTTCAAGCTGTTTAAGGAAGCTGAGTTTTCTTGCTCCCCAGACCAGACATATCCGGCCCCCGCAGGCTGCTTCCTGGACCCTGAGTCCTCGTGTACCCTGACTCCCTCCTTCCGAGACTCAGTCTTCACATGGAGCCTCCTCTGACCACCTCATCTGGGC
>SJYV01034745.1:364843-375058 GCA_006410875.1 Neotragus pygmaeus | reverse complement strand
TGGGAGAGACAGGAGTGTAAATAAATATAGGACAGCAAACGAATGTCTCCCTAGAAACAGACAGCGGTGCATGGGGCTTTTAGGAAAAGTTATATCCACACAGATAAGAAGAAACGCTTCCCAGAAGAAAGAGCCTTGGGCCAGGTTTTGAAGGCAAAGTGAGTTCAGGACTCAAAACTGGAGAGACCATTCTTGTGAAGGGGGAGAAGACCTGAGAAGTAATGTCTATACAAACTCATCTGCACATGTATGTCCACAGCCACGAGTGTGCTGTGAGCAAAGGCCACACAGTGGGGGCCAAGCAGAAGCCCCACTGCAGTGGGCTTCATACTTATTCTGGAAAAGCGCTGCCCCAGGGATAGTCTCTCTGGTCCCTGCTACTCCTTGTAATATGACGAGATGTTGGGCTTCCCTGGTAGTGATAGGGGTAAAGAACCCTCCTGCCAACGCAAGAGATAGAAGAGATGTGTGTTCGATTTAGAGGAGGGCACGACAACCCACTCCAGTACTCTTGCCTGAGCATCCCATGGACAGAGAAGCCTGGTAGGCTATGGCCAGGGGGTCACAAAAAGTCAGACACAACTGAAGTGACTTAGTACACACGCAGCACACTGGTGCAACAGGAAAATGGTTTAACCCCTGTTGGCCAACTTAGAGGCCCACGGTCCTTCCTGAAGACTGGGTAGCGTGTCCTGTTTCCTTGGTGAATGTTAACGTTTTCATATTGTCCATGGTTTTCCCAGTTACCCTCTGATTCAGAGGCAGCAACCCTGTTAGACCAGAGCTTCGACGTGCCTGGCACAGACCTCTGTCTCTTCCTGAAGGTCATGATTTATAAGAACCTGAAATAAACCTGTCAAATCACTTTTCCATTCACTCTTCCAGGTTATCTGTTCCACCATCTCTGTCTCACTTCAGCTTAGCTATTTGCTATGGTATTTGGAATTTTTCATCTTAGATCTTGAGCCCTGGATATCAGAGAGCTTGCCCTTTTGTTTGTATTTTTCACGCTCCATAATGATCACACTCAGACTGATCAACAAATGTCAGTAACCATCTCCTTCCTTCCCAGAGGGAAATGAGGCCCAAGCAAATCCCTTTTTGTAAACAGATACAATCGACATTAGTACTAAGCCTGCAGACTCTGGGTCAATACTGCAGTGGACAGAGTGTGCATCAGGGCAGAGAAGGAATGAAAGCCAGCCCACTGGTCTAGCCAGCAGTGTTATTTCCAGAAACTGTTGTTTGCAGAAAAAGTGAACTTTACAGGAATATCAAAGTAAGAAAGGACATACATCAGTTCAAAAGGAGCAGAGAAAACACAAAAAAGAAAGATCTTCAAATAACAATTCCACAACATGATACAGGAATTTGCATATAACTGAAGATACTAAAATCAACGCCACAACAATGCTTTACTAAAGTGTTATTATGATTCTTTGCATATTTTCAGAAAGCCCTTTTTTTTTTAATTTAGGCTGCTTCTTGTGCAACATTCCAAGAGGATCACAGTATTGTTCTCCATCTATAATCAGAAATCAAACATAAAGAGACATAAAATCAATTTCCTAAAATTATTAGACATAAGTTGGGTTTCCAGGAACCACGAGAGCTGTTCCAAAGCACAGGAGCTATGAGGATTCCCTAATGAAACTGTCTTTAAAATAAGGCCAAGATTATTTTGGGAGAGAGAAGATTTAAGGTAAAGGCTTAGTACAGAAAATCCATAAATAGAACTCATTAATAAGACGTTAATACGACGCTTGGAGAGTTTTTACTTTGCTCTACTACAAACCTGGCTGCGTGCTGTGTGCACGCTCAGTTGTGTCTGACTCTGTGATCCCACGGACTGTAGCCCACCAGGCTCTCTGTCCATGGGGTTCTCCAGACAAGAATACTGGAGTGGTTTGCCTTTTCCTTCTCCAGGGGATCTTCCTGACCCAGGGACCAAACCTGGATCTCCTGCATTGCAGGTGGATTCTTTATCACCTGAGCCACCAGGGAAGCCCCCCTCCGGAGTGGAACCAGAGTCAAAACTCTCTAGTACAAATCCCATTGTGGGACCTTAGAATCCGTCAAAGGATCCTCTACCATTTTGCAGGTGAAGTTCAAGCTGTTTAAGGAAGCTGAGTTTTCTTGCTCCCCAGACCAGACATATCCGGCCCCCGCAGGCTGCTTCCTGGACCCTGAGTCCTCGTGTACCCTGACTCCCTCCTTCCGAGACTCAGTCTTCACATGGAGCCTCCTCTGACCACCTCATCTGGGCGCCCCCCCTGTCATGGTACCTATCACCCTGAACAAGCTGTCTACTCATCTGGATCCCCCGGGGTCCCAGCACAGTGTCAGCACTTAATCAGCACCTGCACCCAGCAAGTACTCAACGACTGTCCCAGTGGATGGATGAGAACATGAACCAGTGCCCTCTGCATCCAGCATGATCCCAGGATTCCTCACCTGTGATCAGTGAAGTGACCTGATGATAACTTCCATGCAGATTATAGAATCATACATAGGATTTTCTTGGACATTCCCAACATCATGGCTGAAACTAGCTACCAAATGCCTCAAATCAGTGGGCAACAGTCCCTTTAAAAATAAATGTATGTTAGAAAAATATGCCTCTAGACCACATGTTCCAGCTGAGTTCTGGGGAAGCATGGTGTACTCCCTCCCACCTCCATACGGAGAACGCTGGCCTGGAGGCAAACATCTGGATGTAAAAGAGTTGAAAACTGATTCAAGGTCGTTCCTGGCAAAGGTGGAGACAAATTTACAACTCATACGACTCACCATGAATTCTGCTTAAGGATGGTTTTCTTCATATTTTCTGCAGCTCCAGTCTCTTCCAGCTCAATAGTACTAACCAAGACAGAAGGTTCCATGGAACAAGAACCATTCTATCAAGGAGGCCTCTGTAAATGGGCCTCTATGAGCATGCTCATTTGCTCAGTCGTGTCTGACTCTCTGTGATCCCATGGACTATAGCTCACCAGGCTCCTCTGTCCATGGGATTCTTCAGGCAAGAATCCTGGAGTGGGTTGCCATTTCCTTCTCCAGGGGATCTTCCTAACCCAGCGATCGAACCCATGTCTCCTGCATTAGCATATGGATTCTTTACCACTAGCACCACTGGATAGCCCCTAGGTGGGCCTGGGGAACTTAAAATTCAGAAGACTCTGTTTCCACCAGAGTCCTGAACTGGCATTCTGCCAGACTCAGCCACTCTCTACTGAAAGGCAGAGAATAAATGAGACTGAACCAGTAAATCCTACATTTGTCCCAGGAGCCAGCACCCGGCAAACCAACACAGAATACAGGCTGACTGCAGAGGGCACCGTCCATCAAGCCTGCCCTCACCCACACAGACACCCCCCAGCACAGAGGCCCCGTGGCCAGGATGTCTGCTTAAGGCTGATCACCTGGCTCTCATGCACACATCTGCTGCCTGTTCCTCCAGAACCAAAAAGCACTTATTTTGTCCCTCAAAATCTAGCCTACACTATATTAATTGATGGGGGGGAAATAGCTTGAAGCAGGAGAATAGGGATGAAAAACAGTAATTTTTGGAGAAGGAAGTTTTTGGCTGCCAGTTAAAGGAAACAAGAGCTTCCTATTATAGCTTGTTGTTCAGTCGCTAAGTGATGTTTGACTCTTTGCAACCCCATGGACTGCAGCACACCAGGCCTCCCTGTCCATCACCAACTCCTGGAGTTTATTCAAACTCATGTCCATTGAGTCGGTGATGCCAGCCAACCATCTCATCCTCTGTTGCCCCCTTCTCCTGCCCTCAATCTTTCCCAGCATCAGGGTCTTTTTCAGTGAGTCAGCCTGAGTAAGCATTTATTAATACTGGAGACTCCCTGGCAGTCCAGTGGTTAAGACTCTAAGCTCCCAACACAGGGAGCATGTGTTCAATCCCTGGTTGGGGAACTAAGATCCCACATGCCCCACAGCACAACCTAAAACTAAAATATAATAATAATACTGCTGCTAGCCATTTTTTCAGGTTCGATTTATAACCTGAGAGATACACATTTTTGCTCAAGTGAGGCAGGCTGAAAGCCTGTGAGAAAATGTCGCTTCAATTACAGCATCGTGCCAGTTATCTGCAGATCCTATGTTTAACACTTTGAGTAAAAGGAACAACTATCCCCTTCATTTATAACACTGAACCACTTTAAAGGGCCTTAGCATACTTCTCCTTATCCTCATCGACTCTGCAGCACTGCAGGGCGAGAATGTGTTCAGATCTCATGAACAAAACAGGCATCCTAGAGCAGGTAGGACCTCCATCTCACTTCCCAGCTGGGCAGCCCCATGTGGCCGATTCATCTCAATATTAACCCAGTGTGCACAGCAGTCGTCCAAGGGACTGAATAAGACTTACCATTAATGCCAGCTGAGGACGTGATCATGGGAAAAAGACACTAAACTATAAAATGCCCATCGTTGAGCTGGCAGTCACAGAGCCCATGTGCACTCAGACCGCCACCTCTCAACCTCACCCACAGCTTTCAATAAAATGTATCAACCACACTGCTGCTGCTGCTGCTGCTAAGTCGCTTCAGTCGTGTCCAACTTTGTGCAATCCCATAGACAGCCTCCTACCAGGCTCCTTGGTCCCTGGGATTCTCCAGGCAAGAACACTGGAGTGGGTTGCCATTTCCTTCTCCAATGCATGCAAGTGAAAAGTGAAAGTGAAGTCACTCAGTTGTGGCTGACTCAGCGACCCCATGGACTGCAGCCTACCAGACTCCTCCATCCATGGGATTTTCCAGGCAAGAGTACTGGAATGGGGTGCCATTGCCTTCTCCAATATTATATACAATGGAATACTAATCAGCCATAAAAAAAAAGAATGAAATGATGCCATTTGCAGGAATATGAATGGACCTAGAGAATATCATACGAACTGAAGTAAGTCAGGTAAAGAAAAAAATCATATGATATCACTTATATCTGGAACCTAGAAAAATGATACACATGAATTTATTTAGATCCACAGATATAGAAAACAAATTTTTGGCTATCAAAAGGCAAAGGGAAGAGGAGGGATAAATGAAGAGTTTGGGATTAACAATCTACTATATATAAAATAGATAACCAACAAGGACTGGCTGTACAGCACAGGTAACTCTGCTCAAAATCTTATAATACCCTATGATGGCAACACTCTAAAAAAGAAAAAAAATATATATATATACTATAAAAATTATATATTTATATTATCTGTATATATATAAAACCAAATCACTTCACTTTACCCCTGAAACTAACACATTGCCAATAAACTCTATTTCAAAAAAAATTTGTTTTAAAAATTAAGCCCACTAAGACTGACATACGACTTTCCAAAGACATTTGTAACCACACAGACAGAGCTCGCATTATACAGAGAGAAGTTAATGATCTAGGTATAAACAAAACAAACTGTTGGATGATAAGGGCCCTATAGTCCTAGTATACTGTTCTTGAAATAATTACATTATCATATTCAAGTCACTGCTTTAATTATAAATTTTGTAATAATTCATAAGTCACACTAAGTTTCAGGCAGTGTGAAGTGCTCTCAGTAATCGGGGAGGTAGGGAGGACTATCACTGTGTTTTACAGGTGGGGAAAGTGGTGCTGAAGAGGAGGTCACTTCCCAGGGACACCCAGCGAGGAGGGGTCAGGATCAAACACCACGAAGTAGTCATCTGGCTAAAAACCCCATGGCAAGAATTTCCCCCAAAGAAGGACACAATTCTCAAATGGAAAGAGCTTTCCAGCACTGAGCATTTAACTAACAGAAAAAGAAATACTGAGGCCATCATATTGATATTTGAGAACATCAAGGGTGAAAATATTAGAAACTAATTAAAAAGAAAAATAGCTGCAAAGGAACGAGAATCAGATTTTTATCAGCATATCTGAGTAGAGGAAGATAAGGAAGCAGCCTCCCAAGGGCTGAAGGAAAAGCATTTTGAGTCTAGAACTCTGTATTCAGCAATACTAGCCCTCAGTTGAAAGGGTGACACAGAAGTATTTTGTGCTCAGCCCAGACCACAGGTCCAATCAAAGGAGAAAAGCGTGTCTGGTTGGCTTCCAGCCTCAAGCAGCACACATGCTCTGATGTAAAGAAAGGAAAAAGTGGAACAGACAATTCCCATGGGCATATGACCCCAATGCCTAGAAAGGATTAACCCACTGAAACACTGGCCCTCTGGGAACTGAAAGGCCAGCAGTTTTCCCTTGGTGGGGCCCCCAGTTCACAGGGTACACAGAAGGGCTGACAAGGACAGGGCTCAGCAGACTGGCCACGAGGAAGCCCTGGCAGCTCATCCCACCATCCTGCACTCAGTGAAGACTGTGCAGACGGTCCCAGTGGCCAGATGCATCCCTTCCGGTGACTCTCAACTTAAAAAAAAAAAAACGGAGTTCTGAAATCACTGAGTCCCAAAGATGCATGCACACCATGAAAAGGAGAAAGCATTCTAGCTCATATTCAGTAATAAAGTGAACAGCAAATATTCTGAAACAAGTATAAATTTGTCTTCCAGGAAGGGAGTGAGTAATCAGTCCATAAAGCAATACTAGATTGTTTCAAAAAAGAATTGGTTAGAGACTCTGGAAATAAAATACTTAATTGTTGAAACAAAAAGTCAATTGATATGAAGAACTGACAAGAAGAGAAGCTGAAGAGAGAATTACTGAACTGGAAGGCAACTCAAAGCAATTCTCCCGAAGTAGGGCATAAAGAGATGGGCGGGCAGGGGGAAGAACTGAGAAATTGGAGTTGGGCAAGGGACCAACAGCAACCTAACTGGGATTGCAGGGAGGAAGAGGAGCAGAGGGGAGGCGGTAAGAGATGACAAGGGAGGTGAGACATGAGAATTTCTTCCAAAGAAAGACACAATTCCCAGATTTCAAGAGCTTCCCAAAACGTAACATTTAACTAATGTAAAAAAGAAATACTGAGGTTGTCATACCAAAATTTGAGAACATCAAGGACAAAAATATTTCAAACTAATCAAAAAGAAAAAAACAGCTTAGCTACAAAGGAACGAGAGCCAGTTTCTTACCAGCAAGTCCAGATAGAAGAAGATAAACAAGCAGTATCTTTTAAGTGCTGAAGGAAAAGCATTTCGAGTCTAGAACTCTGTATTCAGCAAAACTATCCCTCAGTTGCAACGATGACACAGAAGTGTTTTCAAGGACAAAAGAATCAGTTTACCACTCACAGATGGTCACTGGGAGACCTTAGGGGATCGCTTCCAATGAGAGAAATGAAACACAAAAAGGGCGATCTGTGAGTAAAGAAACAGCAGGTACCTGTTTCCTGCTGCGTGGAACAGATGCAAGTGATGTCAGCAAGGAGGCAGTGAGGGGAGGGGAGACAGTGTCCGCGGCTTGTCCTCCTTCTGTCCTGGGGGCTCGGCGAGGAGAGGGAAGGGATCTATATACTGATTAATTCTAGCCCCTGTTACAGGAAAAAAATAGTAAAGATGTGTATTCGATTTTTATAACTTAAAAGCACCCTCTAGAAGAATACGTTTTCTTGTACAAGTTTTCAAAAACTAAGGGAAAACATTAGCAAAGAAAACTGGAAGCAATAAAAGCATCATTCATGGAAGAAAACATTGATAAGTTGAATTCTTTTTTAATTAAAAACCTATGCTCTGCTGAAGACAGAGAATGAAAAGATGAGCCACAGATGATTTGTCAGCTGCTCCCCGTAGACAGCACAGAATGTGGTCAAAAGTCCATTTAACTGTAAATCCCAAGTGTATGATGTTTGAAGAACCTCCCAGCAAAGACTGAAGGATAACACCTGACAACCAAGACTCTCTAACTAAGTTTTATGAGCGATTGAAAGTGAAAGGGAAAGTGAGTCACTCAGTTGTGTCTGACTCTTTTGTGACCCCCATCGACTGTCACCCATCAGGCTCCTCTGTCCATGGGATTCTCCAGGCAAGCATACTGCAGTAGGTGGCCATTTCCTTCTGCAGGGAATCTTCCCAACCCAAGGAATTGAACTCAGATCTCCCACATTGCAGGCAGAGTCTTCACCAACTGAGCCACCAGTTCAAAGAAATGTAACAGGCCTTTGCAGTATTATGACCCAGTCTGTTCTTAGACTATGCCCATGGGAGATTTTTCACTCAGTGGAAGAGGAAGATAAAATATCCCTGACAAGACACGGCTGGAGCTTGAAGGCATGGGTCCTGGTCTCCATCACTGACCTGGAACCCCAGTGGGTGCTGGCTTCACCCCTCCCAGCCTTGGTTTCTTCACGTGGAAATGTGGGTGCTGGACTGTCAGATGATTTTATTCCAAAAAGTCTGCAATTCTGCAAACAATCAGAACTGTTTGGATGAGATGATCTATCACGTTATCCAACAGAAATATTTTTTAGCATTAAAAATTTTTTTTTCTTGGCATACAGTTGATTTACAATGTTGTATTAGTTTCAGGTGTATAGCAGAGTCAGTTTTAAATATATATGTGTGTGTGTATTCGTTTTTAGATTCTTTTCCCACATAGGTCATTACAGAGTATTGAATAGAGTTCTTATTCCACAGAAACCTCCTCAGAAGTCTGTCAACTCTACAGACTCTATAGTGACCTATACAGTAGGTCCTTATTAGTTATCCATTTTACATAATTTTGCTGTTGTAGTTCAGTCGCTAAGTTGTGTCCAACTCTTTGCAACCCCGTGGACTATAGCACGCCAGGCTCCTCTGTCCTTCACTATCTCTGGAGTTTGCTCAAACTCATGTCCATTGAGTCAGTGATACCATCCAATCATCTCATTCTCTGTCGCCCCCATCTTCTCTTGCCCTCAATCTTTCCCAGATCAGGGTCTTTCCCAATGAGTCGGCTCTTTGCATCAAGTGGCCAACTTTGTATATAGCAGTTGAGTATATGTCAATCTCAATACTCTAATTTATCCCTGCCCTCCACGCCTTCCCCACCGGTAACCATAAGTTTCTTGACCAACAGAAATACAATGCAACATTAAACATATGCAACCTGAAATTTTCTGGTAGCCACACTACAAAAGGTAAACAGAAACATGGAAAAAATAATTTTTGATATGTTTTTATTAAACCTGACATAGCCAAAATATTGTTTCAATATATAATAGGCATAAAATATTAATGAACACTTTACATTCCATTTTTGTAAGAGGTCTTCAAAATCCAGTGTGTATTTTCTGCTCATATGACAGCTTGTTTCTGATTCATTTTACCGTGCTCAGTAGCCATGTGGGGCTGCTGGCCCCACACTGGATGGCACAGACTTGGGATGCCTTCAGCGTTGATAATGTCTGACCTTGGACAGAAACCCCGAGCTCTCTGAGGGACGGATATCAGACCAGCAAGACGGAAATACAACTTTTCCCCTTGCCCACCCTCAGAAAGCGTCTCCTTGCCTCTCACATGCCTGGTCTCTGTCTCTCCAGCTCGTGACTCCATAACCATCTTACCTTTTCATCTCTGACGTTGCCCTGGTTCAGACTGGCATTTCCCACAGCCCCTAACCATGTGCTTCATTTGCAGTCTTCATTGATCCTGCGTTTCCACCCAGTCCCATTCATTTTCACAGGCGGCTCCTCTCTGTCACCTGCCCACACTGGTGTTCCCCCTCCAGAAAAAGCGCCTGAGCCCTGACTCACGAGTGGGACCCAGCGAGGCACTGGGATCCAGGAAGGGGGCTCACGAACGCCGCGCAGAGCAGACCTGGAGCCTCTCTGCGTTATTCTCACCAGCAAAAACGAGCAGGGTACTTTAGGGAAGGGTCGTGTAGGGCAGGGCTCGCAGTAGAAACAGCACAATCAGACGCCTCGAGCAATTCGGTTCAGCTACACTTGGCCCTTGAGTGAATCCCTGAGATTCCGGAGCACAGAAGCTTGGTTGCTTGATATACAGTAACTCCCTCTCTGGGGGTTCAGCGACGGACAACCTAAATGTCCATGGACAGAGGAACGGACTGAGGAGGTGTGGTATGTATATAACTACAACAGAATATTACTCAGCTATAAAAAGAATGAAATAATGGCACTTGGAGCAACATGGATGCAACCAGAGATTATCATACTAGGAGAAGTCAGAGAAAAACAAATAGCATATACCACTTGGATGTGGAATCTAAAATAAGATGCAAATGAATTTGTCTACGAAACAGAAACAGACTTAGAGAACAGGCTTGTAGGTGCCAAGGGGGAAGGAG
>SJYV01034745.1:344992-364357 GCA_006410875.1 Neotragus pygmaeus | reverse complement strand
GTGGGCTGGGAGTTTGGGATTAGCAGATGTCAATTACTATATATAGAATGGAGAAACAACAAGGTCCTACTGCATAGCACAGAGAACTATAGTTCAATATTCTGTGATAAACCATGATGGAAAAGAATAGGAAAATGAATGTATGTAAACATATAACTGACATAACTATACAGGAAAAATTAACACAACGTTATAAATCAACTCTGCTTCAATAAACATTTTTTTTAAATACTGTAGCTTTAAAACCAAAGTTATGCTTCCTCAGTGCATGAGTAAAGAAAAGAAAACTGAAGAATCTTAAATAAGGATCAGCATGATGAGGCTAAAAATAGCCGATGATCCTGCAGCGCCCTGACCTGAATAAATCACCCACAGTGAGCGAGCCACTCGCCATTCTGAAGATGCATGAGCATCTCCTGGTATGAAGGTATCGGCTACCAGGAAGAGCAAGCATCTCTGCACGAAGGATGTGGAATGAGATTCCCGACGTCAGAGTGGAGAAGTGCTGACTCCACGTGTCGCTTGCTCACCCTGGTTCCCCGGATGACCGGTCTCGGTAATGTGCTTAAAATATTACCATAAGCCTGGAGTCCTCGGTTCCACTGATGGCTAACAGAGATAGGAAAGGGAACGGGGGCTCCCAAATGCCCCACTAAAATGTGGGAAATGCACCATTTGGCATAAGGTTACAAACGACTGGAAAACTTGCTTGCAAATGTACAAGATCTAAATCAAAGTTAATCAAGATTAGGGTCTTTTTTAGGGTGAAATTTGATGGTATATTAAGATTCTGATTCCTTTTTTATGGTTCAATTTTTTTAACTTAAAAAAATTTATTTATTTTTGGCTGTGCTGGGTCTTTTTTGTTTGTTTGTTTTGAACTTTTAATTTTGTATTGGGGTATAGCTGATTAGCAATGTTTCAATAGTTTCAGCTGAACAAGAAAGGGACTCGAGGGACTCAGTCATACATATACACTTACCCATTCTCCCCCAAACTCCTCTCCAGTTCAGGCTGCCACATAATATGGAGAAGAGTTCCCTGTGCTATACAGTAAATCCTTTTTTGTTATCTATTTTAAATATAGCAGTGTGTACAGACAGGCATTGAGCACACACACACACACACAGACACACACGTACACGCGCACACACGTGCTGATGAATGAATGGAACAGTAGGAACTCAGCTACACATGCAGAGCCAAGCAGCTGTGTGTGGGGGACTGTGTCCCTTCCACTGTCAAGAGTATTTTCAAGTGCAACCAACAATCCTCAAGTCCAGGTGAGGGCTCTGTCCAAGGTCCTGCTTCTGCCTTTGTCCTTGATGATGGAGAGAAGCTCCCAGGGCACGAATATGAGATCACTTTTTATTTTTAGCCTTTCTTAATGGTTGTTAACATCTGCTCTAAGCACTGTCACAGCCTAAAAGGACATAAATAACACCTTATATGCAGTGTGGTATTGACCGGCGGTTATATTTAGTCCATGTAAAGACCCAGACTGGAAATGTGGAGACCCAAATTTAAAAGTGCTCTGTACACATCCACCCACAAATGTCTGAAACCTTTTCCGAGAATAACTTCAACTTAATCCATTTGTCTAGCTGGCACCTATGTTAGATGACGGTTTGATATAAAGCATCCGTTGTAAAGTAAAATCAATGAATGATAAAATAGCAGAAGTCATCAACTGAGGTGCTTATTGACCCCTGCTGGGTAGAAAACAGTCCTGGAGGGAAGACTGCTTCTAACAGAAGGGGACAACCTTTAGAGACACCAGAGGATGGGAATCAGAGTGCTTGCTGGGTGATCACGCACACCGGATAACAGCGCAAACAACACAAATTAACAGTGAGGACCATGCAGTCATCTCCCAGTTAAGCCTCCATCATTTGATGCAGACAAGAGAATAACAACTGAAGTTTTTGCCAGTTCTGCTGTTTGCAGGATAAGTAGGTGGTGGAATTGACCTTGGCTGATGCTGGGCAGCATAAGAAAGACCAGACATGCTGATACCAGCTCAATCGGATCACAAAACCCTCTTTTTAATGGGCCAGGTAACTTATGTGTGCTCCTTTATACATACTACTCACTAATTACAACCACCGTATGAACTACACATCTGTTAGTTTCATCCTCATTGGTAGTAGAAATAGAGAAAGCTTTGTAATGTCATATAAGTAGCAAATGAGTGTCAAAATTTAAATCCACTTCTCTCTCTCTCTCCCAAAAGCCTGATGTTTTAACCCCCATATACGTGTGACCTCTAAGAATCTTTCCAAGTTAGACCAAGTTCAAAAATAATGCTTGACAAAGCTCAGCAAAATCCTAATTGATTGAGTACCCACAGGATAGATAGTACAGAAAATGGAAGAAACTAGACCTAGTTCGCTATTTCCACTGGAGGAACAGAAGACAATACAGAATGAATGAACCTGCTCTGTGAATGCAGGTCTGAGACTGAACTAGGCAAGTTGGAAGTGGTGGAAAGTGCCCTGGTTTTGGAAACTAGCTGCTCCTGCTGGAAGTTAACCAGCAAGCAAGACATACCTGGGGTTGGTGTCTCTTCTGTGAAATGAGGGGATTAAACTTTGAGATCTCTTCCGGTCCTTCCATTTGTGGTCTTCACCCTTTCAGCTGCCCCAGTTCTCCTCATTCTCCCCTTGAAACTTGGGGCAGGTCGTTAGGGGGAGTCTAGGTCCATGTAGGAACGCTTTTTAAAACAAAACAAAATTAAAACCACCTTTGAAGACCAGGAGGGATGGGTGGGGTGTGGATCTGGAGGGCTCTTCTGGAAGAGATGTCAGCCTCTGGGGTCAGTATTTGGTCTGTGTGTCTCCTGCCTGCTCATCATGGCTAAACCTTGGCCAAACCTATACATTCAATAAGGCTTCCCTGGTGGCTCAGACAGTAAAGAATCCACCTGCAATTCACAAGACCTGGGTTCGATCCCTGGGTCGGGAAGATCCCCTGGAGGAGGGCATGACAACCCACGCCAGTATCCGTGCCTGGAGAGTCTGCATGGACAGAGGAGCCTGGCAGGTTACAGTCCACGGGGTCACAAAGAGTTGGACACTACTGAGCGACCAAGCACACAGCACACATTGAATAACGCAGGGGTCAGCTGCTGCCAGCAGGGGCCATAGGACTGGAAAAGGTCAGTGTTCATTCCAATCCCAAAGAAACGCAGTGCCAAAGAAAGTTCAAACTATCGCACAATTACACTCATCTCACACACTAGTAAAGTAATGCTCAAAATTCTCCAACCCGGGCTTCAGCAATACGTGAACCGTGAACTTCCAGATGTTCAAGCTGGTTTTCGAAAAGGCAGAGGAACCANATGCATTGGAGAAGGAAATGGCAACCCACTCCAGTGTTCTTGCCTGGAGAATCCCAGGGAAGGCGGAGCCCAATGGGCTGCCATCTATGGGGTCGCACAGAGTCGGACACGACTGAAGCGAATTAGCAGCAGCACCAGCAGCAGCAATCCTACATTTATGGAACATAATTGATGTTACTGACAATCCTATGTGATGGACAGATAATGTATTATTATCTCCCTTTTGTAGATGAAAAACTAACCCTGAGAAGCAGAGGAAATTTTGCAAGGACACACTGATAGTATATGATGGCATGAGAACATTTTCCTGTCAGATTATACTCCCACTGGGGGCAGAATCTACCATCTTTCAGGTCAAGTCTTTGAAGAGATTAGCCTTAGAATATGGGATTCAACACATTCCCATTGAAAGTTTCAAATCCTGGCTGTGCCACTCACTTGCTGACCAATGTTAGAGAAATTACAGAAACTCCCAGGGTCAGATTCCTTATCCACAGATTAGGGATTTTTTTTTTTTTTAAGATTTTTTTTTTTTGATGTGGCCCATTTTATNCATTGAAAGTTTCAAATCCTGGCTGTGCCACTCACTTGCTGACCAATGTTAGAGAAATTACAGAAACTCCCAGGGTCAGATTCCTTATCCACAGATTAGGGATTTTTTTTTTTTTTAAGATTTTTTTTTTTTTGATGTGGCCCATTTTATTTTAAGTCTTTATTGAATTTGTTAAAATATTGCTTCTGTTTTATTTTTTGATATTTTTGGCTGCATATGAGTTCTTAGCTCCAGCACCAAGATTCGAACCTGCACCCCCTGCATTGGAAGACAAAGTTGTAACTCCTGGCCCACCAGGGAAGTCTGAAGAGGGATTAAAATGACTGCCTGGGAGCACTCTTGTGAGGATGAAATGGGACCGTATACAAAAAGGGCGTAGTCCAGGGTGTGTAGAAAGGACTCATTATACACTTGTCATCATAGTTGTTTTCTTTTTCTCACCTTCCTCCTCCTCTTCTTTCTTGTTCTCCTTCCCTTCTTCTCTTCCTTCCCAGTACTGAATTGTTGTTTTTGTCACTGTATTGCCATTGTTAATGCTATTTAGCAGCCTTGTGAAATAGGTACATGGTTTGGCATTGTAGTTCCGGCTCCGCTATTAATACTCCTTAGCCTTCTTGATTTTGCTGAACTAGGAGTCAGAGGATATATATTTCTGGGCTGAGTCTAATCGTAATACCATCTTGAAAATGGCAGGGATGCTCTACTAGACTGAGACAAATAACCCATTTTTTTCCTCATTCATTAATTACTTTTGAATGCAGCCAGCCAGCCTCTAATTCATATATCTCTAAATCTGTATTAAATGAACAGGACTCCCATTTAGTCATGATTAACATGAGGACCTTGCTGTCTAGTTAGTTGATTTAGCTGGGAGTCTTGCCTATAAGTCACATCCTCCCTCCTATTCAAACAGGCAACAGCGGTCATTTGTTTATTCAAACCACTGTTTCATTTACAATAGGCCAAAGCAAACAGACTCTTCAACATCAAATAGTCTCATGAACTCAGATGGTGTTCCTCTCTTGGAGGCATGTAGCAGTAACACCTCAGGACAATGGAATTGGATCACAGGGTTGCTATGGCAGTCAGGAAATGTCAGGGATGGCTGGATGCTTTCCTAAGCATCTCGTTATCATCTTCTGCCATGGTGGTGGTAGTGGTTTAGTTGCTAAGTGGTGTCCAACTCTTGCAATCCCATGGATTATAGCCTGCCAGGCTCCACTGTCCATGGGATTTCCCGAGCAAGATTACTAGAGTGGGTTGCCCTTTCCTTCTCTAGCCAGCTGTCATATCACAGTAGAAAGGATGAGGACCTGGGGCATGGGTGAATCTGTGTTAGAGAGTTATCTATCTGATGGATAGTTATAGTTATATCTTCTTCTTGTTTCTTGGCTTCTTCATCTTTAAAATGGTTTAGTAATACTTGAGTTGTTAGTCGGGAGAATTATAAATGCTTTATAGTGTCTGACATGATATTTGTCACATTTGTGGTTGTTCAGTTGCTAAGTCATGTCTGACTCTTTGTGACCCCATGGACTGCAGCACACCAGGCTGCCCTGTCCTTCACTACCTCCTGGAGTTTTCTTAGATTCATGTCCATTGAGTGGGCAATGCTTTGTAACCATCTTATCCTCTGCTTCCCTCTTCTCCTTTTGCCTTCAGTCTTTACCAGCATCAGTGTCTTTTCCAATGAGTTGGCTCTTCACATCAAGAGGCCAAACTATTGGAGCTTCAGCTTAAGCATCAATCCAATATATGTCATGTGACACTTGCTCAAAGAAAATCCTATCTTCTATTTTATAATTTTTATTGGAATATAGTAGATTTACAATATTGCATTATATTCTGCTGTACAGCAAAGTAAATCAGCTATACATATAGTTAGCTAAATAAGTTGTTTTTTCTAAAAGCAAGTGTGGATAGTTCCAGCACCAAAATGTGAGCTGTGGGCTATATCACCCTCCAGCAGACTCTAAGGCTCAGCATCAGCTTCACTTCTCAAATCCTGGGTGCAGTGTATCTGTTGTCCTCTGTCCTTGAGAGTCCGCTTTGATGTTGATAGCCTCAGTGGGTTTCCAGGGCTTTCCATCCAAGCAGACAGTCTGGCATTGACCTCTTTGCTTCTAACTACTAAATTAGCCATCCTGAAAAGTGTGAATAGACACATTCTTACTCTCTGTTATGCTCATGGTATAATTTGTTACCCTGGCATACAGCATCTAGAGCATACCTTGTGTATTAGGGTTCTCCAGAGAAACAGAACCAAGAAATTATTTAAATACATATATAAATGTATTTATTTGTTCATTTATTTATTTATGATGAACAATTGGCTGACAAGCTTATTGAAGTTGAGAATTCCAATAATGCATCCTATGCAAGTGGGAGGCATAGAAAAACCAGTGGTATAATTCAGCCCAGGTTCAAAGGCATGAAAACTGAGGAAGCCAATGGTGCCAGTCCCAGTTGAGGGCAGGAGAAAATGAGCTGAGATATTTCATCTCAAGTGTGAGGCATAAAAGAAAAGGTGGCAAATTCCTTCTTCTTCAGTCTTCCATTTTATTCTGGCCTTCAGTAGATGGGATGATTCCCACTCACAGAGGGAAGGGTGATTTACTGAGTCTACTGTGCTAATCTCATCTGGAAACACCTTCACAGACACCCACAGAAATAATATTTAATCTGGGTATATGACTCAGTCAAAATGACACATCACACCCTGTTCTTTAACCAGTATTTATAAACACCACTAGAAGAGCTGGGACAACCCACATTGAAGGGTGAGCTCTTCCACTGTTCTCTAAACCACATCTCCCCTTTGCTCTTCCATGATCCTCAGGGCTTGTTGATTACTCAGTAAAGATCTATCAGTCTCCGTTTCTTTTCTTTTCTGATCTGCCTTCTCAGCCCTTTCAGTCAAGATGTTAAGGTTGGCAGACACATTAATTAATGGTTGAACCCTCAAGGATGAAGGTAGCTCAAGTCATTATTCCTCATTTCCAATCTCTCAAGACTCTGCAGAGCACATGCAAATCAGTGGATGCTGGTGGACATACCAGAAGAGGCAGAATGTGGGCTCAGTCACTCAGACTCATTGGTCGTATCAGAATCTGTGTTCTGACCCAGTAAGGACCTCTTCATATGGACCTTTAAAGTCACAAAGTTTTTGCGAGCAGAAGAGGACTTCCAGGACTCCCGTCTTCTGATCCCTTAATCAATGACACATCATGGTCTTAGAGACTGAATTGAAGCAGCAGTAAGTACTGAGTTATAAAGCTCTTACTGTGCGCTGGATGCAGAGGTAAACACTTCATAAGTTTTATCTCATGAAGTCAGCTCAATGAAGTACACATAATTAAAATCCTCTCTTAAATGATAAGATAGCCAAGAAGGGTTAGAAACATGCTTCAAATCACCCATCTGAGATGAAGAAAGATGATAGGTTGGTATTCTGCCAAATTCAAAGAAATCTTTATGCTCTATTGACCGAATATGAAGAATTTAGTATAGTGTTTGTCCCACAATATGCCTTTGATAAATTATTACTGTCTCATGTAAGGCTAGTTATATCTGAGAACCCCTTGAAGAAAAGTGGCCTTTTTCTGATTTTCTCCTCATCATTCTCTCATATATATTACAAATACCTGTCTAGGTGATTTGATTTTGATGCTCTGTACCTCTGGAATGGACACAAGTACAAATTTAGTGTTGCCTTCAGGTATTAAGTGGTCAATTCTCTAGTGCAGAGGAACCATGATATATATTTTAATATGTTAATGAATAGGAAAAAAGAGAAAACCTTTGCTCAGATTTGCTATAGCCAACCATCATTAAGCTTCATGGAATTCAGAGTTCAGGAGCAATCAATGAAGAAATAAAATTTAAAATAAAATAAAATTTTATAAAAAAGATCAACTGGTTGAATATTTCCATAGCTTGAGAAAGTTAATTTAGTGAACTTCACCAACTGTGATGTAAGTCTTGCTCACCAAGACTGAATAACTATGTTAGTACATTGTATTCCGCATCACTTTGCTGAGCTTGCACACAAGGTCATACATGAAAATAAGATCAAAAGTGACAACTAGGCAATCTAAGTAAAGTTCAATTGGTTGGTTTGCCCTGTCAGCGAGCCTTCTTTCAGAGGAAACACTGAATTTTTCCTAGCTCTGAATGCTACAAGTTTTATTCTTGGCCTTTGCTATATTTGCCAAATTTAATTAATGTGAGTAAGTGAATCAGCTTAGAAAGAAAGAGGGTCAACTTGACTGATATTAGATTAGCTGGACCCTACATCTTCCATCTTCCATGAATTATCTATACTGTTTGATCTTAGTTTTGAAAAAGAAAAATCTGAACATCTTTTTTCTAAAAATTTATTAGGATAATCCAATAAGTTAATTCTCAAGAAAGCAACTATTTCTGGGTATTTTCAAATGGCATGTCTCCTTTGTGTTGGAAAAAAACTTCTGTGTAGGGTGTTCAAATGAAACAAATATGTACTCTGATTTAGATCAGAGTAATGAGAACCATCCCTAGTACAAAACTGAGTCACTGCCTTCTGAGAACTGCAAAGTGAGCATAAGCTTTGAAATCATTGTAGACTTAGGATTTAATCTTGACTTTGCCCCTAACTCACTGTGTGACCTTGAGAATCCTGTGTCAGACTCTTAGTTTCTGTTTTGGTCAAATAAGAAAACAGGTAATCACCTTGCAACTGGTTTAAGGATTAGATAAGATAACGTCCATGTTGCAGTAGCTCAATAAATGTTACTAGTCATTATGACTAGTTTTTCTATGACTGTTTTGCTCAAGAGGTCCTTGGTCTACAAAGGGTGTTACTGTCTTCTAAACCACATGCTGGGGAAACTAATGGAGCAGAGCAAGCACACAGTAGAATATTAGTCAGCCACAAAAAAGAATGGGACAGTGACATTTGCAATGGCATGGATGAATCTAGGAATTATTACACTAGTGAAGTAAGTCAGACAAAGAAAGACAAATAGTATGTTATCATTAATATGTGAAATCTAAAATATAATATAAATATACTTATTTATAAAACAGAAATAGACTCACTGACATAGAAAACAAACTAAACAGTTACCAAATGGGACGTGGGGAAGGGCTAAATTAGGAGTTTGGGATTAACAGATACACACTACTCTGTATAAAATAGGGACTTCCTTGGTCATCCAGTGGCTAAGACTCTGCATTCCCAATGCAGGGCCCAGGTTGGAAAACTAGATCTCATATGCTGCAACTAAAAATTCTGCATGTCTCAACAAAGATCAAAGATTCTATGAACCACAACTAAGACCTGGAGCAGCCAAATAATTTTTTTTTAATTTAATAAAAAAGTAGACAATGGGCTTCCCAGGTGGCACTGGTGGTAAAGAATCCACCTACAATGCAGAAGACTTAAGAGACCTGGGTTCATTCCCAGTTTGTACTTATAGATGTAAAAACTCAGCATGGCTTGTAACTTATCATAAAAAAAAAAGAGAGAGACCTGGGTTCGATCTCTGGGTTGAGAAGATCCCCTGGAGGAGGGCATGGCAACCCACTTCAGTATTCTTGCCTGGAGAATCCCATGGACAGAGGAGCCTGGTGGGCTACAGCCCACGGGGTTGCACAGAGTTGGACATGGCTGACATGGCTTAGCATGCGTGCATGCAAAAGAAACAAGGTCCTACAGTGTAGTACATATTCAATATCTTATAATAACTACAATGGAAAAAAATCAGACAATGTGTATATATATGTGTGTGTGTGTATACATATATGTATATATAAAACTGAATCACCTTATTGTGCATCTTAAACTAACACAGCATTGTAAATCAGCTGTACCTTGATTAAGAAAAAATCAAATACAACTACCTCAAACTGAAGTCAATGTATTCAAGGAAAATAGGAGATTCTGAAGTTCTATGATCTCAAAGAGAGTTATGAGATGTCCCTGGAACAATAATGGTTCAGAGAAGCATTGAATATTGAGAAAGATACAGGCAGATGAATAGGGGAGGGGTGGCAATGAAAACCAGGGACCTGTTATTACTTTACAGTGGGAAGCAGCCTTAGAGAGATCAAGGTGGCTTTCCAAACACCACCTCTACTGAAATCCAAATCCAGAGGAAGCAAAATCAATTTATTTCTTTCAAAGTAGCTTCCTGATTTCCATTAGGTTCCCTGTCTGCTTTTCATTAGATGAACTACCTATATTCCATCGATATAATCAAATTTGTTTGGAGCTCTGGGCACTTACAGAAAAAATATGTATTTGGTAAAGTCTGATCAAACAGAGAAGGTGCTCTTCTACCACGCTATGCTGAACAGGACAAGAGGAATTCCTGTAATGTAACCAAGAAATCTGCTGTGTTGACATCTGTTTGGTTAATCTGTGAAGCCAGTCAATGTATAGGTTGGACTATATTCAGAGAAAGCAATAACCAGGGAGCCGGCTGTACATTCAGAAGAGATGATGTTGCTGAAAGAGCCTAGTAATGAAAAGAGCATTGAATTTCAAGTTACACAAAATTCTAGCCTCTGTCTAAACAGTGGTCGGGAAACTTCTCCTCGATCCCCTGCATGCTCAAAAAAGACGGAGCTTGATGACATGCTTTCTTTGATTCTCTTCTTATTCTAAATAACATGGGTTATCCTGCAACCCTGGCAGAATGTAGGGCTGACTCTTCACAGTTAGAGCCAGAGACAATCATCTAAGCTGCTCACAGACCAACTGTAGCCTCTGAAAAAGTGCAGCTAATTAGAATTCCTCACTGTTGAGTTTACACTTATGGTAGGGTCTTTTGTGCTGTTCTTTCTAACNTGAACTAAAGCTGCTGCCCAATACCACCAGACATTGTTGCCCATAGAAAACACCTCCCCTTCCTGTCTGTCCTCACTCTCACCCCTATCACACACCCACTGACCCACTCAGCACCTGATTCCCTGCTCACCCACATGCACCATCTGTGAGGACATGCATCCCATGTGCCCAGCACATAGCAGGCCCCCATATATATCTGTTCAAATCACTGACTTTGTTTCCACTTTGACTCCCTCACTAGATTGAAAGGCTCCATCTCAACCAAACTGTAAGTTCTACAGAGGCAGGAGGCCCCCTCTTAGTAGTCTTTGTATTCTCATCCCCAGGGAAAATGTCTGAAACACATCAACACAAAGTATATTTGAGCTGATCAACACAGCTGGATATGTACAATCTCATATCCAGGTTAAGACAGGAGTCAAAGACATCTCATAGGTGAGAAACAACAACCCTAGAATTATTTTACTCAGCCGTATGCAGCTTGGAGGGCTTCCCAGACGGCACTAGTGGTAAAGAACCTGCCTGCCAATGCAGGAGACGTTAGAGATGCAGGTTCGATCCCTGGGTTGGGAGGATCCCCTGGAGATGGGCATGGCAACTCACTCCAGTATTCTTGCCTAGAGAATCCCATGGACAGACAGGGGAACCTGGTGGGCTATATAGTCCATAAGGTCGCAAAGAATCAGACACGACTGAAGCAACTTAGCACATGCAGCCTGGCAGGCAGTCTTTTAAAAAAAATATTTTATTGAAGTTTAGTTGATTTACAATGTGTTCATTTCTGCTGTGCAGCAAAGTGACTCAGTTATACATACATATATTCTTTTTCCTATTCTCTTCCATGATGGTTTATCACAGGATATTGAATATAGTTCCCTGCGCTGCACAGTAGGACCTGTTGCTTATCCATTCCATAGGTAATAGATTCCATACGCTAAGCTCAAGCTCCCAGACACCCCTTCCCCACGCCTCTCCCACTTGGCAACCGCAAGTCTGTTCTCCACGTCTGTTGGCACACACTCTGAAAGCAGACCGGGACCGCTGATCCCCTCATTGCTAGTTTGTATAAAATGAGCAGAACACTTTGAAGGGAGTACACTATTGTCTAAGTTCACCCCTGCCCACACCCTGCCAAGATACATCAAGCAGGAGGTAACGTGCCAAGCACAAAGCTTCTTAAACACAGAGGCTCTGTGGTGTTACAAAGGTGGTGGGCAATCTAATTGCCCTGAAGGAACCTTCTATCAATGAAATTATAATCATATAATTCAAATGTCTTCAATGGGAGTATACTTACAAGATCTGGAACATGACAATTAACTAGTTGATTTGATGAAAAATGACTATGCCTTATTTTTGTATATTAAATTTTATATTTTGAGATCATTTCAGATACACATGCAGTTGTAAGAAATGACAGCTGAGGGTTTCCCTGGTGACTCAGTGGTAAAGAATCTGCCTGCCCACGCAGGAGCCACGGGCTTGATCCCTCAACCAGAGAGACCTGACATGCTGTGGAGCAACTAAGCCTGTTAGCCACATCTACTGAGCCCGTGCCCTGAGAGCCTGTGCTCTGCAACCAGAGAAGCTGCCCCAAAGAGAAGCCCGCACGCTGCAACGGGAGAGCAGCCCCCGCTCTCCATAACTAGAGAAAAGCCCTCACGGCAACGAAGACCCAGTGCAGCCAAACAAATAAATAAATAAAACTATTTAAAACTGAAATGACACTGAGACTGCGTGTACCCTCCAGCCAGTTCCCCCAGTGGCACCATCTCGCAAAACTATAAGGCAGCATTACAAGCAGGATATTGACATGGAGGAAGCCAAGATGCAGAAATGCCCATCAGCACAAGCATGCCCATGTTGCCCTGTACCCCTCCAACCCTGCACCCTCCTTCACCCCAGCAACCACTAGTCAGCTCTCCATTTCTATTAATATAATGTTGCATTTCATGAATGTTACGTCAGTGGGATCAGACAGCATATAACCTATTGGGACTGGACTTTTTTCACTCAGCACAACTCTCTGCAGATCCACCCAAGCTGCTGTACTTGGTTCCTGTTCATTGCTGAGCAGTGATCCCTGGTACAGAGACACCACAGTTCTTGTTCAATCACCCAGCCACAGAAGGACATCTAGTTGTTGGCTATCAGAAAGACATCTAGTTTTTGGCTATCTAGTGCAGCTGCTATGAATATCGATGTACAAGTTTTTGTGTGAAGGGAAGTTTCTCTCTCTCTGAAACAAATGCCCAAGGGTACAACTGCTGTGTCAAAGGACACTGCATGTTCAGTTTTGTAAGAAACTGCCAAACGTTTTTCCTGAGTGGCTGGCTGGACCATTTTACCTGCCCAGCATTAAGGTATGAGCAGTCCAGTTTGTCTGCACCCTGGCACGTGTTTGGTGATGTCACTACTTTTCATTATAGCCATTCTGATAGATGCTTCATGATTCACTTTAATCAACATGAAGTTCCAGAGATGAAAGGGAGAGACCACACCCCCACAGCCACCAGGAATCTTGATGTATTTTTTGGTTTCTTATGATTATCTAAAAGGTGCAAGCAAAACAGCCTCTGCTTATACTGAACTGGGTACGGGTAGGAGGACAGCAGTCCTTCCCTAGTGTAACAGAACCACAGCTCTGAGATCACACGTCGCACTCCAGGAGAAAGAGATCCTGGAAGCATCCCCTTATTGCACTTCCAGTAACCGTTTATTGGCAGTACTAGCAAATATAATCAAAGGAGAAAAAATATTATAGCAATTATAAAGGAAGAAACTAAATGACTATTGGCAGATACAGAGATACCTATGCTTGAAAATTTTAAAGAATCTATAAACTATCAAAATTCTTGCCACTATTATTCAACATAGTTCTGGAAGTCCTAGCTACAGCAATCAGAAGAAAAAGAAATAAAAGGAAAGCAGATCGGAAAAGAAGAAGTAAAGCTCTCATTGTTTGCAGATGACATGATACTGTACATAGAAAAGCCTAAAGATAGTATCAGAAAAGTACTAAGCTAATCAGTGAATTTAGCAAAGTTGCAGGATACAAAATCAATACACAGAAACCACTTGCATGTCTATATACTAACAATGAAAAATGAGAAAGAGCAATTAAGGAATCAATCCCATTCACCATTGCAACAAAAAAATTAAGTATCTAGGAATAAACTTATCTAAGGAGACAAAAGAACTGTGCACAGAAAATTATAAGACACTAATGAAAGAAATCAAAGATGACATAAACAGATGGAGAGATAATCCATGTTCCTGGGTAGGAAGAATCAATATTGTGAAAATTACTATACTATCAAAAGCAATCTACAGATTTAATGCAATCCTTATCAACTTACCAATGGCATTTTTCACAGAACATGAACAAAAAATTTCACAATTCATATGGAAACACAAAAGACCCCGAATAGCCAAAGCAATCTTGAGAAAGAAAAATGGAGCTGGAGGAATCAACTTTCCTGACTTCAGATTATACTACAAAGCTATAGTCATCAAGACAGTATGGTACAGGCATAAAAGAAAAAAACAGAAATATAGACCAATGGAACAAGCCGGAAAGATCAGAAATAAATCCATGTATCTATGGGTACTTTATTTTTGACAAAGGAGGCAAGAATATACAATGGGACAAAGACAGCATCTTCAATAAATGGTGCTGGGAAAACTGGACAGCTACATGTAAAAGAATGAAATTAGAACACTTCCTAACATGATACACAAAGATAAACTCAAAATGGATTAAATGTAAGACCAAAACGGAGCTAAATTTAAGACCAGAAGCTATAAAATTCTTAGAGGGAAACATGGGCAGAACACTTGATGACATAAATCAAAGCAAGATCCTCTGTGACTCACCTCCTAAAGTAACAAAAATAAAAACAGAAGTAAACAAGTTGGACCTGATTAAACTTAAAAGCTTTTGCACAGTAAAGGAAACTACAAGCAAGGTGAAGAGACAACCCACAGAATGAGAGAAAATAACAGAAAATGAAACAACTGACAAAAGATTAATTTTCAAAATATACAAGCAGCTCATACAACTCAATACCAGAAAAACATACAACCCAATCAAAAAGTGGGAAAAAGACCTAAACAGACATTTCTCCAAAGAAGACATACATATGGTTAACAAACACATGAAAAGATGCTCAACATTGCTTATTATTCAGTTCAGTTCAGTTCAGGCACTCAGTCGTGTCCGACCCTTTGCAACCCCATGAATTGCAGCACGCCAGGCCTCCCTGTCCATCACCAACTTCTGGAGTTCACTCACATTCACATCCATTGAGTTGGTGATGCCATCCAACCATCTCATCCTCTGTCCTCCTGCCCCCAATCCCTCCCAGAATCAGGGTCTTTTCCAATGAGTCAACTCTTCACATGAGGTGGCCAAAGTACTGGAGTTTCAGCTTTAGCATCATTCCTTCCAAAGAACACCCAGGACTGATCACCTTTAGGATGAACTGGTTGGATCTCCTTGCAGTTCCAAGAGACTCTCAAGAGTCTTCTCCTACACCACAGTTCAAAAGCATCAATTCTTCGGCACTCAGCTTTCTTCACAGTCCAACTCTCACATCCATACATGACCACAGGAAAAACCATAGCCTTGACTAGACGGACCTTTGTTGACAAAGTAATGCCTCTGCTTTTGAATATGCTATCTAGGTTGGTCATAACTTTCCTTCCAAGGAGTAAGCGTCTTTTAATTTCATGGCTNGGACTCTCAAGAGTCTTCTCCTACACCACAGTTCAAAAGCATCAATTCTTCGGCACTCAGCTTTCTTCACAGTCCAACTCTCACATCCATACATGACCACAGGAAAAACCATAGCCTTGACTAGACGGACCTTTGTTGACAAAGTAATGCCTCTGCTTTTGAATATGCTATCTAGGTTGGTCATAACTTTCCTTCCAAGGAGTAAGCGTCTTTTAATTTCATGGCTACAATTATCATCTGCAGTGATTTTGGAGCCCCCAAAAATAAAGTCTGACTATTTCCACTGTTTCTCCATCTATTTGCCATGAAGTGATGGGACCAGATGCCATGATCTTCATTTTCTGAATGTTGAGCTTTAGGCCAACTTTTAGAGAAATGCAAATCAAAACTACAATGAAATATCACCTCACACAAGTCAGAATGGCCCTCATCAAAAAGTCTACAAATGATAAATGCTGGAAAGGGTGTGGAGAAAAGTGGACACTCTTGCACTGTCGGTGGGAATATAAATTGATATAACCTCTATAGAGGACAGTATGGAGATTCCTTAAAACATTAGGAATAAAACCACCATATGACCCAGCAATTCCACTCCTGGGCATATACCCCGAGGAAATCAAAATTGAAAGAGACACATATATCCCATTGTTCACTGCAGCACTATTTACAATAGCTAGAACATGGAAGCAACCTAGATGTCATCTACATATCAATGGATGAAGAAGTTGTGGTATATATACACAATGGAATATTACTCGGCCATAAAAAGGAACACATTTGAACCAGTTCTCAGGTAGATGATCTAGAACCTATTATACAGAGTGAAGTGAGTCAGAAAGAGAAAGATAAATACCATATTCTAACACATATATACAGAATCTAGAAAAATGGTACTGAAGAATTCACTTACAGGGCAACAGTGGAAAAACAGACATAGAGAATAGACTTATGGACATAGGGAGAGGGGAGGAGAGGGTGAGATGTGTGGAAAGAGTACCATGGACACTTGCATTACCATATGTAACACAGATAGCCGAGACTTTGCTATAGGACTTAGGAAACTCAAACAGGGGATCTGTATCAGCCTAGAGGGGTGGGATGGGGAGGGTAATAGGAGGGAGCTTCAAGAGGGAGGGGATATATGTATACCTATGGTTGATTCATGTTGAGGTTTGACGGAAAAGAGCAAAGTTCTATAAAGCAATTATCCATCAATAAAAATTAATTAATTTTAAAAAATTCTTAAGACAGCCCACTAGGTTGTTGTTTCAATACAGAAACCCCAAAGCTTTGCTAGGCACTAGCACAACCAATTTAAACTGTAATTTGTGAATAATCCTTTTTTTTTTCTTTTAGTCTTTGGGTGCATGCTCAGTCATGTCTGACTCTTTGTGACCCCATGAATATAGCCTGTCATAGATGGCTCCTTGGGCCATGCAATTCTCCAGGCAAGAATATTGCAGCGGGTTGTCATTCCCTTCTTCAGGGGATCTTCACCTTGGGATAGAACTTGTGTCTCTTATATCTACTGCATTGGCAGGCTGGTTCTTTACCTCTAGCGTCACCTGGGAAGGCCCAGCAGGCCCTTTAGGCAAGTTCAAATGCGTGCCCCAGGGAGCCCACTGTCAAGGCCTCCCTCTTCCTTACAGTGTGTAGTGAAAAAGTGAAAGTCGCTCAGTCATGTCTGACTTTTTTGCAACTCTGTGGACTGTAGCCTGCCAGGCTCCTCTGTCCATGGAATCATCCAGGCAAGAATACTGGAGTGGGTAGCTGTCCCCTGCTCCAGGGCATCTTCCCAACCCATGGATCAAACCCAGGTCTCCCACATTTCAGGTGGATTCTTTACCATCTGAGCCACCAGGGAAACCCATGAATACTGGAGTGGGTAGCCTATCCCTTTCCAGGGGATCTTCCTGACCCAGGAATCAAACCAGGGTCTCCTGCATTGCAAGCAGATTCTTTACCATCTGAGCCTCCAGGGAAGTGTAATAGACCCCAAATAAGCTCCCATCTCGCAGCCTATCCAACAGCGAGGCCCCCATCCTCCACCTCTGGACGTGTCTTCATTGCTCCACCCTGACGACGTGCTCTCTTCTCTGAATCTCAGAACCCTGCCCTCCCTTCTCCCGTGGCTTTTAGGTCCATGCCAACAACTGTACAACTGTCACAGGCCTTAAAACGGCCTTTAGAACTCATACCTTCCTCCAGTGACCACTCCCCCTCTGCTCCACACTCCCTAGCAACAAAGTTCACCCCAAAGAGTTTTCCCGTCAAGCTGTTTCCAATGCCTGTCCTCTTCAACTCTTATGGACATTCTTCCCGGGATCACACAGAATCAGCTTCTGCAAGGTCACTGATGCCCTTTCCTCCCTGCTGCTGAAAAAACAGACGGTTCTCAGGCGTCACCTGTCCTGAGCCCGGGGTGATGCCAGGCCCAGTCGGACACCCCACTTTCTGGACACGGTCTCACGGCTCCCTCTCAGTTCACTGGCCAACCTCGCAGCCCCCTGCCGCCGCCTGCATCTCCCTGACCTTGAAATGTGGAGTGCCCAGGGCTCTGGGCAAGGACCCCTCTCATTTTGGCCACATCTATACACATGGGTTACGTAATCGGCAGGGCGCAGAGCCAAACGAAAGCGCAGGCCCCTGGCTCAAAATTCAGGAAGGCTTCCAACAGAGCAAGGGCAGGGCCTGAAGGCAAACTGGGGACTCTTTCTAGATGGCGGCCTGAGTGAGTGCTGGCCACACCCGTCCTGAGAGCCTGTCCTGCTGGGCAATCCATCCTCATAGTTCTCCTCTGGTGTGTACACCGGCCTGCCTGTCTCCACTGGGCCCTCTGCTGGCACCTCACAGGTTCAAAACCAAACTCCTGACCCCCTCGCCCCACCAAAAAAAAACAGAACCCTGCTCTTCCCAAACCTTTCCCCATCTCAGTAACCATTTCTTGGACCCAAAACCTCCATCTTTGTGTCTCTTCTTTCACTTACACCCTCATCCTAATCATGAGCTGCAGGTCCTACCTTCAAACACAAGGCAGCTGTACCCTCTTCCCCCTGGGCACCCACACAGGGGCCATTCGACCTCCCCCGACCTGGGACTCCCTCAGTCTGGTCTCAGCCCGTCAGTCCCCTGATCCTCTGTCGCTGGGATTCTCTGCAAGTGACTCAGAAGGTGCCCCGACAACACTCAAGCCTCGGAAACACGGGTCTAGACTGTCTGAGAAGCTGCTTCCTTTTCACATTATTCAGCCACAGGAATAGGGAAGTCACTTATTTTCATATACCTATTTTCCTCAGACAAAAGCCACGGGAGCGATTTTGTCTACCACCAGCGAACCCAGCTCCAAGCCGCAAACCCTACACCTGCATGTATGTACCTACAAACTTGCCAAGAGCCCCAAACTGGCACGAAATCTCATCGTTTTGAAGAGCCCTTTCAATGCCTCATGATCGAAGGGTGTCGATAGCGCAGCCTGTGTCCCCATGACGTGACATGCAGCTCCACAAGCCTGTGGTCCCTACCCACGTTTACATAACAAACCCCACACCGCTCCTGAGGACTGGGGCCCGAGGCCGCCCTCGACGCGTCGGGCTGCGTGCGGCTCTGACCACCGGGCCTCTGAGGCGCAGTGCCGGCTCGCGGGGGCGCCGGGCGGCCCCCGGGGGTGGGAACGGGAGGGGTCAGCGGCTCGGGCGTCGCTGCGCTCGGCCGCGGGTTCCCAGGGAGTCACAGAGCCGGGTGCCCCGCCGCCCCCCACCCCAGCTCTGCGGCAGCAAGACGCGAGGCGAGGCCAGAGGGGCGAGATGCTGGTGCGCCGCCCGCCTCGAGCCCACCGCGGAGGGCACGCGGGTAGCGGGTGGGGGGCGATGGCGGGGGCTGGAGGCGAGCGGGCGCCGGGGATT
>SJYV01034745.1:264588-344892 GCA_006410875.1 Neotragus pygmaeus | reverse complement strand
AGCCGGGTTGGGGGGAGGGGTGTAGGGGAGAGGGGGTGCAATCTGTTTAATATCTGATAAAATTCTGACCTCACAATGAACACACACACAGACACACACACAGATGTAAGTAAGAGCCTGCCCTTACTGATGGGATCATTAAGCTTCAAAACATAAACATCAGGGCTGTCAAGAACAGAGTTCAGCACAGAGAATCCTCCCCCAGTTGCAAAGCCATGTGGTGCCAAGCGCCCCCTTGGCTGGCCTCTGCCTCCATTCTTGGGGGGAAAAAAATGCAGTAGGGATGGACAACTTGCTTTGAAAACTGTGGGCTGGGAATTTCAGCTTCAAGTAGGATTCCTGCCTATCCTGGGCCCTAAAACAAAATAAAACAGGTTCCTGATAAGCAATGAGTCTTTAGCAGGAAGTTGAGGAAGAGGACATGTTCTGAACTGCAGGGCTAAGCTTCAGGGGTACAGATGTTTTCTTAGGACGTCATCACAATTGCTGGGGTGATCCTAAAAGTTTCTACCAGTGAGTTCATCTTTATAAATAAGACTTCAAGGGACTTCCCTGGTGGTCCAGTGGCTAATACTCTGCGCTCCCAATGCAGGAGACCTGGGTTCACTCCCTAATCAGAAAACTAGATCCCACGTGCCCTAAGAGTTCACATGCTGCCACTGAAGAGCCCACATGCTGAAACTGAAAGAACCTCCCTGCCACAAGGAACATCAAAGACCCCCACGGGCTGCAGCTAAGACCCAGTGCAGCCAAAGAAATATATATATATATATAAAGACATTAAACCATTTCTTAAGCCTTTCTTTTCCTCAGACTAAAACCCTATTTCCTTTTTAAAATGTTCATGAAAAGTGAAAGAGTCGCTCAGTTGTGTCCAACTCTTTGTGACCCTATGGACTGTACCCACCAGGCTTCTCTGTCAATGGGATTCTCCAGGCAAGAATACTGGAGTGGGTTGTCATTTCTTTCTCTAGACTCAGTGCAGCCAAATAAATAAATAAATGTTTTAAAAAAGACTTTAAACCATTTCTTAACCCTTTTTTTCCCTCAAATTAAAACCTCATTCCTTTTTTAAAAATGTTCATAGTAGGTATACATATACATGTCTACCTTTTACATATGGATGGGCTTCCCAGGTGGCTCAGTGGTAGAACTCATTTGCCAATGCAGGAGTCACAGGAGATATGGGTTTGATCCCTGGGTTGGGAAGATCCCCTGGAGAAGGAAATGGCAACCCACTCCAGTATTCTTGCCTGGGAAATCCCATGGACAGAGGAGCCTGGAGGGCTACAGTCCACAGGGTTGCAAAGAGTCGGACACAACTAACCACAAACACACGTTTATATATGATGCATGTCTATAGACATTTGTAAAGGAAAGGCATATATATGACATGTAAAAAGGCACAGATAAGCATATAGCTAGCACGCGCACCTCTACTCCCCAGTTTAGGGAACAAATAAATCCAACACAGTGAAAGCCACCAGTCCCTAACCTCCTTCCTTTCCCTCTGGTCCCCAGACCAATTTCCTTTCCGGCTCTCCTCTGATGTTATTTATAAACTAATAAACCAAAGAGCAACCCTGACAGGATTAGGCAAAGGGTCAGTTCATGGGGTCACAGAGTCAGACACAACTTATTGACTGAACAACAACAACTGGGAAGGAAGAACATTCAATAGAAATCTTTATTCCCCTATGGTGGGCTTCTTAAGAACTCGGCAAATACATTTTGATGACTCTTCTCCAGATTCTTTTCAATGTTACACATTGTTTTTAGAGAGCAGTGGACCACACCAGACATAGAAGAAGCAATATGGGACTTCCCTTGCAGTCCAGTGGTAAAGAATCCACGTGCCATTGCAGAGGACACGGTCCGTCCCTGGCCCAGGAAGATTCCAGATGCCTCAGGGCAACTAAGCCCATGCACCACAACTACTGAGACTGTGCTCTGGAGCCCGTGAAGCCTAGAGCTGGAGCTCCGCAGCAAGAGAAGCCCATGCACCACAAGGAGGGGGTCGAGCCCGCTTGTCAAAACTAGAGAAAACCTGAGAGCTGCAAGGAAGACCTAGTGTGGCCAAAAATAAAAATAAATAAAATTTTAAAAGAAAAGAAAAGCAACCTGCCGTAGAACTGCCCATCTATTTTCCTGATGACAAAACGGCAGTTGTGGCAGGCCCTCCCCCTCAGTCATTCATTCACTTTCACTTGTGGCTGCGATGCTGGCTGCAGCAGGACCCCTGCACATGGCCACTCCTGGTAACCCCGGCTTCCTCACAACATGCTGGCTGGAGCCAGGGGTCCCAGGAAAGAGAGGCAGGTGGACACTCTGTCAGCCCTTCCAACCTGACCTTGGAAATCATGCTCCATCTCTCCCACCACATCCTGTTCACTGAGGCAGCCACAAGGGCCCAGTTGGTCCCAGGGAACAGGAAAGAGGAGATCCCATCTACTGATGGGAGAGCGGCGGGAGTCTGCAAGAGCCTGAGGATTGGAAACCATTGCAGCCATTTTGGGAAATATAGTCTATCAGAACTATCAGGAAGCAATAGTGATTTTCATAAAGTATTAGCCATAAGTGCAGCAGAATCATAAAATAAAAATGAAAAAATTAGTGGAATATGTGCAGAAACTTCACACTGAAAACAAGGCATTCAGGCTCCCAAAGAACAGAACTGATGGACTTGCGCTGCCTGGTTTCAGGTTTATTTGAATGTGAACACTACTCAAGACACTGGAGTGTGGCATGGGAGTACAGAGCCCAGAAACAGACACCTGCACTTGTGGGGAAGTGATTTGGAGAGGCACTAAAGCAATTCAATAGGGAAAAGGTAGTCTTCAATAAATGGTGCTGTGACAACTTGATGTTCATAGGAAAAAAATACCCTTGACTCCCTTAACCATACGCAACGATGAACTAAACATGGTCCACAGACTTAAAAGTAAAAACCTAAGCAGAGAGAACTTCTAGAAGAAAACAAAGGAGAAAGTACTTCCTGTTCTGGGCCACAAAAAGCCCTGATCAGAAAAGGAAAAAGTAATAAACGGAACGTCATCAAACGTCATTTCTTCTGCCAAGAAAATGAATAGGCCATTCACCGACCAGGAAAAGATATTGGCAATGCACCCTTTTGACAAGGACTTGGATCTAGAGCGGATAAGTAATTTCCGCAGCTCACAACTTAAAGAACAGCCCCAACTTGTTCATCATCAGGAAAATGCACATCACAGCAGATATCATGTGATACTGCTCATGTGTGGAACCTAAAAAAGTGGTACAAATGAACTTATTTATGAAACATAGAGTCACTGATGTAGAAAACAAACATGTGGTTGCCAGAGGGAAAGGAAGAGGGGAGGGATAAACTGGGAGACTGGGATTGGCACATACACGTTGCTATATATAAAATAGACAACTAATAAAGACAACTAATACAGCACAGGGAACTCTATACCATAGTCTGTAATGACCTATATGAGAATAAAATCTTATAAAAAAAGAAGATACACATATAACTGATGCACTTTGCTGTACACCTGAAACTAACCCAACATTGTAGATCAATTATATTCCAACTTTAAAAAAAAACAGTAGTCCACTACACATCCACAGGATGTCAAGGATAAATGACTCTAAATTATTGTGGAGGGTGTTGAGCAACCAGAACTCAAATATTGCTGGTGAGCGTGTAGAATGTACCCATTCTGGAACACTCACAGTCCCTGTAGAAGTTAAATATCCACCTTCCATAAATCCAGAGATACCACTTCTAGTTACTTACCCGTGAGAAATGAACACATATTTACCAAAAAACTTGTAAGAGGATATTAATAGTAGTTTTACTCATAATAACTTCACACTGGGATTCCCTGGTGGCTCAGTGGTAGAGAATCCGCCTGTGATATAGGAGACATGGGTTCAGTCCATGGATTGGGAAGATCCCCTCGAGGAGGGCATGGCAACCCACTTCAGTATTCTTGCCCAGAGAATCCCATGAACAGAGGAGCCTGGTGGCCTACAGCCCATGGGGTTGCAAAGAGTTGGACATGACTTAACAACTAAGAACAATAACAACCGCACTCAGGGAACAACCCAACAGGTAACTGGATAAACAACTGTAATATATTCATAGGATATGACTCAGCAGTAAAAGGGATGCATTTGCAATTACCATTGTGTACAACAAGATGGATCTCAAGAGCCTGATGTTGAATGAAAGTGAAGGTCACTCAGTTGTGTCCGACTCATTGCAACCCCATGGACTATACAGTCCATGGAATTCTCCACATCAGAATACTGGAGTGGGTAGCTATTCCTTTCCCCAGGGGATCTTCCTAACCCAGGGATTGACCCAGGTCTCCCATATTGCAGGTGGATTCTTTACCAACTGAGCCACCAGGGAAGCCCAAGAATACTGAAGTGGGTAGCCTATCCCTTCTCCAGGGGATCTTCCCAACCCAGGAATTGAACCAGGATCTCCTGCATTGCAGGCGGATTCTTCACCAACTGAGCCATGAGGGAAGCTGAATGAAAGCAAGACACAAAAGATTAGATAAAGAATGGTTATCACAGACTCAATGGACCTGAGTTTGGGCAGACTCCAGGAGATAGTGGAGCATTTAGAAGCCTGATTGCTGCAGTTCGTGGGGTTGCAAGGAGTCAGACACGACCAAGCAACTGAACAACAACAACAAATGTTAAAATAACCAGACTAACCCCAAGATGAATTGCTCATGCCAAGCACCACATCAGCAAACTGAAACTTAACAAAATTTCTACGCTCTATGCTTGACTCTCCCAGAAAAGGAAAGCCTCATCCACCCATCAGGGCTTGTCTGCTCAGCACAAGTTTTCTGTCTGCTCCAAGACTTTCATTTGTTCCTTACAAGGAAAGTAGTGTCCGAACAACCACCCTGACTTCACCAATCAGCAAATGCCCAGTATCACTTCCTTGTTCCTGCTCACTCTGGTCTATAAAAATTTCTTGCAAGGTATTCAACATCACTAATCATCAGAGAAATGCAAATCAAAACAATGGGATCAGCTCACATATGTAAGAATAGCTGTCATCAGAAAGATAAGAAATACAGGACTTCCCTGGTGGTCCAGTGGCTAGGACTCTGTGCTCCCAATGAAGGGGACCCAGGTTCAATCCCTGGTCAGGGAACTAGATCCCACATGCCACAACTAAGATCTAAGGTCCTGTGTGCTGCAACTAAGACAGGATGCAGTCAAATAGATGGAATAAATATTTTGTTTAAAAAAGAACTGGTGGTTGCGAGGATGTGGAGGAAAAGGAAACCTCATGTACTATTGGTGGTAATGTAATTGGTGCAGCCACTGTGGAAACAGTATGGAGAGTCCTCAAAAAATTAAAAATAGAACGGCCATACAATCCAGCAGTTCCACTTCGGGGTATTTATCAGAAGAAAATGAAAACACTAATTTGAAAAGATATAGGCACTGCTGTGTTCATTGCAGCATTGTTTATAACAGTCAAGATATGGAAGCACTCTAAGTGCCCGTTCATAGATGAGTTGATATAGAAAATGTGGTGTATATATATGACATATGTGTATGTATGTATATATATATATATATATATATATATGGAGTCGAAAATGGCACCCAACTCCAGGATTCTAGCCTGGAAATTTCCATGGGCAGAGGAACCTGGTGGGCTACAGTCCATGGAGTTGCAGAGTCAGACATGACTGAGTGATTGAGCATATATATATATACACACACATACACATGCATACAGAGAGAGGTTTTATATATATATAATATATGTATGTATATATTTCAGGGAAACTAGACCACAGCTTTTAAAATGCTAATAAAGGGAATTCCCTGGCGGTCCACTGGTTGACTCTAAGCTTCCACTGAAGGGAGCACAGGTTCAGTTTCTGCTCTTGGGTAACTAAGAGCACATCACACTTTCAGTGTGGCCAAAAAAATAAAATACTAATAAAAGGGAATTCCCCAGTGGCCTAGTAGTTAGAATTTCAGGCTTTCACTGCTGTGGCATGGTTCAGTTCCTGGTTGGGGAACTGAGGTCCCCAGAGCTGCACCACCTAGCCAAAAAAAATAAAATACTAAATAAAGGAAGTATTTTAGATGCTTGTCCTGGAGTACTCATAATAATGTTATTCCTAACAGCAAAAACCTGAAAAGCAAGCCCAACGACAAAAGAACGAGCATTTAAATAATTCAAAATTCTTTCTAGAAAATGATTCCCTTCAAAAACAAAAATTTTGAAGACTATTTAATGGTTTGAGAAACCATACAATGTTAAATGAACAAAGGGAAAATGCCACTGTATATGTTGTGATCTAGTTTTAAATACACATATAGAGAGTTTCCCTGGTGACTCAGACGTTGAAGAATCTGCCCACAATACAATGCAGGAGACTCAGGCTTAATCCCTGGGTCAGGAAGACCCCCTGGAGGAGGAAAAGGCAACCCACTTCAGTATTTTTGCCTGGAGAATCCCATGGATAGAGGAATCTGGCAGGCTACAGTCCATGGGGTCACAAAGTCAGACACAACTGAGCAACTAACACTTTCACTTTCATTTATGTGTGTGTGTGTGTGTGTGTGTGTGTGTGTGTGTGTGTACGTATATATACACACATATCCGCATATCTGAAGAGTGAGGTATTAAAATGTTAGCTGTTATTGCCTCTGGGTGGTGGTTTTTATTTCCTTCTTATACTTCTTGGTATATTTCCATTTTTCACAATACAGTAAGAGAGGTGCTGCTCAGAGGTGTCGCTTTGCTGGAATTCCACAGAGAAGAACAGTGCAGTGGGTGAAAGTCAGTGACCAGAGCAAGCGCTGGTGACCAGGCTGAGCCTGATGGCAGTGGGGTCGGGAATGAAGCCCCTCCTGAAGGAAACCCAGCACCTGCTGCTGAGTGCTGGGGAGTTCAACAGCTCACAGGGCAACTTGGCGACCACGACCAGGGCACAGGCATAAAAGCAGATGAGCTGGTTTCATAACATTGATAACAACAGCAGTTCTGAGTGCTGCTTCCGTGGCAGCAAGAAGCTCAAAGCTTTGCTTGCATGTTCTCTCTTCATTTTCAAAAAAAACACGAAGAGGAAAGCACGTTATTACCTCTGTTGTGTGGATGAGAAAATGCAGGATTAGAGAAGCTGAATAATTTGCCCAAGATCACACAGGTAGTCAGGTCGTGGAGCCAGAAAGAGAGCTCTTTGTTACCTGTGTCGAGGGGGTCACACTCATAATTACTCTCCTCTCTTGCAGCTCCAAAGAGGTCTTCCAAAAGAGAGATTTGAAAAAATAAAAAATCTAGAAGCTGTAATAGCACAAATAAAAAGCACAGTTTTATATAAACAAAAGGAAGGACTTTACTAAAACTGCTGTATTTTCTTTCACATCTGCTGACCGAAGACCAGCAAAAGTAAATACAGCTTTGTGGGGAGGGATAAATTAGGATTGGGGATTACAGTTACACAGTCCTGTAAATAAAACAGATAAACAACAGGACTTGCTGTAGAGCACAGGGAACTATATTCAATATCTTATTATCTTGTTATAACCTATAATGTAAAAGAATCTGAAAAAGAATAGATATATGTATATATATAACTGAATCTCATTGCTATACTCGAAAGCACAAGACTGTAAATCAGCTATATTCCAATTTTAAAAAAAAAAGGTAACTACAGGAACACGTGTACTCTCATATACATTATGAGTAAAAACTCATCTGTGACTTGTCATCTTTTACTATCAGCAGTTTGAGGGGAGAGATTAACAATGTCTCAGCCTCCCTCTCTCACAAATATGTGGCCAGGGGAGCCACGCTGGCCAACCAGAGTAAGTCTCCCTGGAAACCTGGCTTTACTTCCAGGGGAAAAGGTGATCCAAACAGGGGGAATTAGAGGGCTTTACAGAGAGACTTACAGAGGGAAACTTGAGGACAGAGAAACTGTAAGGAGTTATAAGAAGGATGTGAAGTCTGGGGCTTCCAACGGCCATCTTAGTACCACTGGGAGAGACCATGTGTAGGTAGCAAAGCCTGGGACTCATTTTTTTTTGGCCACACCTGTGGCTTGTGATGGAGAAGGCAATGGCACCCCACTTCAGTACTCTTGCCTGGAAAATCCCATAGACGGAGGAGCCTGATAGGCTGCAATCCATGGGGTCATGAAGAGTCAGACACGACTGAGCCACTTTACTTCCACTTTTCACTTTCATGCATTGGAGAAGGAAATGGCAACCCACTCCAGTGTTTTTGCCTGGAGANCTGGAAAATCCCATAGACGGAGGAGCCTGATAGGCTGCAATCCATGGGGTCATGAAGAGTCAGACACGACTGAGCCACTTTACTTCCACTTTTCACTTTCATGCATTGGAGAAGGAAATGGCAACCCACTCCAGTGTTTTTGCCTGGAGAATCCTAGGGACGGGGGAGCCTGGTGGGCTGCCATCTATGGGGTTGGACAGAGTCAGAAACGACTGAAGCAACTTAGCAGCAGCAGCAGCAGCAGTGGCTTGTGAGATCTTAGTTCCTTGACCAGGGATTGAACCTGTGCCCCCTGCAATGGAAGCATGGAGTGCAAACCACTGGACTGCCAGGAAATTCCCTAGATTCATTTCTGATAATATTGTGTGACCTGATTGGTCCAGCTTTTTCTGAAACCCAGACCACTCATTGGACTTTATGTGATTGAATAAATTCCTTTATTTACTTCAGATAATGTGCAACTCTGGAAGTTCTACATAGGAAGGATTTAGGGAGGAAAAAGCAAGGGAACATAGCTTGAAGTGTGGCAAACACTCCTGAAACCAGAAAGGTTTGTATTGTTGGCAACCAAAAGATTACTGATTAATACACATCCCTGCACCATTTCTGAATCTTTCTGTTCTTTGTCATCAGATTTGCCTGGAACCTGCTATTATAAAGAATGCTGTATATAGATGTGTGAAAGTTGCTCAGTCATTCCGACTCTTTGCAACTCCACGCACTATTGCCCACCAGGCTCCTCTGTCCATGGAGTTCTCCAGGCAAGAATATTGGAGTGGGTTGCCATGCCCTCCTCCAGGGGATTTTTCCAACCCAGGGATCAAACCCAGATCTCCCACATTGCAGCCAGATTCTTTACCAGTTGAGCCTCCAGGGAAGCCCATGTATAGATTGTTTTTGTCAACATAAAACAAAGCAACAGCCAAGCTTCTCAAAGTGCCTCAATAGTTTTTTATTTCAAAAATGAAATGTGTTTATGAGCATCAGCTGGTATATTGACCATGGTGTTCCCATCACAAAAACCGCAAATCCCTAAACCTGTATCCTATGTATGTTTGGACCTTTTTATGTCCATTGTGTGATGCTCCCTGGGAAGTAATTAAGACCTTGGACATAAAGAATGCCTGTCCACTACAAATTCCCCACCAGTATCTTATTGTCATTTATATAATTCTCCATAAATAAGGTAACTTCTTCCCTCTTTAAGGATGACACAGTTCCTCAAACACGTTCTCGATTATTTCCTTTTCTCAGAGGAAGTTTAGGACTCAGAGTCTCAGTAGCCAAGTAGTAGCCTTCTACCTAAGATAAATTTCAAACTTCAACAGGAAATTTCAGAGACTTATAAAGTCTTTTAAATATGTGATTTCTACTAAGATCTGATTTCACAATTTAAACTCAGTTACAAGGTCGAGTAAAACAAGTTTCACAGACTCATTTTTATGTCAGCATTTTCTGCTTATCTCAGAATATTCTCCATCACCAGAGTAAGTTAACCTTTCATGTTTAGATGAATTTGAAAGATAACTAATACATAATTCTTTTTCCCCATTTCCCTTTCACAATTCTTTCTATGAGTTGCATTCTACCTTTGGGTGAAAGGTCTGTCATCCCATTTGAGCACTTTTACAGACGTGCCACTAAGGAGACAGTGGAATAAAGAAAAATGGGTTTTTCAGGCAAGCCACTGCATATCCATTGGCCTTATTTAGATGAGCAGTAAGTCTCTTTAAACTTTGAAATGCAATGACTACAAACATAATAAAGTCCATTTTGTACAAAGGATCAAGAGCCACACTTGTATTCAACAGCAGTCGACTGTGGTCAGTTCTACAGTCCTTCTGTGACATCCCCTGGACCAGTAGGTGTTAAGCTTCAGCAAAGAAAAGTACCTCTTACTAAACCCAGGAGCTGAGGACCTACACATCCCCCTCCCCCAACCGGATTCAGTAAGTCATGGCTAGTAGTCCCAAGGGTATCTACCTTTTTACCAGCACTCTGGGTGGCTCTGATAAGCCTAGCCTCTGCCCCATTCTGAGAAAACTGCCTTAGACTCAATCTGACCATCTGTGTTTTGCTTAAACAGAGAACAGAGCCGCCCTTCATCTGGATGGTCCATCAGGATGGGCTCTGAGTTCCCGGGTTGCTGACTGGGGTCACAGCCCTGTCCCTAGTGACCTGACAGTCAGAACTGCTTCATTTGAGCTCAGTCAGAAAGAACCCGAGAGTGACCAGAGCAGGTGAGCGAAGGCCCTGAGAAAGGCAGGCACTCAGGCCGGGACACAGGCATGTGTGGTGTAACCTGCGTACACACATGCTCACGGGGATGGGAAGCGTCTTGAAGCTGGGTCTGCTCCAGGTGTGCTGTTTGTTCCCCGAGTGATGGGGGATATGGAGTACAGCATGATGCCTGTGCTCCAGAGGGCAACCTCTCATCCAGGGAACAGAGAGTGGACCTGGACCCCTCTGTCAGCCATACCTTAAGGCAGAATTATCTGGAAAACAGGTTGGGAAAGGAAGTTGCCCTCCCCTGCCTGCCCACCAGCCATCACAGCCGGAAAGGCAGTCCTGACTCACTACATCCTCCCTAGCTGTCTCTTAGGAAAACTTAGAGTTCCCTCTCCCCTCCACCTTGAAGAAAGAGGAGATGCAAAAGAGAGCAGGAGCATCCAGTGAAAAAGGGAGCACATGGGTGGACATGGTGTGAACCGGCCATGAATGCAGAGCTTGCAGAAACACTGCCAATTTGCTTCCAGTTTGTAATTACAGACGACTGTTATGATTCTCACTGTTCACCCAGTTTTTAAAGTGACGTGTTAACTTTGTGAGGGTTATTTTAACTAAAGATAATCAGTAGAGACACACAACCAGGTATGAACATGACTACAGATATGCCAGCTGAAGTACAAACTCTTCAGGGACACTGTAACAAAAAGAACATTTTTCCACAAAGGATGCTGGAACAATTGGATATCCACATACAAAAAAGGTGAATTTAAATCCTTACATCTCACCACATTAAAAAAATTTAACTCCTAATAGATCATAGAGTTGAATATAAAAACTAAAACCATTAAACTTCTAGAAGAAAACAAAGTCTTTGTGACTTTGGATTAAGTAAAGCATTCTTAGGATACCAAAAACACAGTCTATAAAGAGGAAAGAGTTTGACTTCCTTGAGATAAAAAAATGTTTGCCCTTCAAAAAACACCATTATAAAGGATTTGCGAATCATATATCTGGCAAAGGACTTACACAAAACAGTTCAATAAGACAAATGACCCAAGTTAAAAATATGAAACAGGTTTGAATAGAAGATATACAAAAACTCAGAATCACATTTTAAAATTCGACACATCATTAGTCATTAGAGAAATGCAAATTAAAACCCCAAAGGCTATAATAAAAAAAGACAGACAATAACAAGTGTTGGTGAGGATGTGGATAGAAATTAAAATCCTCATATGTTGCTGGTGAGAATGTAAAACAGTACAATAATTTTGGAAAATATTTTAGCAGTTTCTTAAAAAGTTAAACATAAACTTACCATATGACCCAGCAATTTTACTCCTAGGAATCTGCCAAGAAAAATGAAAACCTCCAATCACACAAACACCTGTCCACCAATCGCACAAACACCTGTCCACAAATGTTTCCATTCAGTTAGGTTCAGTCCCTCAGTCGTGTCCAACTCTTTGAGACCCCATGGACTGCAGCACTCCAGGCCTTACTGTCCATCACAAACTTCTGGAGTTTACTCAAACTCATGTCCATTGAGTTGGTGATGCCATCCAACCATTTCATCCTCTGTCATCCNATGTTTTGTGCCAGAATTAAAAAGGGTGTTGCCAATTGACAGCTTTTACTTACTCTTTCAAGTTGGACTATAATAAGGATGACTTACAATAGTTTAAAATCTTACTTTTTCTTGAAGGGTTTGTCTTTGAACAGAGCCAAACTCACAAAGCAAAGGGATAAAGTTCTAGCTTCAGAATTCATCATTGGAATTTTAGGGGAGTCCCTGGGCAGCCCACCATCTTTACCAAGTAAAGCACCCATCTGCTTGGTTCCTCTTAAGACAAGCTTGTGTAGAAGTATTGGTTAGTAGCTGAGCACAGTTACTAACAGGTCAATTTTACGAATAATCCCGAGGAGCTAATTTCAAGAATATATGTAGAGATGCCCTAGAACTCTTACACTATCCTCACTTTGACAGTAGATTCAAGTAATTTTATCTGATTTTAGACTAACATTAAATTAAAATTCCTCCTGATATCTAAACATGACCCTTCATATGCTAGATGACACAGAAAAACTCCCACTTGGGGAGTCTAACTTTTATACAAAATGAATTATCCAAAAGTAAAACTTTAATCAGTGATCTATTTAATCAGCTCTATTATATAGGTGACCCTGGTTTATACAACATCTCTAAGCAGCGACATCGTTTCCACACCTCAAATGATTTCCTCTTTGCCACAGACCACAGCTTAGAGATCTCCAGTTACTGTGAACCGAAAAATCACCAAAAGAAAGTGAGAGTGACTCAGCCGTGTCTGACTCTTTGCGACCCCGTGGACTATACAGTCCATGGAATTCTCCAGGCCAGAATACTGGAGTGGGTAGCCTTTCCCTTCTCCAGGGGATCTTCCCAACCCAGGGATCAAACCCAGGTCCTCCCACATTGCAGGCAGATTCTTTACCAGCTGAGCCACAAGAGAAACCCACTTGAAAAATCACTGAATCCCATTTAAATGTCATTTGCCATCCATTGCCACGTATGAGCCTTCTATTTTACTTTAAAATGTAAGAATGGATATTATTATTATTTTTATCGGTCTGAACAATCCCATCTTTATCACCAACCACAAGAGAAGAGCAAACAAACATTTTTCTGTGAAATAAACACACCCCTCCCCAAACAAAGGGCACTCGGTGTTGGCTTTGGAAGGAGGGAGACTGCCAGCAAACAGCGGCGAGATGCTTTAATATACGCAGAGCGGCATGACAGCGTCCCCGGAGAAGTGACGTGGGCCTTGGTGGTTTGGCCGGTCTGACGCCAGCAAGGGTTCGTCCTGCCTCCCAGAGCTAGTGAGTTTTCCACAGGCTTTGGAATGGCAAGGTCACAGCTTTCATTAGTCTTTACAACCGCTTATTGTTCTGAAGGCCCTGATTTTAAAGCCTGGATTTCTAAAACTGTATCTGCATTTCAGGGCAGCGGCGGGCGGGTCGGGGTGTGGGGGTGGAAGCTGAACTGACTTTGGTTTCTTTGCCGCATCTCAGCCACGGAGGGAGGAAGCTGCAGACTGATGGAGAGAGAAAAACGCAGAGGTGCTTGTGGAGGAGGACAGAAAGCAGGGTCCTCTTTCCCGAGTCAGGAAGGAAGAGATGGGGGTTCCTGAGATGGGACACAGGACACATGGAGAACAGGCGTGGTGGGGCCAGGGGCAGGGGACAAGCTCTGAATCCTGTCCCCTCGGAATCTGTCTCTTGGAATCTTTCTCTAGCACTTGTCAGTGCCATGTGGGCTGGGGCATTTCTGTCTGGGCCCTGATCATCACTCCGTCCCCAGTCCCTAGGCGAGGACCGAGAACATAATAGGTGCTCGTTTAGTCATTATTAAAGCCAGATCTGCCCACACATGCTCCCTGGACGATGTCCTCAACACTCACGACGTCAGTTAGCATCCACACGCCAATGACTCCAGATTCGACATCCCTAGCCATGTTTCTGAGCTCCAGATCACCTTTTCAATTGCCATTTTAGATTCCTACAGGCTGTCAAAAGTAACGGGTCCCCAAAGAATTAATTTATCTTCCTCTTCTGGGCAGGCAGTTTTGGCAGCTGGATAAATTATTTTGTCCACCAATAAAATCCCCCCTCCCAACACAGTGAGCTACCCAGGAAACGAGGAACTATCCCCTCCTCTGCACTTAACTCTTGGTGGCCACTTAAGCACCAAGTCCAAATCATCTCTCATCCCATCCCACCACTGGCTCCTCCGGAAAGCAGGCCATCAGCATCCATCTCATGCCGCCAGCCTATCGAGAATGGCCTTTGTGAGGGGTAAATCTGATCACCCCACTCCCTGCGTGAAAGCTATGCACGCCTTCCTAGAGTCTGAAGGAAGGACTCAGAGCACGCAACGTCCCATAAAATTCTTTGTGATCTTGCCACTTTCAGAGAATCTCCCCCATCCTGTCCTTTAGACATAACCACCTCCTCTTGGATTTGCAGATTTGCATGCCTTTCCTTATGTTTGAACATTCTTTCTCTTCCTCTTTGTCTGGCTAACTGGCAGTAATCCCCAAGATTGCAGCTTAAACCTCAAATGTCACTTCCTCTGTTCACCAGCCTTTTGGTTAAGGTGCTTCCACGGCGTTGTGACAACAGTCTTGCGTCTCCTGCTGTATCCTGGTCCTTGTGACTCTTCCATTTATGCCCATCTTGTCCCCTGCAGCCCAGGGCTGAAGCTTTGGGAGGCAGGACCACGTGCCCCACTCACCAGCGGGACTGCGTCATGAAAGCATAACCTCGAAGGGGCACAGAAGCCCCCACTCAGAAGGGTCCTGTGCTAGACAAGACAGACATAAGAACACAGACTTCTCCATCCACTCATTCATTCACAAAAAACCATGGGTCCGGATTTCCCCAATGCTCTGCTTTGGTGAGCCTCAATATACAACATGCACAATGCCTGGTTACTCTTCAAAGCGCGGTGATGGATGTGAAGGTGGAGGTCGGCCCAGGACGCCTCAGCTCGTGCCTGCTCTGATGAGACACCTGAGTGACTCCAGGACCACAGGGGTCTGTGCAGCTCACGCTCTTTTCCTGTTCCCCACAAAGACCGCCCCCCCCGTCATCTGGGGGTGATCAGCACCTCCCGGGAAGGGGAGGCTGAAGGGCCTGGCTGACACGGAAGCGGAGAGGCAGGGGCCAAGCACCCCTGACCTCCTCTCTCTTCCTTCTCCAGGACCACAGCTATTTTCTTACAGCTGCCTCTCGGGGCCCCTTCTGAGCTTCTATTTCTGGAAAAAAATCACAGCTCGAGTTCAGATGAGATTTCATGCTGTTTAGAAACCTGGAGATGGAAACACAAAAACTCCCCAGGGAATCCCAAACGTTTAAGTGGAGGGGATTTCGGTCACCTGATTCTGCCAAGTCTTCTGTAATTCCCCCTTTTTGTTCAAAGTCTCATTTCCATACTGTTTCCTGGTCTGTGACGCTACAATTTTAATGTATAGCTTCATTTTAAACCAATAGCTCTGTTGAATTAAAGGCTGGTAAAGAATGTAGGCCTGGCGTGCTGTAATTCATGGGGTCGCAAAGAGTCGGACANGGACTCTCAAGAATCTTCAACACCACAGTTCAAAAGCATCAATTCTTCGGCACTCAGCTTTCTTCACAGTACAACTCTCACAGCCATACATGACTACTGGAAAAACCATAGCTTTGAGACAAGAAGATGAATGGTGGAGTAGAAGGATGTGCGCTCATCTTTTTGTCTCAAGCTTATACTTTTTTCTGAATGACTTGTTTTGGGCAGAGCAGACAGATGCTCCAGCTGAATCCACATGTCCCTCTCTCCACTTCCATTTGAGGTTGATCATTTTTCTTCACATTTCTGGAAGCACCTTCTCTGCTAGAATGCTTAAATAATAGTGTTCAAAGCACACATTCATCCTCTTGGTAAATATCATCTTTGATCCAACAGTTTCAGAAGCCTGGTGTTGGAGGTCCTAGAGCCTTCTCAGTTCTGCTGTGATAACATTTGTGAGGCTATGTTCCCTGGTCCACAGTATGGCTTTTCTGAGGATTCCCCTATGTTGAACCAGGCCTCTCCTCTGTACACTGTCTGTTCTGCATTCTGGGGCTTAATGAAACATGCCAGGTCAGGTTGAAATCTACAGATGCTGGCTGCATTCTGTTCATTTGTTTTCATGGCTTACTGATTGGGAGCCACAGTCACAATCAGTTACTAGGTCATTGCCTTGGAGACCCTCTTTCACGGCGTATCAGGGAACTCATTTGGTAATTTTCATGGGTTCATCGTAGAAAACAGTGTAGGAACAACAAAGCTCCACCCTCAGGAGACAGAAACAGTGAGCTTTACACAATGTATGTTACACCACTGCGAAAATGCACGAACCTAGATATACCTAGATATGACATGGGTAAACCTCAAAATATAATGTTGAGAGAAAATAAGCAATTTGCAGACTACACACAAGGTAGCGTATTTATAACACTCAAAAACTCGCTAAATGAAACGTTTAGGGAGTATATGCTCAGTCATGTCCAACTCTGTGCGACCCCATGGCCTGTAGCCCACCAGGCTCCTCTGTCCATGGGATTCTCCACCAAGAATACTGGAGTGAGTTGCCATGACCTCCTCCAGGGGATCTTCCTGAGCCAGGGATCAAACCCACGTCTCTTGCATCTCTTGAACAGGCAGGCAGACTCTTTACCACTAGTGCCACCTGGGAAGCATGCATATGTGTTTGAAAATAAACAGAGTACATCATGCAAAATGCCAGGCTGGATGAATCACAAGTTGGAATCAAAAGGTTGCTGGGAGAAATATCAATAAACCTTAAGATATGTAGATGATACCACCTTAATGGCAAAAAGGGAAGAGAAACTAGAGACTCTTGATGAAGGCGAAAGAGAGTGAAAAAGCTGGCTTACAACTCAACATTCAAAAAACTAAGAACTTGGAGCCCAGTCCCATCACTTCATGGCTAATAGATGGGGAAAAAATGGAAACAGTGAAACTCTTCATTTCCTCGGGCTTCAAAATCACTGCAAATGGTGACGGCAGCCATGAAATTAAAAAATGCTTGATTCAGAAAATCTATGACAAACCTAGACAGTGTATTAAAATCAGAGACATCACTTGGCTGACAAAGATCCATATAGTCAAAACTGTGGTTTTTCCAGTAATCATATATGGATGAGAGCTGGATCATAAAGAAGGCTGAGAACTGAAGAATTGATGCCTTCAAGTTATGGTGCTGGAGAAGACTCTTTAGAGTCCTTTGGACAGCAAGGAGATCAAACCAGTCAATGCTAGAGGAAATCAATCCTGAATATACATTGAAAGGACTGATGCTGAAGCTGAAGCTCCAATACTTTGGCTACCTGAAGAGCCGACTCACTAGAAAAGACCCTGATGCTGGGAAAAACTGACAAAAATGGGGATGACAGAGGAAGAGATGTTTGGATGGTATCACAATAGACATGAGTTTGAGCAAACTCTGGGAGATAGTGAAGGACAGGGAAGTCTGGTGTGCATGCAGTCCATAGAATCGCAGAGTCCATGCTACAGTCCGTAGGGTCACAAAGAGGGACACGACTGAGAGACTGAACAACACGCTACCGCAGCACTCCCCATCCACCCCTCAACCCTCACACTTAAACATGTTATACACCCTTGCACATTAACCCCTAATCTTATCACCCGCCCTTCCCCAGTTCTTGAATTCTATGTCTGCAGTGGAAGTCAGTTCTCAGCAAAGGCCCTTACAGCCCCAGAACTGGACTCTTGTCTTCTCGCTTTGACAGAAACCCACCTCTCTCCCAGGGAGCTGCTTCTGGCAGCCTGCTCTCATATCCCCTACACCCGGCTGGGAGACAGGTATCTGCTGGAGGCTGCTTCTGGGCCAACCTCCCTCGTGCTTTCAAAAAATCCCTGTGCTCCAAAGTTCAGGCCATCAAGCTTCACCACTGGCTACCCTGGGTCATTCCTCCTCTCTCCTTCCTGGAAGACTTTAGCTCCTGACTCCTACTCTTTCCAATACTACTCCTGGGCGATTCTGGGTGACTCCAATATCTGTGTACATAGTCCTCACAGCACTCTGGCCTCAGGGTTCCTTAACTTCCCTTCCTCCACAGTCTCTGTCAGCACCCACTCCCGTGGGCACGTGCTCAGCACTGTCCAGTAGGCCTGTGCTGATGGAAACGTCCTGGATCTATGCAGTGCAGTATGGTGGTCATTTGTCACATGTGGCTAGCCTGACTCAAGAACCCCATCTTCACTTTTACTTTCCGTTAGTTTACATTTAAGTAGACACCCAAGGCAAGAGGCTAGTGTGTTGGAAAGCACAGCTATAAACTTGGCCATGGTCAAGTAACTGGAAACCTTCCCTAGTCTCCCCCAACACCCTTGGCCTCTGAGTTATCGTAAGCATCCATCTGCATCCATCCGTTTCCTTCAGTGCTCTACAGCCACTTCCATGGTTTCTCAGGAGAAATTCATCATTATTCTAATTATTATTTTCCTATACTAACTTTTTCTTCTTTTGCCATGCATGATGTGGTATCTTAGTCCCCCGACCAGGGATTGAATCCTGCAGTGGAAGCTGAGAGTCCTAACCACTGGACCACTGGCAAGGTCCCCTTTTTTCTCTATTTTGTGTCTCATGGAGTTTGACTATATCTGGCAGAGTGTCTTTGAATTTGTTTTGCTCAGAGTTCGGTGAGCCTTTTGAGTCTGTAAAAGCATGTGTTTCATCCAGTTTAGAAAGTGTCTGGCTGTTATTTATTTCAGTGTAGTCTCTGCTCCATCATTTATCTCCTCCCCTTCTGGGAGTCTTTTCACACGGAGGTTGGATTTTTAAACATTATACCACAGGTTCCTAAAACTCTATTCATATTTTTTCAGTTTTTGTGTGTCCTTCAGATTTAATCACGTTTGATTAAAAAAATTATACATTTGATTATAGATATCCACATAATGGAATATTATTCAGCAACAAAAAGGAATAAAGTAGTGATGTCTTCTACAACATGGATGGCCCTAGGGAACACTGTGCTAAGTGAAAGAAGCTAGTCATGTTTATATGAAATGGCCAGAATAGGCAAATTATGTAAAAACAGAGAGTAGATGAACAGTCCCGAGTACTAATGTACTGCTAATGTATATGGGGATTCTCTTTGGGGTGGCAAAAATGTTCAGGTGCAGTAAAGACCCCAGGACTTCCCTGCATCGGAAAGACACCCTGGAGTAGGAAATGGCAACAATCCACTCCAGAATTCTTGTGTGGGAAATCCCATGGACAGAGGAGCCTGGCAGGCTATAGTCCACGGGGTCGCTGAGAGTCTGACACGACTGAGCATGCACACCCATGTGTTCTGACATTAGACTGTGATATTGCCCAACTTTGTCCACACACTAAAAACCACTGAAACGCACCCTTCATTTACATTATGGTATGTAAATCATACCTCAATGAAGCTATTTTTAAAAAATAGTATGAGTTGCATAATTAAAGTTACAAACATTTAATTCACTCTACTTGGCCAGTTGCCTTTTGGATCAGCTTTCCCTGTTCCATCTGTGAATTTTCCTCTACTCCTTGCATACACTGGATTAGCAGGCTGCTTGCAATCGCTTTAAACACTCCTAGGATCTGGTATATAATCCATTAGGTTGTCCTTAAACAACAAGGGCGAGCTTTCTTTCCTAAATTTTAAAAATCTTGACCAAACTCACTCTACGACAAATGAGATTCCCAAGATGACAATCAGAAGTTTCTTGCAAAGTAGACATTTGCTGACTCAGTGCCTGCTCAGAACTGGATTTTTCTTCCTAGCTCATTGACTTGTCATACTGGGTTTTCGAAATCCAGTTAAAACCTGTGATCTGTTGCCTGAGAGAAAAAGAAAAAATAGTTTAGACTGTACTAGGACACATGTAGATACTACTTATTACATGCTTAGCTTTCATCTTACCTAAGTTAACTCATTTTAGTCTGCACAGTCAACCTGGAACACCAGTAGTGCTGTTTTTACTAAGGAGACACAAAGATGTTAAACCTCACCAAGGTCACTCGGCTACCAAGTGGTGGAGCAAAATTCTACACCAGCAGCATGGTTCCAAAGTCCAAAGAAAGGTTGACAGTGGGTCACCAAATTAACTAACCTTTTCCCACTGCACTAATTAATTCAGAGGTTATTTATGAAATTCAATTAGATGGTAAGTATTGATAATACAACACCAAACTGAAACAAGAGAAGACAGGGTTCCTGTTCTGGGACTGCTCAATCTAAAGTGGGAGACAGACCCATCAAGGAAACCATGTAAGGAAGCCTGCCCCTGAGACCCAAAGTCTACGTAGACTGGAGGTGTGTGTTCAGGGTGAGAAAAGATGGCACTGAAAGGCCAACATTTACTCCAGACCATGTGGGAGACCTGGGTTCGATCCCTAGGTTGGGAAGATCCTCTGGAGAAGGGAAAGTCTACCCACTCCAGTATTCTGGCCTGGAGAATTCCATGGACTGTATAGTTCATGGGGTCGCAAAGAGTCGAACGTGACTGAGCGACTTTCACAGAAATGGCTGGTGCACAAGCAGAGTGGTGGAAGGGACATGGTGTCCTAGGAGGGCCGTGCTGTGCAAGGGTGTTCAAAGGGGTGAGTGGGAGTACAGGTCAGGCTGTCCTCAGAACATTCCTTAGACCCCACACATGATTATGCTCCCTTGAGCCCAGAGACCTTTGTTCTCACCTCATCTCATCTAGTCTATTGCAGGTGTATAACCACACTGTAAAATGACCTTTAGTGTTCTGGAAAGGATGGACATGAAAATCCTGTATCACAGAAAATCCCCAGCTCCAGGACTTAAAACAGCCATGTGACCTTGTGGAAGCTGCTTAATCTAACCCTGTTCCTTCATCTAGACACGGAAGATTTCTGCTTTTGAGAGAAATAATGAGGCCATACAAGGTCAAGTATACAAAGCTCTGAGAGTGCTGCCCGTATAGACTACACACAAGTTAAGACACTACTGTGAGTGCGATTCAGATTTTCACTCCCTGGTGCTTCCAGGACACTGGCCCACGTTATACAGTAATGTTACCCGAGTAACACCCTGTGGTGTGTGCTCCAGTAGGCACACTGCAGCCAGGCTCATCCACAGTGAGAGGCTGCAGCAAAGCTCATAAAAGGTGATGCTGCCTATCTTCTGATAAACCGTTCCAACTCAAATATGTCCCACACAGAAATATCCCTACTGCAAAATTTCTGGAGGCACCATTCAAATTCTCCTGCTGCAAAGACACTATTTGAGATTGTTGTTTAGTTGCTAAGTTGTGTCTGACTCTTGCGACCCCCTGGACTGTAGCTCACGAGGCTCCGTCTATGGGGATTCCCAGGCAAGAATACTGGAGCTGATTGCCATTTTCCTCTCCAGCGGATCTTCTCAACTCAGAGATCAGACCCACGTCCCTGCACTAGCAGGCAGATTCTCTACCACTGAGCCACCTGGGAAGCCCCTATTTGAGATTAGTAGTACATTAACTTGGGCATACTATATTATCACAAAAGAATAGTTACTCTGCATCTGTAATAATGTGAATGACCTTGTACTGACTGTAGGATGAAGACTCTCAATGAGAAATAGAATTAAGAAGCTGTTAGGGGAAATCATCAGGGAGCTAACACACACTGTAAAACCTTGCTGAAAGAAAATACCTAACAAATGCACACACAAGGTTGTACATAGAAAGACACTGATTTTCCCCAGGTACAGATATTATTTGTATAAATCTAATTAAAAAAAAAATCCAAAGTGTTTTTCCTATGAAAAAACTGAACTTGACGAAATAGATACATCCTAAATGTTCTAGAACAATCACCCAACACAAGGCTCTACAGGGTCAGGGACTGCACCCAAGTGCCTCATGTAGACACAACCCTCATACGACCACACGTCTTTACTGTCCTCACTTTGCAGGTACTGAAGCTGAGGTCTAAAATAGAAACTTCCCATAGACCACACAGGTTCCAGGCAGGGATCTGAAGCTGAGCTGACTCCCATAAAGTCAGCTAGGAGTCGTCCGTCTCCTAAGAAAAATGTTAGATTATGTTACCTACAGACATCATTAAGAAAAAAACTCCCAAGTCATCTGGTATAAAAAGGACACAGGCTATAATATGAAAATGACTAACATTTATGCTAAAAAGCTCCAGCTCACATGGACTTAAAAGACTGATGGTTATCTAGGGCTGCAGACAGGTAGTGGGTACTCACAGAGCAGGAGCATCTGTTTATACAGAATTTATGGAAGGCAGTCTGACATTAAAACATACATTCTGTATGCTTCTTTCAGCAATTTCTCTTCTAGAATCGATCCCAAAGAAGCATTAAACATGAGCATCAACCGTCACGTTTAAGGATAGCTCCTTCAGTAAAAGTGAAATACTGGGAAGAACGGGGAGCAGCTAGAGCGGATGACCCGGTGTCCGTGCCATGGTCAGTCGGCAGAGTCAGCCTCCATGGCCTGACGTGCAGAGATGTCCCTGATTCATCCTCAAGGAGAGACAGGCAAGTCACGGAATACACAGACCTTTAAGCCACTTGTTTAAAAAAAGGAAAAGGATCTAAGAGAATAAAATGAGAGAAAAAGAATAAACATCTGTACACAAGTTGAAAGGCATTCTTTAAAAGGTCTGGAAGGATACACACCAAACTACGAAGAGTGGACACTGTGCAGAAGAGAGTCAGATTGGGGCCCAGGAGTTGAAGGCAACTTTCACTTTTCACTCAGTATTTTTGTTTATAATTTTAAATGTTGTTATAATTTTGCAAAGATAAACGCGAGTGATGAAGTACTTGCTATCTTGTGCTCAGCCTTTTTGGTTTTTAAAAAAGCAAGATGTATAAACCAGTGTAAACAAAACACTAAAAACCAACCAGAGAATGAAAGAGGAAATAATAAGGAAATTATTTGTTAAGAACGACTACTGACGCCTATAAAGATTCAAAGCAGCTGACACAGTAAATTTTATTGTTTACATCATGACAGGCTCTGGACAGAGTAGGGACACAGTGAACACGGGGACGACACATTTAAACTCCTGTCACAAACAGATTCATTACAAAGTCCCAACAGTCAACATATTAAAATGTAAAATACAAAGAAAAAACCCAAGAAATATAAATATCCAGATTTTTTGCAGCACAATGCAATGTCCTTTAAAAAAAAAAAAAANAATGCAATGTCCTTTTTTTAAAAAAAAAAAGTCTGCTGTAATTGTGTATTTAATTAAACACATGTTTTCCTACCCTTCCCCAAAACTTGGGTCTGGGGACTGCAGTATTAGAGAAGTATGCAAAAAATAAAAACAACTTCAGTGCTCAGAAACAAAGCATTTTCCTTATTTTAATGCATCAAGGTGCAAAAACTTCAACTCCAAAAGCCAATCATCGATATATGCAGATAAATAAAACAGACTTGACAACACTTTTGTCAAACCCAACTAACATTATACTAAAATATATATATATGTATATATATTGTATGTAATACCTATTTTAGAAAAAAAGGTGCCTTGGTGAAAATGATTCTGAAAATATTCACTTGATGCACATTATGTACAAAACCCTCTATATAAAAAATTAAACTATTTTCAATGAAATTCCATGTTCAGCATCTCACCTGAAAACTGTACTTGAAAGATAAATAGGTCTACATAACGGTTTCTGTCTGAAATCATGGCTAAGGCAGTTCTCTTTCCAAGGGCTCTCTTTTTCACCCACTCTCTATCACTAATACTAATAATACACAGATGCAACCTGACATGTCTCTGTGTTATTATCTGGAGCTTTCTGTTCACTGTTAAAACAGGGAGTAGTTTACTGTTGCTACAGAGAATACTTTTTTTCTTAAAATATACCATTTCTCTATTTCAAGTTATGTACTTATTTAAGACATAAAAGAGGCTGATAAGCCACTCCATTTGGTGTCAATATCAATAGCCCTGTAAGAAAGAACTCTGTATTGGAATAGCTAGAAAAGTTTCCACTAAAATAATAGTGCATCCTACACCTGCATAGAATCAATTTGGCTCCAAAGCTCTTTGCCCCCAGACACCAGTCTAGAATTCAAACGTGCTCCTGAAGGTTCTTCTTGGATATAAGAATACATAGGGGAGTTAAGTTGTTGAGAGAGATGTCTGCTCAGTCTCACAGCAGCCTTCAACAGGAGGAGCTGCTGAGATTAAGGTGGAAAGAAAAATGGGGAAGACTGGGGGCAATGTTGTTGAGTTGGCCAATATTTACACCAGTAACCATCTCACTAACTCTTTAAGCAAGCAACTATAAGACCTGGTACCTCTAGCTCCTCATTCTATAAGCACTGAGGATTTGAAGCATAAAAGGTGAAAAATGGAACACCCTTAGAAAAGGGGAAGAGTCTGAGGCAAAAGTTGTAGGTCTGTAAATATATAATTCATATGCACACACAGGTGTGTGTATTATCCTGTATATATTTTACATACATATTCACAAGATGCCCTGCAGTGTAGTTCAAAAGGCCTTTTGTCAAGGAACACATAGATTCTAATATAGGCCCTAGAGTTCATAACAACCATATAAGAAACAAATGTGCATATATTCACATAATGTAAACCTTATCAACAAAAACATTGCTAAAACACTAGGTTAAATAGTAGTAGGTTTTACCAATCAGTGATGTAATAAGAATATTTCTTACACTGAGAATCAAAATAATGAAAGATATACAACTAGGTTTCAAATTCACAAGAGAAAAGTTGTTTAGCATGGCAAACAAGAACAGAGTTCAAAATTCCAGAAGTAAGGAAAAATATCAAAACTTTATAAATCTCCTGGGATGCAATTTATTTACTGCATCAACTTTAGAAAAATAGACTCAGAGAATGCATGATGCTGCTATGGGTTCTCTCAGCACATCAACCCATAGGTTTATCTTTTTCCTCTTTTGTTTCCAGCTGGAGGTTTCTTCAACTGAAGGAGTTGTCCTCCTGTCCCAAAGCCTGCAGAGGCAGGATTGGACACCCCAAATGTCAAACCCGCTGATGCCGTGATGCCAGGATTGCTGAAGTTAAACCCAGATGTACTTGAGCTGCCAAAGCCTTATGTTTAGGGAAGAAAATATTCATATCAGAAGTTAAGTCACAAAAACAAATGTAAAATATGGGGATAATTCTCTAGCTGAAAGAATATATAACCCATGAAAACAGCAAATGTCTTAGGGCCCTAAATTTCTAACATGGAATTTTACAGGAAAATAATTTAGCTGACAACTAAGTGGCCCTATTATAGACACAAGTTGAATGATCCAGGGCAAGAGAGAAACCTTACACAAGTAACTGAAATCAACAGAAAACTTCAAGTTGGCAGTCACTTTTGTGTTAACTAAATATAGCAAGGTGCCTTCCTCCTTAGCCATCCATATACACTTTATCAAAATGTAGAGAAGAGACTTTCTGGGGCTTTGGACCCACCCTCGCAATTCTAAGTCCTCTAAGAAAGCCTCAAACCACAATTTTCAGGACAAAGAACACATGGAAGAGCAGTACCAATTGTTACTATAAGAGCCTTCACAGAGTTAAGATCAAATACTGCCTAGCTAATTAATGTTAGCATATAATATTTAAATTATAATCCTGATACCACTGAATTCTATTATCTTACTTCCTAGGAACTACTGATTTTAAATACTACTTAATTTAAATGGAATTTCCTTAAAATTTCCTCAATTAACAAGTTAATCCACATTAAATTGCTGTTATTTTAGGCATGCTATTAATCCCTAAGCATTGTACAATAAAACATGTCATTATTGGGAATTCCCTGGTGGTCTAGTGCTTGGGAATCCACCACACTTTCACTACCAAGGGCCTGGCCTCAGCCCTGGTTGGGGAACTAAGATCCCACAAGCTGTGCTGCGAGACCACAAAAAGTAAATAAATTAAAAAAGGAAACAAAATATAACAAGTCATTATTTATAAATATAGAAAAAAATGCAAAAGCAGATGGAATTTGGAATTCTCTACTAGAAGTGTCAAAAGAGTATACCTATTTCAAAAGCAAAGCATCCAAATAATAATCATTTGTAGGACTGGTATTCTTAAAATCAGAGGGACTTGCAACTAAAGAATTTATAATTTATATAATGGTATCTCTTCAGGAGAACAATTATTCTCCTGAATGAATAATGATAAAAACTGGGTTAAAAACTCCCAGTGGGTTTATTTTTGTTGTAATAATGAAGCAAAACTATTTAAGCATAACGCTAGTCTTAGGGTTCAAAATAATGTCTACATAGTTAACAGCATATGTAATTATTTATTGTATCAAACTTAAGTTGTTAGAAAGGTTCTACTAACCTGACCTTCAGCATATGAGAAAGCTATATGAATATTAGGCTTGTAGCTTCATCCAGGGGGTAGAAACTGAATCGGGGATCTTTCTTGATATTGGAAGTAACAACACTTATACTTTTAAAATAATGCACCTAATGGCCTGAAATTCAGGCTGAAACACACAAACCTGCACTAAGACTTCCTGAGGGTTTATTTGTTGTTCCAAATCCAAATGTGGAGGCCCCTGTGGTGCTGCATCCAAAACCAGAGCTAGCTCCAAAGCCTAGTGGGGGTGATAGAGAGACACATGGAGGTAAAACACAGGTGAAAAGATACTGACAAGCCACACCCAATAACAAACAGTGTTGAAACCAGGGCCCTATTGAGGAGATCTGCTATTTACCCTTTTGTCTAAGACTTCTGGAAGAACTAAATCAATTCTCAAAACATTTAGATCTGTTTAGAGTAAGTTTACAACCCCTCAGTAATTTTTAAAGAAGAAAGCCATAAAAAAATAAGAATAGTACTTTCTCTCCCAAACAGACTAGAAATTTCAGTGACCATTCAAGTATGACTTTCCTCAAACACATATACATATTATCTATAGAGGTTATTTCATTTTGGAAAGAAAAAAGACTAAATCCATAAATAAGTACATGCACAACAATTTAAACACAATGTACCACATACTAATTTTATTCTCTTTTTTACAAAAACACTTTCACTTAAGTTCACCACTGGGAAAGTGCATGACCACATGAGAGTCAGTCACTAATTCTACGCAGGAAGAGCAGGCTCTTGCAACATTACCAGCAATGCAACACTGAGAAACTGGGAGTAGGGGCAGTGTGGTTTCTCTCGTAACAATACTAGTCACAATTTAAATAAAGAGCATGTGTTTATCATACAGAGTTCTAGAGCAGAGTCTGCTAAGTACTTGAAGACTTGTTTCAAGTGCTCAGAAAATGAAATTCAAAAATCATCTTTGGCTACTTTATAACAGTTTATCTAAATTATTGAGTTTGATAGTATTATTGCCTGTAACTCTATGAAATATGGTGAAAAACTGGAACATAGACCACAGGAATTATGCTGTCTGCCATTAATTCTAATAATTCCTAACACAATCTAATATATTACATAACCATATAGCTAATAGGCTTCACCTTTTATGATGATATATTCTAATGGCAATACTCATTACATGACAATGCACCTGTCAAAACACAATCAACCTACAATTACCCACATCAGAGAACTGGGAATGCATTTGTACTTCGGCATATTTTGCAGAAGACTTACCTTGCTAGTTACGTTATAAAAACTATTGAAATAAACTTAGTTGCTTATGTATAGAAGTATACATAAAGGCAAATAGGCCAAAAGTGCTTAGAAATGGACAGAAGTTGGGCTGTTCAATTTATGATACAATTATTTCCCCATTTAAAGAGCTGCATTTTCAGAAAAGAAAGATGATTAGGAGAATGTCTGTCCAGAAGTAGTTTGAACTCCAACTAACTTTTTAAAGTTAATTTAATAAAAATAAGCAATTTTCAAGTTCACATTTTAGCATATTGCTTTGAAAATATGAACACCCTTACCATTTGATTTTAATACATTTTTATATTTACTATTCACAGAGATGAAATGATTTTTAAAATTCTAGATCTAATAATTTTAGAAAGCACTGATATGTTTAGAGAATTCTTTTCTTTTTTTGGCCAGATAGAACCTTCACTTCCCAAAGAGCAGATCCTCTTAGAGGTTTTTACAGGCTAGTAGCAATTCGAATGTATCATAGTGCAATGCAATACGAGAAAAGTTAAAGTGTACCTCCAAGGTTTCAAGAACCTAGGCCACTTGACTGCAAGCCAGTGCCAATACCTGAGCCGAATGGCGCTCCAAAACTAACTCCCAGAGATGGCTGTGGCCCTGGTATAAAAAAAAAAAAAAAAATGGGGGGGAAAAAAAACAAATTTGCCTTACTCTTTCAAGATTAAATTTCTTTATTAAATTAATTTTTAAATGAACAGTCATTATTTTTAACAAATCCTATTTGCTAAAACTTAAGTTTTCAGGATGTCTCCCCAGCCTAATTTATCTGTTCCAGATTTACCTATTCAAAAATAAATTTAAAAAAAATTAACTTGTTCACACTTAAGACAAAAGAAGCTTACCATACAAAAAGTGTTAGTTTAACCTACTAAATAATTTGAAATCTTTAATGTATTGTAAATTATAGTTCTTTTAGTTTCACTTCTAGAATGATCTTAGATCTCCCCAGTTGTTTTCTGTTAAAATTAGTTGCTGTAATCAGTAAAGGTTTTTACTTTTTTTATTTTTAAAATAAGCTCCTTACTGTTAGAGTCAAGTCCCAATTGATCAAAAGAGACTGACACTAACATGCAAAACCATCATGTTACTTCATAAGTGTAAGTACCAAAAACTAGGCATGATTTCTTACAGAAAATATAAATGATATAAATAAATAGATAAAAAACAAGACAATGTTTTATTTTATTAAATTTATTGTTCATTTTAAAGCAAATCAATTACACAGTAACATGACAATTCCAACTTGTTCACAAAAAGTGATAATTGAGTTCTACTATTAGGCTCTGCTACATCACACCACTTATCACCTGATTAAATAAGATAGAGAATGAACATTTACAAAGGCACTGCTGTGTACCTTGACAGATTCAATACATTCAAGATTTCAATTCAGAAGTTTCTTCTCAACATTTTGGAAAATGTACTCAGATGCAAAACGATTAAATCATCCTTTCCCCATTTGTTAAAGATTTTGGCTGAGTTTGTTTGGCAAGAATAGCATCAAACTTACTAGCCTCTCTCTTTTAACTACTTTTTTTTTTTAAACTAAGCAGAATACAAAAATCTAAAAATCTCTCATTTGATAATTTATGAAAATTATTTGATAAATTTCATAGTACAATCTTCAGTCTTGTCTTTTTCAAGCACAGTGATCAGTGCATCTCAAAGTTGAGGGAACTGCCAAAGTAACATACAGACTGATATTTAGACTTTTTAAAGAAATCAAAGCCTTCAAGTTGTTCAATGAAGAATGAGGTTTCTTTATTCAAAAAGGTAGTGTAAAATTATAAAACATTAAAGAAAGGAGAAAAAAAGAAACTAAGAAACTACATTTTGCTACACTGGGACAGAAACTGGACTTTTCAAATAGCTTCTATCCAGAAAATAAAGAAACACTAACAGTAGCCAGAGTTCTTACACTACTATTAAAAAATAAATTAGAAAAGATTTAAATTTTTACATCCAGTTTGAGATCAACTTGAGAATAAAATACCTGCCTAGCAGCTCTTTTGTAAAATGTTACTATATGAAAAAGAAACTAAGCATTTTACCTTCTTATTTCTAACAGAAGTATTATGTAGAAAACACACGTCCAGTTTCTTTAACATTGAGAGACTTAAGTGTCACGTGTTCATAGGAGGCACTGCTGGTGGAAGACCCTAGAGCATAATGTACACCACAGCCCTCAGCCCTACAAGTCCCAAGAGTTACTCACATAACATGCTTTTTGTTGTGTGCGGGTCTGCTTTTAAGAGCAACTCTAATCATTAATATTCAGGATACAGGTAATCAAGAACTCTAAGAATGACAAGACTTTCCATTGCACAACAGGTACGTGATATTTTGAGTTTTGTACCTTCACACAAATTCTGAAGGTAACATCATTTATAAAACTAGTAGGCAAATGTATAACATTTTTTAATAGTAAAAACTCATGATAAATATCTCCCATGCCAAAGTATTAGCATATATTACACTCTGGCCACCATATAAATTAGTTTCACTATTAGAAGCAGAATCTACATCCTTCAGGCAAAGATTACGTAAACAAGTCAAGAAATCTGTCTCAAAATCTGAATAGTCATTAGTCATTCAATGAGAGGCTCTTAGTTCCATAAATAATACCCAGTTGGTAGTAACATATCCCAGTGATTGCCCAAAGTGAAACCTTCATGTAGAGTAACATTTTACAAAAGTTTCTGTATAATATATTCACAGATAACAAAATCAAGTTAGCACTTTAATTCATATTTTTCAGGATAAATTCTACTTTCTTAAAAGTAAAACTTAATTCACAGGAAAAGGACTAAAGTGCTAAATTTTTCTTTTATTATAATTTTCAATGATCATTCAAAATATCTAATGTAATTAAGATGGTTATTCCTAAATCATATTTTTTAAAGTAATAATTTTTCTTAAAAAACAAAAACTCTTTTCCCCCAATTTGAAAAATTTTACTCATTGATTTAGTGGGGAATGCTCCTTTGGTTATTACATACAACAAAATTGTAAAACCACAAGAAACTCAAAGGAAGAAGTTTCCTATTTAGCAATACACCTTAAATGTCCAAACCTACACTAAAACCTAGAAAGTAGGAATTCCTAACAAAATGTCTCAGCTCTCCTTAAAAACAGCAGTTAAGTCACATGAGAAAAGTCTTTTTATGTAAACACCAAGAACTTTTAAAAGAGTCAAAACACAACAGCAAAACTTAATCCCAGTTCATTAGCTTAAAACAATCTATCTTAAGTAAAAATTACACTGAAAAGCCTAATGTCAATGTCTTAAGCTTTTTAAGAGGCTTCAGAAGCATGGTGGACAGTGTGCTCCAGATCTGCCAGCATGTAATCTATCCACATACAAAGTTAATTTCATACATAAATAGCCTGTGGAGTTTGTCATCAATTGCTTTCAGAAGCAATAACCATAAATCACACAGGCCTTAGGTCTATTACATATATTTTTTTCATTAAAAGACATTGAAGGAGGATCATGAAGTCACTTACATCCATACTTCCACCTCCAAGAGGTGGTGCATCAGAATGCACATTTAGAAGGTAGCAGCCTAAGAAGCAGTCTGCTTTTTTTACATTAATAAAGTCAAGAACCTATATGCAAACAGAAGCAAAGCCCCCTGACGACTCAAACCTTGCACAGACCAACAGGGTTGACTAAAAACAGCATACAAGCCTCACCCAGCTTCATCTAGATGGTCTTTAAATTCTGTTACTGGCACTTAAAGATTTCACCAGTCACAGGACAAAAGGGACACGACGCGGGTACAAAGTGCAATGCAATAAAGAGGGCATTTCTAATGGGCTGCATGCATCTAACAGCTGCTCAGTCTCACTCCAGTGGTGGGTGATGCGACTAAAGCAGCGGATCCTGAGTGACCTGGACAGGCATAAAAGGATGGGCCACGGAGCATGGAGACTCTCGGAGAAACAAAAGGGAACCAAGAAGACAGCACAAAATGATCACTATTGTTCAGCTTCTCAGTCCAAAAATCCATACAATGCAAAATGAAAACACTGTAAGACTATTTAGTTAATAAATTACAATTCCTGCCACCTGATCAGAAAGCTCTAGATGGGCTTCACAAATACAGAGAAGGTAAAGGCAGTCAGTGTCCCCAAAGCCTGGCAACGGTCTAAAAGAACCCAAGCACATGAACAAAGGGTGCTTCAGGATGGCTCCTCTAAATTAAGCTAATATTTTCCACCACTACAGAGAGCACAGACCACATCTCTACTGTTTACCTTGCTAACCCTGGAGTATGGCACAGAAGATGCACTCAAAGAATGAACAAGTATCTTCCTAGGAACAATATCTTTCTAAGCCCAAAACGTATGCAGGGAAACCTACAAACTTCTCAAGACTGCCTACATAAGAAAATATATAAAACAAAAATCCAACAGGTGACTTTACCTCAATTTTAGCGTACACCACAGAACATAATTCCCTTATTAACAGCTTAGATAACTGACTTTTCTCCAGTTTTACTGATTAGAATAGAAATCTCTTACATTTAAAGAATACCTAACCAAGTCCTGCTTTCTTTGGTCTATTTTAGAATCAATATTTGCTCTGAAAAGTAAACTGGTACTACAGTCAGTTTGATGAGCTGGTTAAATAAACCATCAGGAGAACCGTAGGCACCAGTACAGGACTGATTCAATTTCTGGCCACCCCACAATGACCCGCTGGGAACCAATGCCACAATGACTTTTTCCCTCTGTAATGTAAGAATGCAGTCCTACACCCTAGCCAGCTAGAGAACTACTACACAGTGCCTATGTGGGCCACTGTCCACATGGGTCCAGCCATGGAACATGGGGGATTTGACATAAAGCCATTATCAGCCATTCACTGATGGTTAAATCAACTCTGTCATCTCTGTGAAGAACAGCTTTTTAAATTGCCAGCAGTAAAACCCAGAGAATGCTTCTCCTATAGAGGCAGCCTGAATGCAATCTAGACGGGCAGTTTTTGCTTTTGTACACTGTAACTTACTACTGGACTCTATGGAACTCTCAGAAAGACACATGCTACAGAGTAACTCATAAGCACTATTCAAAAATGTATGAATGAGTAAAAAAAAAAATCAGTATCCATTAAGACTATATTTCTCTATGTCACACTTTAAGCCTGACAAAACAAGGACTGCAGAAATAAAAAGACTATAATCTCTGAAAGACCCAGGACCAAACTAAACATGCAGAACTGGACCACAGAAATGTCTCTCTCATAGGAAGTGAAATTAAACCAAGGACTAACAATTATCTGTTTTCCAGTATCTCCCCAGTTATTTCATCTGCTCCTCCCAGCACATACCTCATGCACAATCCAGAGCAATTCAAAACATCTTTTTCCTGCTCTTGCCACTGTTCTGTTCACTTTGAAAGGTACGAACAATTCCAGCATGTTCCTTCTTCTAAATTTGGTTAAGAAGGCCTGTTCTGTTTTCAGTCACTATACAAACCTACTGCTCTCAACACAACTTCAGTCAAAAAAGACATACTTCATCCTGAGTATGAGCATTCTGTAACCACTGCATGCGAGAACACACCGCCTGTCAGCATCACAGAGAGAAGAATGCAATCTCTGGCTACTTTACTTCTGACTTTAAAACAATATACGATATAGTCACAAATTTAGAATCTGTTCTTATAATGTAATTCAGTAGTGAAACACCATGTTCTAAAGGGCATTTATAGCAACACAGCAAATAACATGAAGTAAATTCACAATATTCAGTATCTAATTGATGTATAATTAATTATTGCTAAGACTACCCTGTGTTTTTATCAGGTATATGTTTATAATTGTGTCCATCACAATTTTTAGACTGTACTGGAACAGTTACTCAGAAATTTCTTCAGTGCTAACACAAAAGGAAGACTCATAAAAATGCACATCAGTGTTCTGCACTTTAACAGTAAGAAGCTATAACTTGAATGCATTCAGACCTGTAGCAGGCTGCTGCTGCTGTGTAAGAGTTGCAGCCATGGCAACGGCTGCTGCGTTTGGCATGTTGCTGAAAGGGGTGGGTCCAGTAGTGACCCGGGGTGCGTTCTGCCACTTCTTGGCTTCTGCTCGCCTGGCTTCAAACACATCCACAGCATCTCCCAAGAACATTTTCCTGTAGCCAAGGTACTGTTCTTTGAGCACCTACAGAAATGAAAAATACAACATGTTAATCATGTCTTGTGCTGACTTTTACAATATGAGGGTGAATATAACCATGCAATACTTTAGCAAAGACAGATCAAAAACACTGCCAGCATCATAAGCTTCATCTAACTTGCCAATCACAGTGCTGGCGCTGCACATGCATGGTGTGGGAAGTGGCGAATTTGAGAGTTCTACCACACCTTTGTATAGTGTCTTCCTGCTTTTAGCCATATGTCTTTACAATCAACTGCCTGCATATTCTGGCTTCCTGAGGCCCTCTTTAAAATAAGTTAGAGAACTTGCAGACAAGCAGAGTAGTATCTAAAATTCCATTTTAAATATACTAATTTTTCATGACAACTTCCCCTTTAATGGCCAACCTTTGGATAACTTAGATGTAAACAGCTTTAAAAAAAAAAAAGCTTACTAAATACATACATACATATATATGTAAATATAAAATATATATTAAATACCTTTTAAAAGGTGCAGGTGACACATATTAAAATGTCACCAAAGCAAAGAGAGCTTGGAGGGTATACTTTATCAATACTGTTTATTTTACAATGAGAATAACATGGTGAAAGTGAAAGTCGCTCAGTCGTATACAGTCCATGCAATTCTCCAGGCCAGAATACTGGAGTGGGTAGCCTTTCCCTTTTTCAAGGGATCTTCCCAGGTCTCTCACACTGCAAGCAGATTCTTTATCAGCTAAGCCACAAGGGAAGCCCAAGAATACTGGAGTGAGTAAAGCCTAACCCTTCTCCAGCAGATCTTCCTGACCCAGGTATCGAACTTCATCGCACGCGAATTTACAAACTGAGCTATCAGGGAAGCCCAAGAAAAAATCACCAAGTTCATAAGATGGGTAGGATTACCCAGCACAACATCTTTCTTAATTAAGGCTATGAATAGGAATGATTCTGTTTCACCCTGGAATTATTAAATACTTTCCTTAAGAGTTTAGCTTAAATAAATCAACTTTATACTACTTTTTATATAATTGAAAACTTTCATAATAAGACAAGGAAGAAAAACATCTGCACAACATAGACGTCAAAGTGCCAAGACAGAACCACCCTCAGCACTTTAAAAAACACTTATTATAAAGTTTCAAAAGAATTTAATAAAAATCCCTCCTTTAAAATTAAGTTTAAAAAAAAATTAAGTTATTTTAAAGATTTGGTTTAAAATTTTTAATCAATCAAAGCAGAAGGTCTGAACTATGATATCACTTCAAAAATAGTATGATTTAAGTGGTTAACTTTAAAAAATTCTATCACCATGCATCAGAATAAAAATGAAAACACTGGTAATCTCCATGAAATTCTAATCTATACATTTATGAATTTATCTAAATTCAAGTTTGGATGCTTTGAATTTTTAAAGTTTTCTCTGATCATATATAAATCCAAGAAAGATCAATTATATTTGCTTGATTGGTAAAGTATACCTATATTTAGCCCAAGTAATTTTAAAAAATGGATGTCTTACACAATATTCAAAATATTCAGTGGCAAATTTATTTTTATTATTTGATAAATACATTTTCCTGTGTTTAGAAGGGACAAATGTTATCAAGTTTTTTTTATGAAGAGTCCAATAAACACTTAACACACACATAAAATTCAAGCAATGGGAAATGATTATGCTACTAAGAATGTTTACCTTCTATAGTTTATTAGAGACTGAGGAGTCAGAAATAACCAAAATGTCCAACAAAAGACAATGGGTTAAACAAACCACACATAAATGCAACAAAATTCTGCTTAACTACTAAAACAATGGCAAACAAGTACATGTATGAATGTGGAAAGTCATTTACAATATGCTGATGAAAAAAGTTAACACACTTCACACAACACTCGACCGGTTGTGTCTGGGCATATTATAGATTATTTCAGAGTTGGTCTTTTTCACTTACAAGGAATTTGAGCTATTTCTGTGATGAGCATGGACACTTTTGTCCTGCAAATGAACAAATACTTCACTTGGTGGAGATGTCCAGATAAATGAATACGGAATGAGAACTCACCTTCACATTTTCATGAATAGACTGAAGCTGTGCAGCTAAAGCTACAAATGTTTGATAAATTTTCTGCATAGCCATTGACAAATCTATAAAAGAAAATCATATTATCACACAAATACATATACAACACAATCAATATTATTCTTTTTACTTGAGTCCATTTCTTGGTACAGTTAACGTGTAGGATGAAAAAAATTACACCAGTACTTCCAAGGAAGAGAGAAGACAGCAGAGCAGACTGAGAGAAGGACTTCTCTCTATCAGTAATCTGGGGAAGGTGGGCCCTAGGACATCTGCCCATTATATCATAATCGTTCATAATAGCATTTTATGTTTGCAAGAAATAAAGATCTAATCAATGACTTTAAAGGAAACCATAATGGCAGCTTACGACAACAACTACTAAAAGCACTTTAAAAAATGACCACAGAAAGCGTGTTACCTTGCGGGGTGATATGTGAATTGTTCGCTTGGGTGGCAAGATGGTTCTCCAGCTCCTCAATCTGCTGTCGGTACTGCTGGAGCTGCACCTCAAACTGCTGAACCAGGATCCTGAAGTAGCTATACGAGAACATTTACCAAGTCAGACCACAGTGTGAAAACAATGCTTCCTTCATATTCAAAATTCCAACAAAAACAGGCCTCTATTTAAGTATGGCCTTTGAATTAGTCTGATGACACAATATACCTTTAAGTGACACAAGTATTACTGAAACAAAATCTCAAATTTATATTATCAAGGTATCAAAAACAGATGCATATCCTTACTCCAATCACGAAAAATCTCAAGTAAGGGATAATCTACAAAATAACAATATTTTTTTAAAATGTCAAGGTCATCAAAGAAAAGACTGAATAAATGTTGTAGACTGGAAGTGATATAACAACTAAATGCAGTGTGAAAAGAATCCTAGAACAGAAAAAATACACTAGTGGAAAAGACAGTAAAATTCAAGTAAATTCTATATTTTGGTTAATACAGTAGCAATGTGAATTTCCTCTTCTTGATAATTATATATATATATAATTATGCAATATGTTAACAGTAAGGGAAACAGGTAAGGAGTGGAAGAAAACTCTTTGTACTATACTACCAGTATTGCAACTTTCCTTTAAGTCAAAAATTTTAAAGAAAAAGTCTGGTTTTTTTTAAGTGCAATTGTCAACCAGATTTTAGAGCCAAATACTTAGAGTTCTTATATTTATAATTTTAAGTACTATTTATAAGCTGAAAACACTACAGGGTACTACAGAAGTATATAATTACAATTACTATTCTGATAAACATAACCAGAAAATGCTAGAAAAATAAAGAGAGACCTTGAATAGCATGAATCACAGTTGGAACTGATTCTATAAGAAATGGGGAACTGAAAAAGCTTTTACAGTGGAAAATCATGATTCAACCCATTTCAGAATTAGCTCTGATGGCAGCATGAAGAACAAGACAGCAGGATAAGATACTGAGGAAGTCCAGCAAAGCAGCTCACCCCATGCTCATCTGAGTAAGGCAACAGGAGTATCACCATCATTGTCATTGCCTGAGTTTGACCACTACACTGTGGTTATGAAAGAGAATATCCTTATGTTGACGAAATAGACTCTGAAGCACTCAAGCATTCAAGGGCATCATTTTGACAAACAATTCTACACAGGGGAAATGTGTTTATAAACATGGACAGCAAGAACAAAACAACTGCAAATTAAAAATGCTAACATGTGGGGAATCTAGGTGAAAGACATGTGAGAATTCTTGGTTTTATTCTTGAAACATTTTTGCAAATCTGAAATCAAAACAAAACTTAAAAGAATAAGGGACCAGGAGTCCAATGAATCCCGCCCACCCAGAAGCTCAGGACTCCCATCTCCGTGCCTCAGGCTCCCTATCTCTTAGACTGGACTCTGACAGCTGGAGAGTATTTGTGCAGTCAGATTTGGCAGTAAACAAGCCACCCAGGTGGTGTATGGCAAGCTGACAATGTTCACTATTATCATCTTGCATAACACAAAAGGATATGGAAACAGACAATAAGATATATATCACATGTATGGAAACTAGATGAATATACAAGCTGGGTACAGGTGGATTTTTCAAGCTGCTTATCTACACTTCACAATTTTTCTTCCTGTAGATTATGTATGCAAATAAAAGTTATGGATGCAAATAAATTTATGCAAATAAATAAAAGGGTTAAACTCCACTTAGTAAGCCCTGTTTAAGGAAGAGACTATCATAAAAATATTTTTTAAACTGAAAGTACTTATGGTATAAGTTTCTACTACCTGCACAACGTAATCAAGTGGAACAGACCTTGTCAGCAATATGAAGTGCAACTGCAGAAGAGGGCTTAAAAGCTCGACCTTAGCTTTCACTTACCCTTCAGTAAAATGGGGGTGATATACTTTCTCAGAATTATTATGAGAATTAAATTTTTAAAATTCACACAAAGTACCTAGACTTGCTAAAAACTGAACGAAGAAATCCATGGCCAGTATACGGTTTTTTATTATTCCGCTATTTTAAAGACAGACATTTAACTTACTCAGCAGGAGCTGTATTTTCATGTTGCAATCCAGGTGGTGTTTTCTGGGTTCTTAAAGCTATTTCAGCATTTTTTAACTCCTAATATAACAGAGATTTTAAAAAAGAAAAAGCCAGTTAAAAGTCAAGCTAAAAATACCAACCATCTCAGGATTTCAACAAAGCCACTCTCAGAGCTTCATATGCTGTGAGAACATATTATGACTGAAGCTCCTTCACAAGGAACTGAAACCTCCTTTCAGGGAGACAAACTATAGTTTCATGAACAAATTTCATAATAAATGTAAAATGAGCTGCTGGTCTATCTTAAAACTATGCATTTATGTAGGATTCATGAAGTTTATTCATCCACAGATACAGACATTACTATTTTAAAACCTGTACTATACAACCATAGAAAACACTGATGTACAAAAAAAGGTAAATAACTCTGAGGATGATGACAGCAGCAGCACTTCCTGTGCACCAAGCCCTTTGCTACAGGTTCTACTTCTCTAACCAACATCACCCTCAGGGGGCTACTGTGGAAAATCACTGGGTTAATATATCTAGATTGCTTAGAATGCTGCCCCATACAAAATAAGTATTCATAAAAACCAGTAACTATTACAGTAATTTAGAAGTACCTGTGCTATGTGGTTTTCTTATGCTCAAAACTTCATAATTTTAAAAAGACCTATTTCTATTAAAAAAAAAGAAAAACCCTACAACAAAATGACACTCAAGTTTACCTGAGCGGTTTCTATTTTCAGTTTGTCAATATTGAGAGTGTTCCTCTGCAATCCACTGGCAGCCAGTGACAAAAGCTGCTTCAGAGCTTTAATATCTTCCTGGACTTTAAGCATTGCTTTTGAAGACATTCTACTAATTTCTTCTTGAACCTGTTTTTGTTCCTTCACAAATTTCCTAAAAAAAGAAAACTGAGTTTTTTTAAAAATATAGCTTTGGTTTTCTACAGAAAAAAAGTATATTTACCCCATGTAGGTCAGAGTTTTAAGTCCAAGTATTTTGAGAAGCAACTATTAAAAAATTAATCTACAGTTCACAGAATGGCAGTTCCAGAATTTTGATTCCTTTATTTCCTTCATTCAATTGCTCTGCTTCTTTACCTTCTACAGGCATTCCAATGTTCCCCAAGTTTAAATGCTCAGGAGGAGGAGGAGATGGCCCCCCTGAAATCCACACCCACCCGCCCGCGTTTGGAGTAAGCTCCTGATGACACCTGATGCACTTACTGGAGGTTGTCGACGTCCTGGCAGATGACAGCAGGCAGAGTCTCATCCTTCAGTGCTTTACTGTCCCTGAGAAAGATGCCACAGGCGCATTAACACCCAAGATCATAAGAAGCTGGCAGCTGAATTCTACTACAGTGTGTGTTAAAGCATGTGAAAACAGAGCAAATATTCCTTATTTATAGCTTTCCTGGATGATTTTAAAGTTCCTTATAAAGAGTAATAAACTTTCTGACCTACACAATAACTAACAATTTACTTGACATGGAGATTTCTGTTCTAAGAAGACTGGCATCTGTTACAAGTACACATAGATGCATTTGACTAAATGTTTCAGAACAAAATCAGAGAATACCGCAGGTGGGATGAGATATTAAACTAAGTTTTTCCAGCTCAAAAATCCCAGGACTGACATTTCATTCAGTTCAAAAATATTACAGCATTCATTAAAGAAGGCCTGCCAAACTTCTCACAGTGAGATGCTCACAATACTTTTACTTTATTATTTTATAACTTCAATTTGTTCTTTAACAAAATAAGACCTGGGGGTAGATGAAAGGAATCATGACTACTTAACAAAGACAGGAATAAATGAAACTCTTCAAACACACATAAAGTACATTGGAGGCCTTCTCCTTCAACATCAGGAAGTGAATGGTACTGGCACAGCAATTTACATATAAAAGAATAGGTACATATACATGTTTAATTTGTATATATAAATAAAAAGTGGCCCAAGAGTAAAGTCCCATGAGTTGTTCAATACTTATAAGAAGGTAAAGAGACACTTTACATATATTTGTGTTTGTTTTTATTATTTGAGGAAATGCCAACTACTTCGTAGAAAGAAACAGTTATAATTTTCCCAAATATCTTACCTTTCACAATCTCTCCGCAGCCTATGTTTATTATTTTGTCACAAAAACTTCAAAATAATTGTTCTTCTAAATGCATGTATGGTTCCATTTACTTCTAACCATACCATTTGTTTACAGTTTAATCAGTAAAACTCTTTAATTAAAATATTTTAGAAGTCAAATTGTAAACTTACTCTGGTCTTGTTCCTGTTTTATCACCTAGAAAATTGAAAAAGCTTTGTGTAAAAATATGCTATTTATCAGTGTATTCCAAATACAAGTTTTAAGTTAACACAAACGAAGGTAAAAGTTGAAATGGTTAAGGATTTCTTAGACTGCCTCTTAAACAGTATGCGATGTCATGACTTGTCACACTCTAATCACAGTGTTACAGACATATATATAACTGTTTTTATGTACATATAAACAGTTATGCAGCTGATGTGCAAGTATTTCTTTCAAGGGAAAGAACCTTCCTTTTTCAACTATCTTCCCTGAAAATCTTCTTGCTGAGGAGTTTAACTCCTGAGAGTTTTACCTGATACTTTTCTAAGGCCCTATTATCAGGCTGTTCCATCTGAGTAAAAAAATAAGCTGCTAAAATATCTAAGGCTATTTTTGAATTATGGAATTACTACAAAGAAAATTAAGTAAAAACAAGATAGGACTTTGTGTTTAAAATTTTTCATTCAAAGAAAAATAAATCCAAATCTTCTAATGTTAAAAGGATTTTATCAACTTTTAAGATAGTAATTCACCCTATAATAGTATCTTCTAATAATAAAATCCATGTCCAATTAAAAAATTCCATAGAGACATAGGACACTGAATATCCTACAACTTCATGCATTATGTCATTCTAAGCTCTTCAAAGAGGTTCAGTGCAGTATGTATGTATGCACTCTGGAGGAACATGCTTTCATCAGAACAAATCACACACAGAACCAACACCACACACACAAAAAAAGAAACTTCACAATGCATTTGGATTGGAAAAAATTTTTTTAAGAATATTACACATGCCAAGAGCACAGCAAGAAGAGCGTTTTCATACTGGTTGGTAAGTAAATCTTTTTGGAAAGCACTTTCACAATATATACAGTGGGACTCCAAAATGTCCCTCCCTTTAAGCCCATGATTCAATTTCTAGGTATTTGCCTTAAGGAAATGACCAAAACATGAACAAAAACTCATAATAAAATCAAACAGCATTTTCTGTGTGCTTGCCTCTGCTAAAGTTTTACAATGCTCAAACCTACCCCATGAAGCAGGGACTGTTATTTCCCCTACTTCATAAAGCACCAAGAGGATAAAGAGCTTGAATATGGTCACAGAGCTTGTGAACAGCTGAGCCAGGATCTACGGCCAGCAAACAGGCTGGCCACCACACCACCCTGCCTCTCTCTGCAAGGGTGCCCAGTACAGTGACCCTTCCCAAAGCAAAAGTCTGGAAACAAACACTTGACTGGAGGATGGTGGCTGACTGAATGATGACACATCCATTCATAAAACTGACGATAAGCACATTAAAATATTTGTAAAGAATTACTGACTGATTAAAATTTGCAATATATTACACAAGAAAGAACAGGTTACAAAACAACACATGGATCATTGTCCCGATTTTAAAATGTGTATAATATATGCATTTAGATAGTTACATAAGACAAAGGCACATGCAAATCTGAGTCTTTCACAAAAATAAAATCTTAAATGCATAACACACAAAATTTGTGAAATATAATGCAAACTTAAAAATGTCCTTATTGAACATTTAACTAATAATTTTTCAGACACAGGAATTTAATTCCCTCAATAGGACTGTTAGAATGTAAAATTACAGCAACATTACTTACTCTTCTTATCCGATGAGCTACTAAAATCTATACCTCCGAGGCCTTCATTACCAGCAGCTGAAGTAGCTGCTGTAGTTCCCAGAGTCAGGCCTAAAGCACTTTGTCCAAGTCCTACAAACAAGCCAAACATCACTGATAAAGTTCCTCACCCTAATGTATAATGACTTCCCCAAATGACCAACACATTCAACACCTTTAAGTTGGATCCCAGCTTATCATCATGCTTGACTTAGACAAATAAAAGAAACAAGTCCAGAGCATGCTTTGGACAAAGATTGATAATCTCACTTGTATTCATTGCTATATGTAGTTTGGATGATGTGATTTTTATCAAGAGGGCCAGAATATATCTGTTAACTGATATACATGGACACTAGATTTTATTTGATGCTTTTAAACGGTATCAAAGTAGTTTTAGTGTGCACATTTTTTAGGTGATTACTTGTCTTCCAATCATGCTTTGGAATTCTATACTTCAAAATCATCCAGTATTGGATGTATAAATTAACTTGATGGGGGAAATAAGGTATACAGTCAAATCTTCAAATTGTACATTTTAAATATCTTACAGTTTTACTTGTCATTTCAACAAAGCTGGGGAAAAAGAAATAATTCTAGCATGAATTTACAAGGTTTTCAGTATAATACAAAGCAAAGAGTTTTACTATTAACGAAATTTAAAGAACTGATAGAAACTTGCAGTCGAAAAATCAAAATTTCACATTCTCAAGTTCTTTTGATTAAACATACAAACAAACAAAAAAAAGACTTCACTTATTTAAATTCTACTTCACCGACAAAAGGACGTGGAAGAGCTAGACTACAGTTAATCTTAAGTCATCAACGTACACCTGTGAATCAAGTCAAAACTTCAAAGACCCTGCCCTGGTAAATCATTTAAGTCCATGCATTCTCAAGCTGACATAAGTGTGTTCTTTTTAGACAAGACTCTATTTACTTTGAAAACCGAAAACAGCAGGATGTACTGGATAAGAGCATGGGATAAATGAAAACTGGATTTAAATCCGGACAATGTGTGGGAAACACAAAGTTAGATAAATGTTATGAATTTTTAAAAAAAATCAATGGCACTTTTAGGTTAACATTAACATAGAGTAAGCACTGGATATTGTGTCAACCAAAACTCAACATCAAGATGCAAAAGCAATCCTAATTCTTCTATTGTTTTTGTGTTTTGATCTCACTGGAATCTTTGGGAAAGATGTTTAAATATTTATCTTGCAAAGAAATGTATGCTACAGTAAGCTAGTGATTTGGTTATTAGAAGATACTCACCAAAGAAAAAAGGAGACATCTACAAAACTAATAAAATCATTTAATACTTGCTTTTAATGCCTTGCCTTCAAAGCACTCTAATACCCTTTCCTAACATCTGTAACAAAAAGCCATTCCCAGAACCCGGTCAGAGTCAGGAGGTCAAGTTCTCTCACAGTGAATTTAGAGGCTAAACAATTCAGTACTATCCAAGTGCCATTATTCAAAAGATAAGTTTCTCTGGAACAGTTTACTGACTCTAGAAACAGGTCCTTCTTTGTCTCCTTATCTAGTCATGTTGAGAAAATGTATTTCTAAAATATGGCAAAGATATCCAACTATGTATGAAAAATTTTATCATTCACTCTTCTGGAGAGTAGGTATCACCACTTACCTGATGTTGCTGTGCTTGTACCTTGGAAAAGTGAGCCTCCCAAACCAGTCAAGGCCCCCCCTAAAGAGAGGCCTGTTGAGGCAGTGGTAGTTGTGGCTGCTGTTCCACTCAAGTTATTCAGGGTAAATCCTGTGGATGCTATAAAAAGTGAAAACTGTAAGACTTCAAAAAGAAACATCATTTCTAAGAACATCACAGAAAATACAAAGCATCTTCTTAAACCGATGTCAAGATAAAACTGGCTCTTGGGGAAAACTATTCACTAAAGATAACATTAAATATACTTAATAATAAAGAGAAATATTACCTTTAAAACAAAAACCAGTGACAAGCATAAGCTTTGGTTAATACTAGCATGGTATCGGGTGAGAGAGTGCAGACAGTAATAGTTTTCAACCAAGACTACCAACTCCACACTCAAAACCAGATGACTCCTAACCAGGCAAGGTTTATGCATTCTTTATCCTCCCCTGTCACCAGAATGTTCCTTGAGAACAAAGCAGACAGGAACAGGTCCACGAGCGACCTCTCATCCAGTACCCCGCTTTGCTCGTAAAGAGACCAACTTCCAAGAGGGCCTTTGCTACTTTAATGTTCAAGGCAAATCTTCACAAACCAGTAATTCAGTGCGTCAACACTGCTGAATGACTGAAATAAAAATTTTCCCCAACTGAAGTTACCTTTTCTAAAGGTGGACACCTGTGTTCACTAACTGAATGAAACGAGAATAAAACTAGAAAATGCCACTATTCTCCATCAGCCTCACCTGCAGGAGTGGATGTCAGTGCAGACGAGAGCGTGAGACCGCTGGCCGAGGCAGAGGCGATGGGCAGCGCAAAGGGTGTGGCGGATGCTGCGGGTTTACTGAAGCCTAAACTGAAGCCTACCGTAGACGCAGATGTCGTGGCTGCCGTTCCTGTTTTAAAAAGAATCCCATCTTACCATAACTGTATGTATACCGGTATCAATCAGGACCCTAAAAGTCTAAGATCCTACTTTGTGTAGATAGAACAGATATATGCACTTATAAACGAGAGAGAAATCATTCATCAAATCACAGTGAACACTGAAGAGGAAAATCCAACTGAAGTGGTGATAATGGAATTCACCTGTCCCACCTCCAGATTTACCTAGAACAGCGCTTCCTGTTTTTTTTTTTTTACACAACAGAAAAAGTCTTTCTTCTCCGAGACTAAATTCAAACACCTCCTCTGCGCCTCTGTCAGTGCCCAGCTGCCTCTCTTCTCCTCCTCATGCGGCTCCTCCAGTCCCTCCTGTCTGTCTCCTTCCTCAGTTCACTTCTCTTAAAGTGCAGCTGATTTAACAATGATTCAAGTGTACAGCAAAGTGATTCAGTTTTATAAATACATACTTTTTTTTTCTTCAGGTTCTTTTCCATTACAGGTTATGATGAGACACTGAATTTAGTTTCCCGTTCTGTCTATTGATACTTCACATATACAAGTTGTGTATCTCTGTTCACTTACTAAATCATACTCTATCTGGCTCCATTTTTGCTCTCACTTTCTAAAACATCTTGCCCACATTCAGAATCTCAACTGTAGGTGCATGGGTCCAAGTCGCTATCTATCTGAGTCTCCAAAGCTTTCTCTGCCTTATGTCCCTCTGGACCCTACATGTCTCCCTATAAAAACTTCCCTAAATTCCCCACAGTCAACTGGGTTGCTAAAGCCAGAGACCATGAACATCCGTGATATACTTTCTCTCCCCTGCATTCTGTCAATTCTACTTCAGAGATACCACCACCTCCAGTACATTCAACTAAAACTCAATATTCAAAGCATCATGCAGACTCAAGGCCACAGCCAGAGCAGTAGCTCAAAATTATTACACAAAGAAATTATGAATGACCTGCGTTTTGGCTTCTCCTGAAAACTGAGAGAAAAGAAGCCAGAAACCATGCTCCTGGCTTGCCCCTGCCACAGCTGGAGTCCCTGCCAGGGTAATGTGCTTCGGACCCATATAGGTTCCAAAATCTCACAAGAGGAGCCAACTGCTTGACCGTGTAACCAGTCCTCTCTAAAACTTCAGTGGTAAACAGACATGCTTTCTGTGGATAAGCAAGCAGCATCCAAGTAAAGAATGTCCACAAATCTTTATTTCCATTTTAAACCTGCATTTAACTAAATGAATTAACTTTTGTGGTTCCTCACTGTCCTCTCATCTTTTTGCATTATTCCCTGGCATCAAGGTCAAGCCAACTGTCACCCTAGCTACCCTCATTCCATAGTATAGAGCTGGAAGGGAATCTAAAACCTTTCATCCCTCCTTTGATAGATAACTAAAAGCTGCCAGATAGGCAATGGCACCCCACTCCAGTACTCTTGCCTGGAAAATCCCATGGATGGAGGAGCCTGGTAAGCTGCAGTCCATGGGGTCTCAAGGAGTCGGACTCAACTGAGCGACTTCACTCTCACTTCACTTTCATGCATTGAAGAAGGCAATGGCAACCCACTCCAGTGTTCTTGCCTGGAGAATCCCTGGTGGGCTGCCATCTATGGGGTTGCACAGAGTTGGACACAACTGACGTGACTTAGCAGCAGCAGCAGCAGCAGGACTGTCTAAGGCCTCACAACTATTTAGAGGTACAACCAGCGTTTAATTCCAAGACTTTTGGCCTAAAGTTTGGTACCTTTTTTCCATTAAAAGGGCTTAAATGACTGAAAAATATAACTGTGAAATAAATTTTGACCCAAAAAATCTGTATTTAAAATTTTTTCTGAATTAGAAAAGGATTACACAGTCATCGATTTTTTTTATTTTTTAAACACTCAAGTACTGAAAGGTTCTTTGAGAAGTCAGCATCTGTTATCTGTATCAGGTCCTCACACGCTGTCTTCTACAGCCCAACTCTGTGAGAGATCAGGAAAGGGCAGGAAACCACAGATCTGGGACTTCCCCTCAGAAACCCTTACCCAGAGTTAATCCTGTAGTTATAGTTGTTGTTACTGCTGGGGACAAAAAGAGAAACAAGCTTGAAGCATCAGTGGAAGACTGCACTCCTTTGCCCTGTCATAGGGGAAGATATGAAATCACCCTGAAGGAGCTGTAACACTGCTGGTGAGGCTGACGGGCAACAGTGTCTTCCACCACAATCACGATCTAACACTAGCGTTCTTCCTACAGCACTGGTTCCCTTATTACAAGCTGTATATAATTTGGTTAATTAGGGACTGAGTTGTAAAATGCAAGGACTACTGCCTATGAGAAAATCAAGCAAGGAGAAAAAAAAAGCTACTCCCAACAAAACACCAGCACTGCCTCAAGAGGCACGCTCATGGTACTCCCACAGTCCTTCCACGGCCTCTGTGTGGCTGTGGGAAGTGCCACAGTGAGGCTGGCAGCTCAACACCAAAGGCAGCAACAGAGACCAAGAGGCTCTGAGGGCAGAGGACAAAGGCAAGCAAGGAAGCAAACTTTTAAATGGCAGCACCAGTGAAACATATTTTTGGCTTATAACAAAATATATATTTTTTATTATTATTAAAATGTCTACCAGAAAGCTTTACCTCCTGCCCTTTCCCACTGAAACTATTGTTTGTAATGGTAAAAAAAAATCTAAGACATCTCTTAGGGATGTAAATCATAATGTTACAGCAAAATAGGAAGCTGACTGTCCCACATATGCTAAATTAATGTCCAAACTCTAAACATGACTTAATCTTCACTAACGTAAAACACTGTGTTATGTAATCTAACAAACTTTTGAATTAGTTTAATTCATTATATTTAAAAAGTTTTGTTTCTTTCATCCTTAGATGTACATATGTTGTCCCTCCTTCACTGAAGAAAATCACAGTTAATGGCTGGCCCTATTTCTGGCCCTTAACCCCACATCCCTGTATGGCTTTTCCTATCAGTATTTGCTATTTTTTTTAAGTCTACCACCAATGATGCTTCTAGTAAAGGGAGAAGACAGAGGACAGAACCTGCAAAGAATGAATATCCCAAACCCACTCCCTGAGAATGTGATGATCCCCCTTACCTGTGCTGGTTCCTCCCAGAGTGAAACCCGTGGCAGGTTTAGATCCGAAGAGGCTGGTTCCAAATCCACCAGAAGTGGATGTTGTAGCTGGAGTGGTGGTGCTCCCAAGGGTCCCAAAATTGAGCCCCACAGTAGGGTTGCTTGTTTATAAAAAACACAAAGTAAAGTCTACTAGAGCCAGTACTTGTTTAAGAGAAATGCAAGCTAGCTCTTTGAAGTTAGTATCCCACGCATCTCCACACGGGTACAAAAATAACAATTTACCTTTAACCAACCAAGCTCAAATATTTTTCTGTTCTCTTTAATAATAAGTCCACATATAAAATTATCCCTAAAAAAAGGCAATATCATTCTTCAAGAAAAGTAGGATCTAGAGCAGCTAGGATTTCAGATCCCAAGGAGTTATAAATAGGATCACATATATTCTACTCTCACCAGTTTTTGTTTGAAACCCGACGTATTTTAAAACAACCATAGCAAGTCCTATAAATGTGGATCATTCTCCTTTTGAACTAAGTATGTACAATTCACACTGCTAAGCTCATTTGTCCTTCCCCAACTGCTACAGAAAACACATGACAGAAACAGAAAATTTAGTCTGAGTTGTCTCCACCACGTCTCTATCACTATATTACCAACACTGCGACTGGGGGTGAGGGATACAAACAGATGTGTCCTGGCATGAGGAATCTGCAAAGCAGAACTACCCTCTAGCACGACAGTGTGAAATTGGCAGAAGTCAGCGCTCTTCAGAACCTCTGAAAGCTTAAAAAAGGGCAGCTGACAATGACAAGTAATGTGAACAAAGTTCACAGCTTTTCAACTATTTTTAGCAAGCTGCAAAGGCTCAAATTTTCTATCTATAAATGGGAGAACAAATTATGAAAAGAAGCCAAAATATCTTGACAATCTGAGACTTCAAAAATTATGTAGTAGAGAGTGATTATAACCTGTATAACATAAAGGGAAATCCCGTTCATCCTATGCCCAAACCTTTATTTCTTCTTTCTCTGTCCTTCCATATAGACATAAAGCCACAACACAACCCAACGTCAGTTTTAAAAGAATCTTCAAAGCCTGCAGCATTTCAACTAAAGGGGCAGGCAGCAGTGACTGAGCCAGGCTCCAGTACCAGCTCTCCAACCTCCTGGCACTTGTGTGACATAGCCTTTCTGAGCCTCTATTTCCTCATTAGCAAAATGGGAACAACAAGGATTTTNTTCCCCTAATGAGAGTCTTGCTGGAAACAAAGGGAGCTGTGCGGAGACAGTCTTTTATGCATCCTTCCCCCCTTTCCCCCCCCCCGCCAGGGCCCAGTGCTTTGGCTGACATCATATGTTGATGCCAAATGGTGTTGTGCTGCTTCTTGTGAATGGAACGTTACAGAATGGAATGAGAGGATTTTCCTTGGCACTCTGTGTATGAAAGACCACTTCCTAGAGCTGTTTAAAGAATGGACTATGCCTTGAAAATCTGATCCCATTGAGGCTCAAATTGAGTTATTTCAAAAGTGATGCTTTCTTCTTAGCTTGCTACGTGTCCCCATTTTTTTGTGCAAAGGTTATTACTAAAGACAGATCATTTGCTTGAGTAGCATTGATACTTTATAATAACCTTTATTTCCATGTGTATGCGTTAGTTCTCTTTTCGTTAGAGCACTTTGCTTTAATTCCTGCAGGAAATAAGACAGATGAGCTTTATATCCAGGTATCACTGTTGGCTGGCCAGGGTGTCCTTTTTCAGCTGAGCATCACACAGTTACGGAGGAGTCAATAGTAGCCGATCCCATTGTTTTAAACATGTTTATATTTTGATGAGAAGTGTGTGGTATAATAAAGTTAGATTTTTATTTAAGGAAGAAATGGTCCTGAGCAGTGGTAGTTTACTTTCCTAACCCTGGATAATAACCTTATTTATTTATTTGTTTCTTGACTTGCCAGCGTACAAAATACATTGACTCTTGGATACGAAAAATGTTTATGCCTGTTGATACCACACCCCTCCTTCCTGATTCCATTTATGTTAAAATTCTTACAGAGTTTTTCTCTACAGGCTGTCTGTTGCTGTAAGTAATACCAATGTTGTTGGTGGCTTATATATTACCCAAGATACGTAAAATTTAACTTTCAACCTTAAGTAATCTCATCTTTTTGAACAGAAGGAGGAAGCAGTTTGAAACTGTACATTCAAGTACTGAGATAAAAAAAGAAAAAGAATTTGTATGACTTTATAATGAGAAATAACACTTTCTCTTTTTCAGGTTGAGCAAGTGAAGTTACTTGACCGGTTCAGTACCAGCAACAAGTCGTTGACAGGAACGCTGTATCTCACAGCCACGCATCTGCTGTTCATAGATGCTCATCAGAAAGAAACCTGGGTGAGGAGGGCCTGTGCTCACTCGTCACTGTAGTGATAGTCGTGGGCTCGCACCATGTTTTCTCTGAACATGTGCAAAGAAATGCTCCTGTTGGCTGGCTGTCTTAACTGAGGACATTTCAGTCACGTGATTACATCTGCCCTCCTCTTTAAATAAACAGTGGTGTCACTGGAGTGAGTGGCATTCTTTCTCATTGGTGAATTGCAAACGAAGGCCAGAATGTTCCCGCACTGGAAGTTCCCAAGTGAAGAGTTAGAGCTGCCTCATCCCAGTAGGTCGGGGCAGCGCAGCGTTGTATGAAGGAGCTTGATGTGTCCCGAGGAGCCGAAAGACGGCTGTTGTCACCGGAACTTAGGGATGTGGGGGGACTTGGACTTGAAGTGGGGCTAGGGGAATGGGGAATAGCATGACTAGATGGTAGCAAGTCTAGTTTTTTTATAATTGCCTTTTATTTTTTTAATTTATTTTATCTTTAAAATTACATTAAAGTATTGTTGATTTACAGTGTTTTGGTTTTTTCTGTCATCCACAGTGACTCAGCTTTATGTTTACATACATACATATATTCTTTTCCATTATGATTTGTTACAGGATGTTGAATATAGTTTCCTGTGCTGTACAGTGGGACCTTGTTTATCCATCCTATATGTAATAGTTTGCATCTGCTAATTGCAAACTCCCACTCCTTTCCACCCCTACCTCTCTGCCCACTTGGCAAACACAAGTTTGTTTTCTATGTCTGTGAGCCTTTTTTTGTTTTGTAGATATATTGATTTTTACCGTATTTTAGATTCCACATGTAAATAGCATATGGTATTTGCCTTTCTGTTTTTGGCTTACTTAGTATGATAGTCTTTAGGTCTATCTGTGTTGCTGCAAATGGCATTATTTTGTTCTTTTTTATGGCTGAGGAATATTGCATTGCATATATGCATATCTTTGTCCACTCATCTGTCAGTGGACATTTAGGTTTCCATGTCGTGGCTATGGTGAATAGTGCTGTTGTGAACATAAAGTGCATGTATCTTTTCGAATTGTTCTTTTGTCTGGGTATGTGCCTAGGAGTGGCATTGCTGTGTCATATGTCAACTGTTTAATTGGCCACTCCTCTTCCTTGTAGAAGATGGCTTAGAGAAGGTCAAGAGTGGCTATGGAGAGAGCCTGTGGAGGCTCTTTACAGTAGCTCATGTTGGAACAGTGGGGACACTGCACCTAGGGCCATGACCATGGAGATGGAGAGAAGGGGGCAGGGTGCAAAGATGCTTCTGAGGTCTTGTTCTCAAGCCATGATTGTGTGTGGAACAGGTGCAATGGTGGGGAGGTATTCGGCTTGTTTCTGGTGTGGGCATTTGGTCGTTTAAGAGCTTTAGTTTGATGATGAGCGAATGTTTTCTTGCGCTGTAGATACTGCACCACCATATTGCCTCGGTGGAGAAGCTCGCTCTGACGACTTCTGGGTGCCCCCTGGTGATCCAGTGCAAGAACTTCCGGACCGTGCACTTCATCGTTCCCAGAGAGAGAGACTGCCACGATATTTACAACTCTCTGCTGCAGCTGTCAAAGCAAGGTGCTGTTCAGGACCAAAGCTTCTCAATTGACATGGATTCTCTAAGCTGCTTCTTAAGTATCTCGTTATTGTTATTTTGCACTTTAAGTTACTCTTAAGGTCATGTGCACTCTATTCCAAAAAGTTGGGGCTATAAATAGTTAGAAACTTCTGAATTATAAGACTGGTTTCCGAAGAAGGTATTGTTGTTGTTCAGTCGCTTATTCGGGCCTGACTCTTTGTGACTTCATAGACTGTAGTTCGCCAGGTTCTTCTGTCCACGGGATTCTCCAGGCAACAATAATGGAGCGAGTCACCATGCCCTCATCCAGGGAATATTCCCGACCTAGGGATCGCACCTGGGCCTCCAACTTTGGCAGGCAGATTCTTCACCACTGGGCCACCAGGAAGCCGAAAGAAGGGGTGATAATAAGGAGAGAGTGAAACATTTAAAACCACTGAAAAACGGTAGATTTATGTGGATGTTTTTAAAGTCTGTTGATCACCTGAAGCACAGATTTTTTTTTTTTTTTTTTAAAGTGGGTATCTCACAACTGAGAGAAATGACTTGGAAATTGATTCCTAATCAAGTTAAGGGCAGTCAGCCTCCTCTGATAGCAGTGGGGTTAGTACATTTAATCCATGGGAGTGGAGCCTGAGGGCATGACCTCAGTTTTAGCAGAGGTGGCGGTGAGGGTGTGACACGGCTTGCGCCCCTGGGTCTGCAGGCTTCCTTCCAGGACCTGCTGGAATCATGTTCTCCTAGAGGTGAAGTACACCGATTCCTGAATGTTCCTTTGTGTGGAACAGCTGGGTGGCAGCTGGGAGCAGGTCCATGCTCACTCCCCTCTCCCAGCCCTGGAAGCCTATGCCATTGATCCCAGTGTCCCCAGGGCAGCCGTGTCTTGCAGCAGGGATGGCCCTGTGACTTTGGGGCTTGGCCATGTTTGGGAGTGGGTGGTCTCTAGAGCTCTACACAGCCTTTGCCAGTTTGGGTCCCCACTGTCCCGTGGTGGGATGTGTGCCGCCTCTGGTTCTGTATGCCACCTCTAGCTTTCCACTAAGTGCACACTGGGCTTCCAGTTCACATCTCATTTGGGGAATGTCTCCTTGTATCTTAAAATTTTACTTTTAGAAGAAGGAAGTATTGGCAGTGTAGTATTTAATGCGAACTACAGTCCATGAAGTCACAAAGAGTTAGGCCCGAATGAGCAACTGAGTGTGTATTGTTTACTAGCTCTTGCTGATTTTATAAACTGGATCTCAGATCAATATGTGTACCTTTGGATATAATCATCCATTTCAAAGAACTGAGGTGTTAAGTTGTAGTATGTTCAGATGTTAGCCGTCTCTTCGAAGATTTTTTAAATAGAGAGATAAAACTGAAAAATTACTCTCATCATGCGAAGAGTTGACTCATTGGAAAAGACTCTGATGCTGGGAGGGATTGGGGGCAGGAGGAGAAGGGGACAACAGAGGATGAGACGGCTGGATGGCATCATGAACTCGATGGACGTGAGTCTGAGTGAACTCCAGGAGTTGGTGACGGACAGGGAGGCCTGGCGTGCTGCGATTCATGGGGTCGCAAAGAGTCGGACACGACTGAGCAACTGAACCGAACTGAAGTCCTAGAAGTTGCCTCTTAACATTCATGTGTTTTGTATACTGTAGCAAAATACGAAGATCTCTATGCATTCTCTTATAATCCCAAACAAAACGATGCCGAAAGACTGCGGGGATGGGAGCTCATTGACCTTGCTGAGGAGTATAAGAGGATGGGAGTGCCCAGTTCCAACTGGCAGCTGTCTGACGCCAACCGAGACTACAAGGTACCCATCTCCCTCTCCGGAGGTACTCAGAATACGAGGTATTGGAGTTGGAGACCGTCACAGCAGTAACTTTTATTGTTCTCGCATTCAGTGAGGTTTAGAGGCTTTTAAACATGATTTTTAACCTGGTTCTAGAACTGTGAGTAGAATTGTTGTGTTTTGTTTGATTTTTACAGATTTGTGAAACTTACCCCAGAGAACTGTATGTACCGCGAATAGCAAGCAAACCAATAATTGTTGGTAGTTCCAAGTTCCGGAGCAAGGGGAGGTTTCCTGTTCTCTCCTACTACCACCAGAGTAAGGAGGTAAGGAGCTGCTCTGTCCTTATTAGTGGGATACGAGTCCTCTACAGGGCTAGGTGTCCAAAAGAATACCCATCTCTACACTTAGAGGTCACCATCAGTGTTGCTGATAGAGAAGTGCTGACCTTTCCTTGATTACATTTCTGAAGTTTTGAAACAAAATTATCCTGAAATATGGAAACTTTCATACTTGTCATCTTCCTCTCCTCACCTTTATTAGAAGTTTAATCGGGTTTTAGATGGGAGCAAGAGGTAAAAAGTAAAACTTTAAACAGAAGTTCCTCATCAGCTTTTCACAGAAAAGTCGTAAGGGTTTTGTCACTCTCATTATAGCCTTTGTTTAACACACCCATGTTTGTGTACATTTTTTAAATGGGAAAACTGGGCTGAAAATATATATTCAGTGCCCAGGTTAACAAATACAGAAAATAGATCTGTATCTTCAGGCAATCCTTATTTTCTTCTAATATTTTCTTACATTTCCATGATTTTATTTTGTGTGAGTTTAAACTGTGTGAATGTGAATTTACATGTACTTTTTTCCTTCACGATACTATAATTGTAATGTGTGGGTAGGGTCAAGTTGGAGTTAATAAGAATGAGGTTGGAGAAAAAGTGTATGGGTGTAAATCTTAGAAATCTTTTTTAAGACTTTGAAGTGAAGTGAAGTCACTCAGTCGTGTCCAACTCTTTGTGACCCCATGGACTGTAGCCTACCAGGCTCCTCTATCCTTGGGATTTTTCAGGCAAGAGTACTGGAGTGGGTTGCCATACACACATGGCTTATTATAGATATTTTTGCCCTCTTAGATTGACTATATTTTAACCAAATTTGAATTGAAACTTATTTTTCTCATAAGTCTCATTATATATAAACATCAGTGATTTCTAATTAGATATCGGAATGACTTTGGAAAGTAAAAGTTCAAGTGTTGCTATTTTTAAAAATTCTGTTCCACATTTATTGACTATATCAGTTACTTGAACTTGAAAGAATCTTGTAACCCAGAGCACAGAATGCAAATATCTGGCTAGATTACCTGATAGGGAATCAAACAGTTTGTTACTTCTTAGGACCAAAGAGTTTTTTTTTCCCATCAAACTCTTGAGTAAGGAGGTATTCAGATTTCTTAATAGGAGAGAATATTGAGAAAACTTAGGTAAACGTCAAAATATTAGAAAGTATTAAATACAAATAGGATTTCCAAGTTGAAAGTGAAAGTAATAATTGCTCAGTCATGTTGGACTCTTTGCAACCCAGGCTCCTTTGTCTGTGGACTTCTCCAGGCAAGAACACTGAAGTGGGTTGCCATTTCTGTCTCAAGGGGATCTTCCCAACCCACGTATCGAACCTAGGTCCCTGCATTGCAGGCAGATTCTTTACCATCTGATCCACCAGGAAATCTAATCGTCCTATCATCTTTTAAACAGATTGCACATTTGATTTTAACCGTAGGTTTTTTCTTTTAAGCGTGTTTTCAAGATGTGTTTTATACTTCTCTGGATAACCTGCTTTCTCTCTTTCTATAACTAGGCTGCCATTTGTCGCTGTAGTCAGCCACTGTCAGGGTTCAGTGCCCGGTGCCTCGAAGATGAACACTTACTTCAGGCCATCAGCAAGGCCAACCCAGCCAACCGCTACATGTACGTCATGGACACCAGACCCAGAGTATGTGTCCAGTACAGCCTGGCGGTTCACTGTCTTCTGCTGATTCAGTTAGTGGGAGCCGGGCGCTGTGTCCATGTTGAACATGCTGAGTCCTAGTTTTAAATGAACGGAGGCTAAGGAAGTCAATCTTTTACAGGATACCAACTTAGGAGACCCAGTTCCCAGTAACCCAGGTTGTGATTTTTTATGTCTTCTGATACATGTACAAGTTTAGGAAAGCTGAATTTTATATTGGGAGCTTTAGATGGTATATCAGCATTATGTTATTGTGAAGTATGTTGTGAAAATTAGAAATTCTCACTAATTTTTTTTTCATCGAATTTTTAATTGGCAAAACACTTTGTGTTAAAATGATATTCCTTAGTATGGAATATTCGAGAAAATAAAGAAAATAGATAGTGAGCTAACTTAAGAAACATTGAACTAGAGAATTGAACTAATGAACTAGTTGAACGTTGAACATTGAACTAGTGAACAATAAACAATTGTTCTGTTAGGTATCTATCATGTCAGGATAAATGTTTATCTTTGGGACAAATGTCCGAATCCCTTTTTCCTTTTGTCAATGCAGTAAAACAACCAATTTCATGTAGGATCCTGAAACGAAAATAATTCAAATCCTCAAAAGTAATAGCTAACATTACTTTTAATTTTTATTGTAGCATCGTGTGCAGAGCTGGTGGGCTACACAAAAGGACATTGGCAGAATTATAGTGAGGATTTCTTCAAAAATCTGGAATGATGAGAAAATAAGAGAAAGCAATGAGAAAAAGCGAGTGAGCGATACAAAACACAATTTTAGGCAGCTTTGTTGAAAGGAATTGTAGCTGTTTTAGAAGTAATTCTCATCATTATGCAGTTTTACAAAAGATAATGGAGAAAAAGAAGATAAGAGTAATTTGTGTAAATTAAGTATTAAAAGTTAGAGATTGATAGTTTGATGATCTTTGTTTAACAAAAAGAGACTTTCTTAGAAGTCAGGAGTGTTGGTGTTATCTCTTGTAAGAAAAATTTTGGTTTACTTCCTAGTATAATTTGAGTGGGTTAATTGCATAGCACTATTTTTAGGTAATATTAGATATAAGGAATGACTGTAATTTAAGACTTTCTGAACATGAGATCTGAGGGTGATTTGTTTCTCAGGCCCTAATATCTCTTATATAATTGATGTCTACACAAAAAAATGTATGTCTTTATTTGATTGTTGTGTTTTACTAGTTAAACCTGAGTAGTAATCATGTGGAAGCATTTTTAAAATATCTAAGTCTTGTCTTAGTTATCATAGATCCCAAATGACTAGTGAATCAGTAGGCAATGTAACTGTACTTCTTACCAACCTGAGCCCCAGTCCACTGCAAGAAAAGCAGTTTTTTCTTCCAGTTTAGGTTCTGTTTCATCCAGCTCCTTAAGACTATTGACAAATGTCATAACATACCATAGGAAATCCCAGTCTGAAAGAATTAAACATGCCAAATATTAACTTCTGAGAGCATTTGATCTAATAGCCTAAGACCATGGGCCCATAGGCGATCTTTTCTCCTTAGAAATCAGGTTGTTTTGGGCCCAGTTCTTGGAATTGTATCAGGCTATCTCATTGCATACTGTGGGGATGTACTCTGTAATCTGATCCCAAGTGACCTGACCTATGTTTCAGCTGTGCTTCAGGGTCCCTGTGCCTTTCTGAGTGATCAGGTGCTCCAGGCTTGTTCTGAAGTGAGTCTGAAGGTTTATTCTGTAACAGCTTTGCTCAACACTGAATCGTGTAGGGTTTAGATGGGAGATAATTCTTTTATAAATTTTGAAGTATTATAAACTATGGAAGACTGACTAAATACACATGTGAATCAGTTTCATGAATTTTTCGTGGGGAATTTCTTATCTGATCCTTACGTAGCAAGCGTGTACTTTGAATAATATAGATGATACTTTTCGATTAACCATTCCGTTTTGATGACTTTCTTTAAACTCTGCTGGCTAAAAGGTGGTTTATTTAGTGTTTTCATAATATTTGGTAAATTAAGTTAAAAAAGAAAGGCAATTTGTCCCTAAATTTCTAAAATTTAAAATTTTAGCTGAATGCAATGGCCAACAGAGCAGCTGGAAAAGGTTATGAAAATGAAGACAACTATTCTAATATTAGATTTCAGTTTGTTGGAATTGAAAATATCCATGTCATGCGGTCCAGCCTTCAGAAATTATTGGAAGGTACGATTATTGCATGCCTTTAGGCAGCTTTGGCCAACAGAAACATAATGCTTGTCACAGTATAAAATTTAAAGTTACATGCTTAAAAATTTTCTAGTGGTACTTTCAGACGTGTAAAAAGAACAATTGAAATAAATTTTAATAATATAATTAAGCTAATATATTAAAAACATTATGCTAACATGTAATCAGTATAAAAAATTAGTAACAATATGTTTTGGTTTTTTCAAACTCTTTAAGTCCTAGAAATTGACTAGGGTGTCTTTTACACTTGCAACACATCTTAGTTTGGAATACTCACATTTCAGGTGTTTAATAGTGATATTTCAGTGGTGGCTACTATATTTATTGGGCAGTATAATTCTGATGGTTTTACCAAAAATTGCTATTGTTTAGATATTTTCATCAGTCAGTACCATGAAGATTTAATATATAACAATGTTCTATTTAAATATTAAGCTATCTTTCCAGTCCTGATGTGAAATTTTAAAAATTAAAATATCAGACTATTTTTAATTAAACAGTTGTGTTGCAGATTTTTTTTAAGGGACTTTGGAACTTTTTTTTTCTTTTCAAAACACAAGGAATGACAGAAAAATGTACCCAAAAATCCATTAATGAGCTTTTAATAGCATGTCTCCACGTATGAAGAGTCTAGCCTGTTTTTTTGTCTTCTTCTCTGGCTGGCTCCCTGGGGGGGCTCTTGAATAGAAGTGGGGACTCAGGCTCCTTCCTAACTGGACTGTCTCTCCCCTTGCAGTCAACGGTACCAAAGGGCTTTCTGTCAATGATTTCTACTCTGGTCTGGAGAGCTCAGGATGGCTTCGCCACATCAAAGCTGTGATGGACGCTGCAATCTTCTTAGCCAAAGTAACGTTTCATCACTCACATTTGAGTGTGGTCTTTCCATGGTTGGGAAGGAACAGGTTCATTCTGTGGGGTGCTCATATCCTTCACAGTCAGATCGCTGTTACTACATTCTGTCTCTGGAGCTTTAAAAATATCATGCAGCAGTTAATGTAGGAGCTTCAAAAGAAATTCCCCAGCGCTTTGAAATGGCATTCTTGTCTGTGTTTTTGTTTGTTTTGTGTTTTGTCTTGTTTTTTGGAGTATATGCTCTGACAGCATTATCACTGCAACCCTAACTCTTCTTCGCAATGCATACCTGCTAGTCTGTTTTTTGAGTAAGTAGAACTTACTGACTTACCTGAAATGTGTCCTGGTAGAATCAAAGTGTGGTCTGTCTTTTCAGGCAATCGAGGTTGAGAGTGCGAGTGTGCTGGTGCACTGCTCTGATGGCTGGGATAGGACCTCCCAGGTCTGCTCCCTGGGCTCTCTCCTGCTGGATCCCTACTACAGGACGATCAGAGGGTTCATGGTAAGGGCTTGCTTGGCCAGGCCAGCAGAGACAAGCAGGAGTCATTTTGATCTTTATGTCTAAAGAGCAGGGTACACCTGGGCTCCAGCTGGTGGAGGGCCAGCTGGTAATGTCCTGTAATGCACAGGACAGCCCTTCAACAGAGGGGTACCTGGCCCAGTGTCCGCGGTGCTGAGGCTGAGAAACCCTGGGTTAGACGAATTTCCACTTGTGCCATCTCTTTGACAGAAAGTTTTAAACTTTTTTTTTCCCTGCAAAGTATTACAATAGAAGTATTTAGCACTTCTCCCTTGTTTTTAATTTAACAAATGTAAATAATGTAGTAAGACAAGACATAGATAAGAGTACTTATAATGAATTATATTCCAGAGGAAACTTTGTATTTAGCACAACTTCATTTCTCAGCTGTAGGTACACGTTAAGTGTAAGTGTTAGTTGCTCAGTCTTGTCTGACTCTTTGCAACCTCATGAATTGTAGCCCACAAGGCTTCTCTGTCTATGGGATTCTTCAGGCAAGAACACTGGAGTGGGTTGCCATTCCCTTCTCCAGGGGATCTTCCCAACCCAGGGATTGAACTCATGTCTCCTGCATTGCAGGCAGATTCTTTACCTTCTAAGCCACTAGGGAAGCCTAGGTACACATTAGGAAGCTTGTTTTAAATCTGAAGAGACAGTTTCTAGTTGGACAGATTTTCTTTTGTGGCCCTAAAGCCCTGGCTCCTGAGTTTTGTTTGCCTTTTTAACATATGATCAGATTAACTCGTGTTTTCAAACTTTGCATCTTAACTCAGGGCAGGTATATAAATGAAGAGCTGGTGAACAGTTTTCCTTGGTTTAGAATTACTCCACACAGTGCCAGCTTAGCAGGGGAAGGTTGGACACTCTCAGACCCTTTTCCAAACCGTTGTGTTTGTGGTGCCAACATATTGAATCGGGGACAGGCCAAGTGGAAGTACTGCTGATAAACTGCAGTTCCACTTGCCTCCAGCACGTGGGACAAGATGTTTCCTTGGCTGTGTTTCGCTTTCATTATCTTGATGTCCAGATGAGCTCAAGCAGTGACCAGCGACTATATGAGAACCTCCCAGACCAAGGACCAGTGAGAACTAAAGCGTGGCTCCTACAGGGGCCTGCAGGCTGTGTAAGGGGTGGGCCGAGTGCAGGAGAGCGGAGTGGGTTGCAGGCCTGAGGAAGAAAAGTGGGGCATCTGGACCTCACCCTCCCTAGGTGGTGAGAGCCGTTAAATGCAGGAAGAGTAACATGCTCAGAACTGTTTTTAAAAAATAGTTTGATGTCTTAAATGCAGAGGCGTGGGGATGGAGGCTAGGAGACTTGCTGGAAGCTGTTAGGATGGCTTAGGGAGAAAAGAGGGCAAAGCTAAGGCAGTACCACACAGACGGATGGAGGGGGGTGGGTGCCAAGTCCACCTCCGGGGAGGTCAAGACAGCAGAGTAAGAGCTGTTCTGGGACTGGAGGTGGTGCCAGAGAAGAGTCCTCTTCTAGGATAGTGTGCAGGCTCAGGGCTCAGTTGCAGGATGGATTGTGCCATTCTGCTCTTCACTTGGACAGCAGAGAAGTGAGTTTAGTGAGAAGTTTCAGAGCTGGGTGTGTCAAAGGGCAGCAAGGAGCCCACGGTAAAGTCTGGAGCTGCAGGCGGAAGAATAGGTGCCGGGAGTTGCGGGGTGTGAATGCAGGGAAGCTGGGATCTGAGCCTGGGCACCGTGACGTCAGGGTCTGCACCTTATCCTCAAGTGCTGTAGCCTCTTGGAGAGATTCAGGACAAAGTTAGAGGAGCTGAAAGTGACAACTTCGACATCGAAAAGGATGTACTTAGTGATTAATGAAATTAGAAAGTATGTTAAACACTACAAAGATAATATTGTTGAGATTAGACTGAAAATAATTAAAAGCCTATTATTTTAGTAGAGTTGTAATAGCGAAAACATATAGAGTTCATTCAAGGGGTTAGATATCAACATTTCAATTTGAATATAAACTTTTCATTGGTTTCTTTACCATTATTTTTTCTTTTTTTTTAAGTATCAATATTATGGAAATGATGTACAGTAAGCCAAAAGATTTAAACCATCCACCCCTGTCTACCACCCAGTAACCACTGGTAACCTCCTGGTTTGCATTTTCCTAACCTTTTTCTGTACATGTATCATCATCACTCATGCAAAATGCAGTAGTGTTTAATAATATGCTTTCCACTTAAAATATAGTATTTAAACACAACTGAAAAATAATAAACTTAAGTCACAAGACCACTATACTTCTTTTTATAAATGATTTTCATTTTCTATTAGGCCAACCTGTAACCTGTCTCTTANGTAGTGTTTAATAATATGCTTTCCACTTAAAATATAGTATTTAAACACAACTGAAAAATAATAAACTTAAGTCACAAGACCACTATACTTCTTTTTATAAATGATTTTCATTTTCTATTAGGCCAACCTGTAACTCAGGTCCTTGCTGGTTTTTGCCTATAATTTAAACAGTTGTATTTGCCACCATAAGTTTAAAAAATAATGCGTTTTTAAGATAAGAGGATTGAATCCATTCTACACAAAAAAGGAATTGAAGGGAGTTATAAAATGGATTTTCCTTTTTCTTGTTAAGGTTTTAATAGAAAAGGATTGGATCTCCTTTGGACATAAGTTTTCAGAGAGGTGAGTCACAATGTATGTTCAGGTGTTTTGTAAAATTAATAGAACTAGTTTAGATGACCAGAATATTCTGGTTCTTCATGGTGGGAAACAAGAGTGGTGTGGGTTTCTGTATGAAAACCAATTTGATTTTTTTCTGTCTTTTTTTTTTCAGTCTCATACTTTCATTACTTCTCACAGCAGTTTAATTACCTTCCTTTTTGTCTGGATGGTGGTGGTTAGAATGTAATAGATCTTTTAAAACTGGTTGAAAATCTCATAAATTGTTTCAGTAGAAACATGACAGGTTTGGGGGGTTTTTTGATGCTGATATAACAATGTTTTAGGACTTTTTTTTTTCTGGATGGGGGGATATGTATTTAAACTTAACAGTACCCAAACAATTGACCTCTTCCAGTGGCATTTTCAAAAGCTTGTACTTTCTGGGGGTTAGGTGTGGCCATTTGGATGGTGACCCAAAGGAAGTCTCGCCGGTGTTTACTCAGTTCTTGGAGTGTGTGTGGCATTTGACTGAGCAGTTTCCACAAGCCTTCGAGTTCAATGAAGCGTTTCTTCTTCAGATCCATGAACATATCCATTCATGCCAGTTTGGAAACTTTATTGGGAATTGTCAGAAGGAAAGAGAAGAACTCAAGTAAGACAGTTGATTGAAATGGGCTTTTTTTTTCCTATTTAGCTGAGGTCTAACTTATAGTTGAACTAAACTATGTTGACGATGTGATATAGAACTGGGTCTTCACATGAATATTTTGCTGTCTGTATTTCTGCAGCTGAGTAAGCTCTGAGCACTGCTCACGCTCTTGGCTAATAGTTAAAAATTTGTTTTGAAGTGTGGTGTGTGTGCAGACAAGTATGTATAATGTAAGTGTGAAAAATTCAGTGGTGAGGTTAAACTGTTACTAAAAGAAAAAGGGGAAACAAAATCTGTGTGGGAAATGATTACCTGCTTTACAGGAGAGTATCAGCGTCTCTGGGAAAGGTCTTCATGTTTTTCTCATCACGTCAGGTTGAAGGAGAAGACATACTCCTTGTGGCCGTTTCTTCTGGACGACCAGAAGAAGTACCTCAATCCTCTCTACAGTTCCCAGTCTCAGAAATTGGCAGTTCTGGAGCCAAACACAGTGTCTTTCAATTTTAAGTAAGGTGGCATTATTGAAATACTTAATTATACTCAATTTTTCTCAGACACAATTTGTTGAAAAAAAATTTTCTATTTTTTTGTCTGTTTTTGTCATAAAGGTTTTGGAGAAACATGTACCACCAGTTTGATCGAACATTGCATCCTAGGCAGTCTGTATTTAATATAATTATGAACATGAATGAGCAGAATAAGCAGTTAGAGAAAGATATCAAGGACTTAGAATCTGTAAGTATTCTGAAGCATCTTGTGTGATATATTTGGAATATTAAGTTAGTTTATTTCCTTATTTGTGCTCTCAGTGTAAATCAGTATATATAGAAATCTCGCCAGTACCTATGGTTACTTCAAAATCAGATCTTCTCTGCCTTAAAAAGAAGGTTAGTTCAAATCGCATTTTCTGAATTTTAAAATATATTGAAATATTTGAAGTATATAGAAAAAAGAGATATAATGAATATTAGGGGATTCACCACCTAGCTTTGTGAGATTTTAGCATTTGTCATATTTAATTCAGATCTTTCCTGTTTCTCTCTGAAGAAAAGGAGCATTACTGATCTGTTTGCAGAACTTGCGAGCCCCTGCTGCATCCTCCCACCCACTCTCACTGCACTGAGCCTGGTGTTGGTCCCTCCTGCCCATGTCTTTATACTTTCTCTACATATGCTTGTATCCACAAACAATTTATCACAAACTTTTGTTTGGCTTAATATATTAGTTTTATTACGTATTGAAAAAACACAGAAGAAAACAGTTTTCTATAAAGGGCAGCAAACTACACGAATGCCCAATCCCTTCACTCCACTTCAGGAGCTACATATTTTAAAACTATACAAAGGCTGTCACTCTCATGCTTCCCCTTGCTCTGCATTGTCCTTATATTTGTCCATGTTGGACCATGTAGTTTTAATTCATCTGTTTTCTCACTAACTACTGCCTGATACTCTCTTGTATGACTATGGCACAATCTGTCAGTTCAGCTACACTAGAAATTTCGGTTATTTGCAGTTTTGGATTTCTGTCACAACAGGTGAAGTTGGATGACTTTTCATGTTTTTGTTGGCCATTTGGTTTTTCCCTTTCTGCATGCGAATGGCCCGTTCAAACCTGTACTCATTGTTCTGTTGGCATATTTGACTTTTTCTTACCAGTTTCTAAGAATTCTTTATATATTAGACACTAATTCTTATTTAGTTAAGCTAAGCTAAGTCGCTTCAGTCGTGTCCGACTCTGTGCGACCCCATAGACGGCAGCCCACTAGGCTCCCCCATCCCTGGGATTCTCCAGGCAAGAACACTGGAGTGGGTTGCCATTTCGTTAAGTATATCACTAATGGCTTTGTTCAGTCTTCGTTTTTTCCATTTTTTTGATGGTGTGTTTTATACAGATACTGTGAATTTTAATATAGTCAAATTCATCAGTCTTTGTCTTACACCTTTTTAAATATCTTTTTTAAGAAATCCTTCCCCACCCTACAACATTTCTTTACCATTATACGTGGCCAAAAAGGATCAGTAAGTACATGTTTTAAAAAAGCCTAACCAGTTGTTATATCTCAGTGAGACTGTCCTGTCTGCCTTTCAGGCAGGGCTGTTGCTGGTCGGCTCTCACATAAGGAGCCCATAACCACGTGAGTGATCTGTCGGAGAGGCCACAGTTTTAGGTGGCACAGGAAGGTTATCTGGAGATCATTCCAAGGATCTGGGGAGTGTGAACTCTGCCAACGCAGTCTTTTAAAATCTGTTAAAATAAAAACTCTGTCGTGTTCTAGCACCTGTTGTGATCGCATAACAGACCAGTGCAGGCTCGCCACAAACAAAGCTCATCAAGCCAGCAGATCTTCAGCTAAACGAGTGTGTTTGTCACATTGTACAGCTGGGGTTTCTGAGTGACCATCTCATATACGTATTTCTTACATTATAAAATGCTTACTTTTTATCCTTTCTAGGAAACGTATGTGCTTTTCAAATATGAAGGTCTAGTGACCCTCTTCTCTCAAATGTACACTTTGCATTGCAAAAACTGCGAACAGTTCGGATTCTCAGTCCTGTCTCACCTACACCAGATTTTAGTTTTTTGAGATTTAATTTTGCATTGTACATAAACAGAGCATTTGCAAAAGCAGGATCTTTTTCTAGCTTTTATCTAGTATATATTGAACATGTGGAGTGTGCAGCTCATAATTTCTTTCAAATTTGACTTTGTTCTAGCAAATTAAGCAACGTAAAAATAAGCAAACAGATGGAATTCTCAGCAAGGAATTGTTAAATTCAGTCCGTCCTGAATCACCCGCCCTCAAAGCCACCCTGAGTCTCAAGGAGCAGGCTCTGCTGCCTGTGAACGATGTTCTTCTAACTATAGAGGGCAGCAGCCCTGCAGATAACCGCTACAGCGAGTACACAGACGAGTTTTCCAAAGCCGAGCCTGCAGTGGTCAACCTGGAGTATGGCGTGGCCAGGATGACCTGCTAGGCTCGAAGAGGGCTTTTTGGAGAGGGCTTTCTGGCAGCCTGCAGTGTGATTATTGTGAAGGTGGTCTGTGTGCGTGACGTGAGGAATTTGGTTAATAATGATCTTAGAGTTTAATAGGTTAATTGGTGAAGTCAGAGTGACAACTACTCTTGTGAGAGAAGTCAGTTTAATTGCATTTCTACAAGGAATGAATGACTTTCATTTCTGTAAGAAGCAGGTGATATATTGGCCAATGTACTCCAGACACAGTTTGTACTGTATACTAGTAAAGTGACCTGTCTATATGATTTACATGTTAATTGCAGCCAAACATGAATAGCTTTCCATAAGTATAATTTGATTGCCTCTAGAAGACTCAGCTGACAAAGCCGTCCCTCACTTAATAATTGACATGGCATGTATTTTCAATTATGTAACTGTGAATGTTTGCAAATGTTGCCTATTAGTGGTATTTATTGTTGAAGTGCCATGAAAAATATTTCTAAGAAAGCCTTAAAACCTCAGTTTACTCATTAATCATTACATCACTCTAAGGTTTTATAGCCGAGAGCAATGGTTTGTTCTGTTTTGCTTGATCAGCCTGGTTGTGTTTGTGAGGGGTTGCTCTCACACCCGCAAGAGCTGCAGGCCCTACGGAGACATGGTCGAGGGACACTGCCAACCTCAGGTGTGACTGGTCCCGTTTCCAGAGTCAAAACAACCAAACTGGCAGTTTAATTCTGGTTACTATTTGTTTAGTGACACATTTCATGACTTACTATTCACAGCTTCGATTGTTGGTTTCTTGTGCTTACATTTGACCATCTTTTCTGAACGGATTACTGCATCCTATTGATTCTTATTTTGTGGTTGGCCTTATTCCTTGGATAACTGTGTGAGTTTACAAAGCTGAAGCTCTAAATTGTTATTAGAAACAATGAATAGTACATATATGTATATTTGCAAATTGTTTTATCTCTCAATGAATTGCTCTTCCTAGAATAAATTTTCAATTTACTCAAGAATCTTTGGGTTTAAAAAAGGGAGTACAGATAGTTCAGATTTTGCTTGATTGCATGAGTTTTTCTCTGTGACACATTTTTTTCTTCTCTGTTTTCACAGAAGAGAAAAAAGGGAAATTAACACAAAGGTAATGTTTAACAAAAAATCTCAGTGCTAGGAAGAGTGTCATTTTGCTATGTTATGGTAACTGTTTATTCTCTGTACTAGTACATATCATTAAAGTATAAGAAAAAGAAAAAATAAAAGAAAATTACTTTCAATTGACAGTATCACCCAGCTGGCTTTAAAATAGAAAATTCGACATGGGTGGCACAAGCTGTGATTCAGGGGTACTAGGAAATCTGCAGAGGATCCCTTCTGCTGCTTTTTGTTACACCTACATCTGCTATATTGATTTTAAACATAAATATCTTTTTCAAATGGTAAAACAGGCTTTATTGTATGAGCTTATCTAATCCTATTTTTTTCTATGCTTTTTTGTAATGCATTATGTAATAAGAAAAATACTTGTTTTTAAACAGTAATAGAAACACATTATAACGTATAGTCTGTGATTTAGCCAAGTCTGTTTACATATTTGAGCCCTGGGATGAGAAACTTAATCTCTGTGACCACAGAAGGGAAGCTGTTGTGCCTTGTTACCTGGTTCCAGTTGCTGACTGTGGTTTTAGGATCTTCCACAGCACCCTTCCTATCTTCAGCTCTTTGATTTATTGTCTTCATCTTCAACTTGAGGCATATATATGTATGTTCATGTGCTCATGTGTGGACTGAGAAATACATTAATATCCTAAGTGATCTACAGGGTGTGTGTTGGTGAAAAGTAGATTGTGGATATGTCTTATAAGATTGGACTTGTGTTTCGTGTGTTTGGGAGTGTATAGCATGTACATTATTACATATATTATTTAAAGGTAATTAAATGCTCATGTTTTACATTGAATTTTTTTTTTTAACAAATGGGATCGAGTTGTGGTGGGTTTTTCCCCTCACTTAGGCAAAGTGACCTGCATGTAACACATTCATCATAGTGCAAGGTTTGAGCATTTCATTTTTCAAAAGTGAATGTTGATAAATAATAACATACATAGAAATCATTTTCAAAATACTTAAAATAAGCATAGAAGGCTGAAGGGTTCAGCAGATACAGTTGACAGTGTCACTGCATTTTTCTTTCGATCCTGTCACTTCCTGCTGTCACATCAGTATTTTACTGCGCCCTTCTCAATGTCAATGGAAGGTGGTGTCCAGTGGGTGTGTCCCTTCGAGGGACAGGGTCTTCCCCAGAGGCTGACCTGCATGTAATCAGGAAGAAAAAGGTGCCTGACAGAGAAGATTGTGACTTTATATGAGGGTGTTTTGAGCAGGTTGGTTAGGCTAGAAGTAGCTTGGGAAATCTTCACTAAATAAAGATGGGTGAAGGCCTTTTTTTATTTTTCCAGTTTGGCGTGGTAACAGGGCAGGGGGTAGTTAACCTTAATTTTTTTTTTTTAAGACCATTACTTTTCAGGCAGTTTTAAGTTCACAGCAGAACTGGAGGGGAAGTCCAGAGATCTTCTGTATTCCCTGTGCCCCGCACGTGCACAGTTTCCTGCATCATCAGCATCCCCGCCAAATGGCATATTTGTTAGGACTGATGAGACACACATCATAATGACCTCAAGTCCACAGTTTACCTTAGGGTTCATCTCGGTGTCATATCCTATGGATTTGGACAAATGTGTGTATTGACCTTTATAGTGTCACACAGAGCAGTCTCACTGCCCTAAAAATCCTCTGTGCTCTGCCCATTCATCGCCGCCTCCCCCAGCCCTCAGCAACCACCCATCTTTTTACTGTCTCCACAGTGTCGCCGTTTCCAATCTTCCAGGTTGGTTATAGAGTTGCTCACTTAGTCATGTGCAGATAAGGGGTTTTTTGTGTTTTTTTTTTCATGGCTTGGTAGCTCATTTCTTTTTAGCACTGAATAATGTTCCATCGTCTGGATGGGCCACAGGTTATTTATCCATTCACCTACTGTAGAACATTTGGGTTGCTTTCCAAATTTCGGCAGTTAGGAATAAAGCTGCTGTGAACATCTGCATCTGTATTTAGGTTTCTGTGCAGGTGAGAACCAAGGAGCATGGCCACTGGCTTGTAAGGGAGGAGTGCGCCCAGTGTTGTAAAACCCTCAGGTCAGTCTTCCAGAGAGGCTGTACTGCATCTGCACTCCCACTGGCAAGGATTTCTGCATTCTGCATGTGGGAATCTGCATTCCCATCGGCAATGCTTGAGGCTTCCTGCCGCTTCTCACCGTGCCCAGTACATGGCGTCAGTGATCAGGACACTGGCCTTCCTGTAGGTGTGTAGCCAGAGGTGTTTGCTTTTCTCCCCTGTGTGCAGAAGATCAGCTTTGGAATACTGGATGTTTTCCAGCTGGCATCCCAAGTCAGACGAAATGCCTGCTGTCACCTGCAGTGCTCTGCAGAGCAGTTGCAGACTTAACTGACATTGGTCCATTTTCATTCCCCAGGTTTGAGCTATATTGTTGGCTCTTCTGTGTAGTAATCCAGTTGGCATTAGCGTATCTTGCTTAAATATATACATTCTAAGTAAGATGTAGAACCTATTTTTAAAAACATGTCCCTTTACCTATATGGAAGGGGCTTCCCAGGTGGCACTAGTAATAAAGAACCCACCTGCCAAGGTAGGAGACATGAGAGAGATGTTTGATCCCTGGGTCAAGAAGATCCCTTGGAGGACGGCAAGGTAACCCACTCCAGTATTCTCGTCTGGAGAATCCATGGACAGAGGAGTCTTGCAGACTAGAGTCCATAGGGCCACAAAGAGTTGGACATGACTGAAGCAACTTAGCACACATGTGCATGTATGGGAAAAGAATCTAAAAATGAGTGGATATATGTATATGTGTAACTGAATCACTTTGCTGTACAGCAGAAACTAACACAACATTGTAAATCAACTGTACTCCAATAAAAATTAAAAACAAAACCAAAAGGTCACTATAAGCTCTAAGAACCTATACTAGAAAAAAGCCTGTAATTTAGAATGACTGATTATCTTCAAAAAAATATATACTTTTCACTGAACATCTTACAAAAAAAAAAACACATGAATTTCTGCCATTTTTATAATGTTAATGCCACTCATCACTGAGCAAGTAAAATATCCTTTTGCACTGCAACTTCTATAAAATGGGAATTTTATAGTGGAATGTGTAACTAAAAGCCACTTTCAGAATCTAGTTTGTTGACTCCTAAAGCCCTGGCTTTGAGCTCCTGATTCAGCAAGTGTGGGTTGGGACATTTATATAGCAATAAAGCATTTGTATTTTAAAATGTTTTGGAGATTCTGATGCAAAATGGTGGGAGAATCCCACTCTGAGGAGCACTGCCCTAAATCACCTACCCTGATCCTCAAGCAGTCTCTCTCATTACTGAAAGAAAAACTGAATTGCTCTTGTACAAAGAGCAGTAGATTGGGGAGCATCTTCTGAAACTTCCATGGCTGCATGGGTGCGAGTGAGAGGCCTTTGTTCTGAGCCACTGAGAGTTTGGGCTGTTTGTTACTGTAGATGACCTAGTCCTTCTGGAATGGTGAAACCACTGACATACTGAAGAAGGGAGCGATTTTGATTCCATCTGAAGACCACTTCCTCATCATCCCTAGGTGGCCTTTTACTTAGGATGCTTGTACTCGTGTCCAGTAATGGTTCAGGTGGTGGTGCATTTGGCTGGAGCCCTTTTGTCTCAGCCTCAGACATTACCTGACCTTTGCCTCTTGGCATTGATGCTTTGAACCAGAGCAGGTGTGAACCACTCTGCCCTCTGCATTTGTCCAACTGTTCCCCCAGGTGTAGTTCAGCTTGCTCCTCCATTGGCTGTCCCTCCTGGAAAGTAGGCACAAGGTGAGATTCAGATTAAGCAATTTAGGAAGGATGCTGTGCACTACATATTGAATCCCTCTGGAGGGTATAGCATCAGACTATCAACCGTGCTGAGGCTGAATTTGGTCACTTGGTAGATCTCTCCAACATAAAGGTACATTTTCCCCCTCTGGATTTAGCAGATCCTCTGCAGGGTATGGATATCCTGTTCTCTAACAACTTACCTGTTGATATTTGCCTAAATCAATTATTTCATTGTGTGATCACAAAACTGATTTATTATTTAATTTTTACCCAAATTTTTTATTTTATTTTTACCCAAATAGTTTAAAATGTGTGTATTTGTATATGAATATGTATACATCTTAGGTGTGGTGAAGATATCATTGCATTGGACTTGCCATATCATACATGCTTGATAGTCACATGTGCCTGCTGTCTGGCGGGGTCTCGGCCCAGAATCTGTTTCTCTGTTTACTTTCCCAAAGGTTCACAGGTTAAATTGATCATTTTACTGCCCTCTGTTGTTAAATAATTACCCAACTGCAAGCTTGTACACAAGACAGTTCCTGCAGATAGGTGTAAATCCTGGAGCCTTCAGTTTATGCAATGATGCCCTCTTTAGAAATCAACCGACGTCAGGCAGAAACTGATGTGCAGTCTTGGCATCTGAGGGGAAAGGAGGGCTAGGGCAGAGCCATAGCAGGTGAGGCAGGGGTTTCGTGCAAGGTCTTAGGCTTGTGGGAGCCAGACAGAGGGAGGGCTTCTGAGCAGTGGGTAGATGGAGAGAGAACTTCAGGGAGTCTGGGAACAGGGGTTAACGGGCAGGGAGGCTGGCCTGCCTTCCTTCCACTCCGATTCACGTGAGGTCCGTGGGAGGTGAGTCAGGCACACTGCTCGTCACCAGCTGTTCACATATACCTCGATCTTGTTTTGTGCGGCCCTTCCATCCCCCTTGTATTCCCTTCCCTGAAAAAAAAAAACCACAAGCACTTAATGTAACTAACGTAAGCCTCCTTAAAGTACAGGCAGAAATCAAACTTCAGTGGTTTTACGATTGAAGAGAGATGTATAAGTAGAGACCACGAAGGCAGATTGCACTTATGACTAGGAAGGAAACAAAATTCTTGTCTATATAACTTCCCCAGTAGAAGGATGGACGTATTTAAAGATCATTGCTTTTAAAACCCGAGCACACAGAGCCTGTGGGGACGGAACAGAACAGGAAGAGCAGCTCCTAGCGCCCTTGGTCCTGGACCGCGAGCCTCTCAATGACTGGGCGTCTTCCTCTTTTTATCCGCAACTCAGGGCACATGGCCAGGCTCCCAGCAGTTGGACAGGAGAGCTTTATTGATTGCGTGGGTGAATAGAGATATAGCTCCAGCCTTTTTAGGGTCATTTCTTTCTAGTTTCAGATGGCATTAAAAGGAATTAAACAGAATCATGTTAAAATATTGATGCATACCAAGAATGATACTTTTAATTTTCAACTCGGCTGTCATTTCCCCCATTTGCTAGGATGACTGTTTCTTATTATGCTTTCTCTTCCCTTCTTCATAATTCTAGCAGAGTATTTAATCTAAATATTTTAGCATCTTACAGAGCTTGGCAGTGAATTAGGATTTTAAAATTTGAATATTGATACCAGCTAATGAGAATATAGGATCCTAGCAGGGAGGTTTCAGCTCGGCTCCAAGCCCTTATGCCGTGTGGCAGCTTCCACTTGGAAGGCCTTGGAAGTGTGTTCCAAGGGCAGCCTCCTGGCAGCCACCTGGCAGCCTCGGGGCCAGGGCCACTGCTCCAGGAGGCAGGCCAGGTGGCTCTTGGCCAAATGGCTTCTGAAAATGGGCACCATTATAAAAGTTTAATGCCCCTCCTTTGCAGCTGCTGCAAAGCACTGTCCTCTGTATGAAGACCCTGTGTTTGGTGCTGTTCTTGGTTGTCACCTGGAGTGCTTTAATCCAATTTTCTATTCTGCATGGTAATCATGTCTACTTACCCTACCCCAAGTGCCTCCTCCAAAGAATTTGCAAGTTCTTGGGCATGTTGAACTAATACAGTTTATATCAGTTGCTCTCACAGGACTATATTTTAAAGGGTAGAACAGGAAAAGCAGAAAGCTGCAGTCTTCAGTGAAGACAAACAGTAGTAGAGGGATGAATTTTCAGCTCTTTCTATCTGCCGGGTCACCTGCTGGTGTGCCTTCCAGGGATATTTTATTTGGGCAGGTTTCTAATTCCTCCTTGCCTGCACTTGAGCGATATTTGCATCAAATACTTAGCCAAGTGGCTGATGCCTTACATGACAAATCCATGCTGTCATTCAAGAAATACTTTATGCATGACCTACAAGTCTCACGCTATTCAAGGCACTAAAAAAACAAAAATAAGACATAGGGGTTTGTGCACTCAAGGGTAGATGGTAGAGGAGAGACGGGCGTGTAACCAAGAGAGCTGACAGGTGGAATTAGAGTTATGTACTTTATTCCTCCTATTTGTTACAGGAACAAAGGAGGCAGGAACCTTATCTGGTTCTTTGTGGGTCTAGCTGGGGGACCTGTGTGGCAGTCGGGAAGGCTCCATAGAAGTGGTGGTGAAGTTGAGTTTCAGATGAGGAGTGGAGTCCACCAGGTGGTGGAGAAGAGGTAGGCGGATGAACCAACACAAGGGCTGGACAAGGGTAATGAGTGCAAGCGACACAGGTGCTCTGACACGGAGCCAGGAGCCAGTGGGGAGGGCAGTGGTGGCTGGAGCAGACAGGCCTTATCCTCTGCTCTGGTGGTGGGTGCTGTGGATCAGGGAATTTTACACGAGCAGGTGTGTAATCAGCTTATATTTTAGGAAGATGTTGGGAAGGAAGGGTATAATTGGGTGGGTGTCAGACACCCTTGGTGCCTCCCCACACACCTCTCACACCTGGGAAGCACAGGATTTCACACCCTCACAGTGAAGGATGGGAGCCAGTGGGTCAGTGCCTCTCCTGGCCCCCTCTTGGGTGGACAGTCCAGAGAGGCGACCTGCCTGGGCCTGAGGAGTAGGGGAGGCTCAGGGGCCCCAGGAACTCACCCTATGCTGGTTTTGCTCCGCCCGCCTCCTTCCAGGCTCCCCCACTCTAGCACATGTGTGCGTGCTAAGTCACTTCAGTGGTGTCCGACTCTTTGCGACCCCATGGACTGCAACCCGCCACGTTCCTCTGTCCGTTGGATTCTGCTGGCAAGAATACTGGAGTAGGTTGCCATGCCCTCCTCCAGGGTATCATCATGACCCAGCAATTGAAACCAGGTCTCTTGCATTTCCTGCCTCAGCAGGCGCATTCCTTACCACCGAGTCACCAGGAAAATCCCTTCCCTCCACTCTTGTGAGTACCTCCGAAAGCCACTTTCTATACCTAGCTGCCCATCATGCCTCTCTCAGGGGGAGGGGAAGGGAGACCCAGGTTGGGATGGCAGGTCCCAACAAGGAAGCCTGTGCAGTAGCTCAGTGATGATGAAGGACCCACACCAAGCATTATCTCCAGCAGTCAGCCTCCCAAGTTCACAACTCACGGTTAACATGGTCAAGAAAACCAATGAGTGGTCAGGTAGTCAAACACCTGTTTATTTTGTAGATGAGAATAGGATTCTAGCATCTGGCATTCACTCTGTAGATTCTGTCTAAAATCAGCCTGCTGTGGGTACTTGACATTGTGTGTGCGAGAGGAGAAGCTTACTCCTGTAATGGAGAGTCGGTCACCAGAGAGTAGTCCCCAGAGAGCCAGTGACAAGGTTACAAGTGTCGTCTGGGGGCGTGCAGGTTCCAAGAGAAGGCTTTTAACGTCTGGATTCACTCTGGGTGGTGGAGTACAGTATTTTGACAGGGAAAACCTGCTTTTAGCCACCTCAAATATTTATGTCCTTGACTTCTCTGCAGCCCGCCTGTAGGGTGGGGGTACATTCAAAGAGGAGCCTTGACCCACAGAGGAAAGCAGGGGCCGTGGATAGAGATCACTAAAAACGTGTGCTCACCAGGAGGGAGGAGTCGTGTCATGTTCAATAAAAGCAGAAGCAAGTTTGTGAAGTAGTCTCCACTAGTTTTTATAGTTACATCGGAGGGGAAAGGTATATTGGGTATTTCACATCAATGAAATTCAATTTCCAAGCACGTGAAGTCTGCTTTCCTAGTGGGAGATGAGGCCATAACTAGGGGGTGGTTCTGCTTTGCTCAGGACTGGAGGGGGCACTGAATTTGCCTCCATAGACCTGGGGACCCAGGGGCCTTGCTGGCAACCCGGGATTCTCTCTCCTGGTAGTGGCTTTAGACTAGGGCACAATTTATCTCACTTGTATTCCTGCATCCTCTGAAACAACACACACACACACACCATGTTAATCGCTCAAAAAAAAATTTGAGAACTTTTAGGGCAGGCTTGCTATAAATCTCCAACCTTCCCTGGAGCCCTCCTTCCTCCAGGTGATGGCCTGGCTTCTGTGTGTTCTTTGAGAACACACGCCATCCAGCAGGGCTTCCCCTCCCATGGCCTCCCCATTGCTGCCTCCAATGGCCAGTTCTCTTTGACCCCCATCTGTCTTCCTGGGACCTTAGGTGTGATTGGTCATCTTCCTGCATGGAACTTTTCCTGCCATCAGCTCCCCTCGGCTCTGTAGTCCCATGTGCAGGGGTGGCCTTGCTGCCTTGTCCCAGCAGGTGTGTGCAGCCCTGGCTCTTCTGTCCCTGGCTTCTGGCTTGAGTCTAACATGCATTTCCTGGCACCAAAGAGGTGGGCATCTATTGGGGATTTCCATTTAATTTGGGGTAGACCGTCAGTGTTCCATAGTGTAACCAAAAGTGGGATCCACTGCTCGCTGCTAAAAGGCCAAGAGAGAGGCCAGTTTGGTGGAAAGGAAAGTTCGCTTTATTTTGGATGCTGGCAACCTGGGAAGTAGGCGGGGAAGACTCCACAGGCAGCTCTGACAGTCATCTTGAAATTGATCATGGATGGTCTGACCAGTGTTTTCTTGATTGTTTTAAATATAATCTTCAGTTCCAGGTTGGTTTTTTCCCATTTCCTTGGAGCTGGTTCTCAGAATTGTAGCAGCTTACGTTGTGACTACAGTGTGGTCATCATGTAGCTAACTTCTTCCACCTGGTGGGGATTTCAGTCTCTATAAGACAGCTCACAGGACATGGGTCAGAATATTATTTATAGCCCTTGAAGAGGAATGAAAGATCCTTGAGCAGAGAAGTCTGACAGGCTACAGTCTATGGAGTCACAAGAGTCAGTCATGGCTTAGCAAATAAACCACCACCACCACCACCACCCCCCCAGCCAACTCAATGGACATGAGTTTGAGCTAGCTCCGCGAGTTGGTGATGGACAGGGAAGCCTGGCGTGCTGCAGTCCATGGGGTTGCAGAGTCAGACACGACTGAGTGACTGAACTGAACTGACCACCACCACTGACTAAACTATTATTACTTAGTCTTGGACTGTTTTCCCTTGTTTCTGCATTTTCTCACTTCTCTGATTAAACTTATTCTTTGGCTGAAGTTTTTTCACAAAAGGCAGGCAGAAGATGTGCAGGCAAGGACCACAGGGTCCTGCTCTGTTTCAGTAGGGTGTAAATTTCCCAAGCCTGGGGGCTTTCAGAAAGAACCACAGTTGTCCACTTTGGAGCTTGGTATAGTGAAATTTGGGCCCTCCATTTTAACATCCCAACTGGCATGTCTGCTGAATTAAGGTTTTGCTACCTATCAGCTAATGGGATACACTGAAGTCTCTAAATGCTTTTGTTTTTAAAGAAAGCAACACACATATGAGCTAAGACTCAGATAAGAGCAAAAGGAACAGAATGTCGAAAGAAATAAATAGAAAGCAATCACAGAGCCGAGAACACCACTGATGAATTATTGACAAGAGAACATCAGAAGAGTGAGTGCATCAGGAAAGCCAAGAGCTGGTTTCTAGATGAAAGCGATCAAGCAGGCAGACTTCCAGAATAACTACTTGGTAGGAGAAGATGAGAGGAGGGACGTGGCCACACCCTCGTCTCCTGCCTGAACACCCACTCAATCCCAAGCGAGTCTCCCCGTGGCCACTCCGGTTCTCTGCCCCGACACCCCTACAACAGCCATACTGCCCTTCTCAAAGTGTGCTTGAGATTCTGTCCAGCCACGCAGAGACTCCCCCAGCATCCTCCCGTTGCCCTTAGCAGCCATCCAGTCTTCCAGTGATGCCCAAGAGGGACTTCACCTGTGCCTGTCTCTGGCCTCCTTTCTTGTTGCCCGTCTGACTTTCCCTCCTGCCCTCTTTTTGTTCTTTAACTTGCCATGCTTTTTCTGGCTATGGAGCCTTGGCAGTGCTGGCCCTAGGCCTGCACAAGCCTGCCTCCCATAAACCCGAGTTCCTCCGAGTACTGTGTACCAGGCAGCCACTCTTCTGTCCCCATTACACGTCCCCCGTTTGTCATCTTCATGGCACTGTCTATAGTCAATTTGTTTACTTTGCCTATGGTTTCCCCACTGGGATGGAAGCTCTGTTAACATTTTCACAGCTGTATCACCAGCACCTAAACCAACACTAGGCACAGTGATTTTATACCTAAAATGTGACATCTCCCTGCCAGACTCCTTATGAATTGGATCTATAAACTCTAAAAACAGAATAGTTGTTGAAGGGAGGAATGAATAAGTATAGAGGAGTTTGAAAAGATTACAAAATACAATAAATGCTAATAAATGGGGAAAAAAATTTAACTGGATGAAATGGGAAACTTGAATAGATCAATAATTTAAAATTATCAAAAATTTTGTTAAAAGATTTATTTTCCCAAAATTCCAGAATAGAACACTGTAGACCAACCTCAGCTTCAAACACAGGTGAAAATCCTACATACAATACTACCAAATTAAATGGAACAGCACATTTAAGGAATCATTTATTATGATCATGTAGAATTGACTACAAGAATACAAGAATAACTACACTAATATTAATATATTAATAAATCAAATGAATAACTCAAAAAGTTCATCTCATTAGAGGCTGAAGAGATGTGAAGTTCAAGGCTCTTGCCTTACTGAGATAAGAAAAAACCTTAAAACACTAGAGATTTGAAAGTCCACATTTGTACAGAATATGTAGCTTCATTAAACAACAGCTGACTTCACTGTGAAACTTTAGAAGAATTTCCATCAATACAGGGGTTGAACCAAGGATGTCTAATATGGCTATCATTGCTCACCATTTCCTGGAATCTCTGGGCAATGCACTTAGATCAAGTGGAAATAAGATATATAATTACTTAAAAGGAGCAGAAAATTACAGACAGTATTGTTGACTACCTTTGAAAACCCCAGATAATCAATTAAAGAAGCATTTCCTGATGAAGAATCAGTAAAGTGGCTGGATGCAAGATTACTAACAATCGAGAGCTTGCTTCACCACCAGCCAGCTGCTGCATTCTTTATCTTGTCTGAAACAAATTGTCATAAGTCAGAAGTGAGGCCAGAGCCTTCTTCATTAAGAAAATGTTACAGATCAAAGCTATGATTTTTCCAGTAGTCATGTACAGATGTGAGAGTTGCACCATAAAGAAGGCTGAGTGCTGAAGAACTGATGCTTTCAAATGGTGGTACTAAAGTAGACTCTTGAGAGTCCCTTGGACAGCAAGGAGATCAAACCAGTCAATCCTAAAGGAAATCAACCCTGAATATTCATTGGAAGGACTGACGCTGAAGCTCCAATACTTTGGCCACCTGATGCAAAGAGCAGACTCATTGAAAAAGACCTCGAAGCTGGGAGAGATTGAAAGCAAAAGAAGAAAGGGATGGCAGAGGATAAGATGGTTAGATAGCNGTGAAGGCTGTCCCTTTCTGGCCTCTGCCTCCAGGACTTTCTCACAGGACCGAAGCTTCCTAGCACCACAGCTGAGGGAAGAGCTTTGTGAAAGGCCTGCCCAGAGAGGGTGGAGGAGCCAGCAGGCAGCCTGGCTCTGGGTGTGGAGGGCTGCACTCCTTCAGGATGCAGAGCTCAACCTAGATGGGCTCTGCATCCTGCTGGTTCCCTCAGCTTCCCTCTCCATGGAGACGGGAGGACCTGCTGACGGTGGTGGTTTGGAGAAAGGCGGCTTGTGTTCCAGCAAATTGTGGGGATGGAAGTACTTCAGTTTGGGGAGATTACATTTGGAACATCGAAAATAAATGTTATAATGTTACCATTTTAGCATGTTTTTAAGTGATTTGATTTTTAAACTTTTAGGATGTTATGTTATTTTGTAAGGTTATAATTTTCATTTCACATTATTTGTAGTAATATTTATTGAACAGAAATTAATAATTTTACAGTCAAATATTTTATTCATTTTCTTTCCTCACCATATCTAATTCTTTATGACCCAGTGGACTCTAGCCCGCTAGGCTCCTCTGTCCATGGGATTCTCCAGGCAAGAAGTGGAGTGGGTTGCCATACCCTCCTCCAGAGGCTCTTCTCAACTCAGGGATTGAACCCACATCTCTTACGTCTTCTGCATTGGCAGGCAGGTTTTTTGTCACTAACGCCACCTGGGAAGTCCGTTAACTGAATACATAAGCAAATGTGAGACACTTCTATTTGTCAATTAAGTCGGTCAGCCTTGTATGAGCCTTTAAAAAATTATCTTTCTTTCCTTTGTTGTTTGATCGCTCAGTTGTGTCTGCCTCTTGGTGACCCCGTGGACTGCAGCACTCCAGGCTTCCCTGTTCCTCACTATCTCCCAGAGTTTGCTCAAACTCATGTCCATTTGGAATTAATTTCCTGTCATCTTTCAGGAAGAATGTGACATCAGTACCATCGCTTGCACGGCAGGGCTGTCTGACTCAGTGAAAGTCTAGTGTCAGGCACTACGTTAAGCCTTTAGAAGCGTGCCTCTCCTAGTGATAGAAGCATCCGGAATACCAGGTTGCACACTTTAAGGGCAGGAGATGGGAACTCTGCTCTAAAAATATTCCTCGTAGTTCCCTGCCTCATGGGAACTATGTTCATTCACGTTCGTGCATTCAACAAGTATTTATTGAGTGACTACTGTGTGCTTGTGGGGCACTGTGCAAGGCATCGTAGATGCAGACAAATTGATTCCTGTTCTCCTGAAATTTGCAGCTCAGCTGTGAATACAGACAACAAAACAGGGGATAAAAATTAAATGGGAAGATTCTGTCACTAGAAGAGTCACCCTTCCAAAGCCTTAACGTAGTGCCTGACTCTCGACTTTCACCGAGTCAGACAGCCCTGCCGTGCAAGCGATGGTACTGATGTCACATTCCTCCTGAAAGATGACAGGAAATTAATTCCACGCTTGTTTTCACAACGGTTCTCATTTTAACCTCAAAATTAAAGTAGAAGTAAAAGATGTGAGTCTAGTGACATGGTTAAACTGAGCTACTACAGATCTTTAATCAGCTTACATATTAATATGATCTGGGCATCTGTCATCTCCTAGAGGACACTGCGACATGTCCACTGGCCAACAGCAGGAGCACATTCTTGGTTCAGCAAATGCCTTGACTGCAGAGAAGCTCCCTGTCTCTCTGTGAAACAGACTCAATTCATCACCCAAATTCAGCTGTGTTCTCCTCTTGGCTCGCAGAATCTTCTCTGTTGCCGGCTCTACAACTGCATGTGAAAAGCCCCCAGCTGGACCGTTGCAGTGATCAGGGTCCACGGCACCACTGCTTCATGCTCAGCTGACACCAGCCCCTCCTTTTGCCC
>SJYV01034745.1:127835-264435 GCA_006410875.1 Neotragus pygmaeus | reverse complement strand
CGCACATCTGTGGTTGACAATGCGTCTGAGCTCACATTTTGGCTCCGCGTGGCATTGTCATGGGAGCTGAACACATGCCCTGAGGGTTATAAACAAGGGGGCTCTTCAGCAACAAATATTAAAATAGAAAAGAAAAGCTATTTGTCTTTCTCTGTTATTTTTGGTCCCCCAGGATTCCTTCTCAAAGCTTCATGAAAACCCTCTGGTTCTGTCCACCTAAAGGGAAGCTCAGAGGCTTCTCCAGAGATAGATGGCTGGGGAGCCTCTGTCCTGGGGGCCAGTGTACCCCTGCCAAGTTGTCTGCCCTCAGACCTTTGTCCACATCCCCGGCGAGGGGCAGCAGAGCGTGGAGGTAGCCCAAGACTCTGGGGTCACCAGTAGGAGATGCAGTGCCCTGGCTCAGTCAAGCAGGGCAGTGGTCCTTGCTGTCCACGGTTGAAAGAGTCCAGTGTCGCTAGGGGGAGTCACAGGATGATGGGGGAGTCCATAGGGTGCTCCCACCTGCAGGCAGCTCTGCCCTCCATCTTCTCTCTCCATCCTCAGGCTTCAGAAGGTCCCCCTCTGGGCTTGTCTTCCTTGAATTGACCCTTCCTCACTTTGGGGTCCTGTAGGGCCTCAGTGCTAACAGGTTAGTCTTGATTACAGTGCTCATCCAGGGGACCACTCGCCCTCCATGGGCCTGTGTGGGGTCACACAGAAGGCTGGACACAAGCCATTGTTCAGAGCGTCCACACACAGGAGACATCTTCCTTCCAAAATACACAGTGATGCTACTTGCTTTCTATCAGTGGAATGATAGAAACCTGGTCCGGCAGAGATATTTTATCTTGTTTTATTTTATACTGGGAGGCATGTGGGATCCTTGGGCTTCCCCAGTGCCTCAGCAGGTAAAGAATCTGCCTGCAGTGAAGGAGACACAGGAGACATGGGTTCGATCCACGGGTTAGGAAGATCCTCTGGAGAAGGGAATGACAACCCATTCCAGTGTTCTTGCCTGGAGAATCCCATGGACAGAGGAGCCTAGCAGGCTACAGTCCATGGGATTGCAAAGAATCAGACATGACTGAGCAAATGAGCACAGAGAGAAATAGATGATGCCTGTAACTAGCCTAGTGTTTGGATTCCTATTAAAAAATTCAGAAAATGAAGCAATCAGCTCTAAAGGGGAGAGAATGACTTAATCTCTGTTATTTGAGGAAAGATAGGAATTTGTCATAAGGAGGAGCCGTGATTGGCAGGAAGCTGGACAGATGAAACCAAGGGTCCCTCTGTCTCTGGATTTTATAGGTTTTCCTGACATTATGAAGATGTGTGTGTCTCAGGGAAATAATTTGATACAGTTTAAAGGTAAATGAGTGAATTTTCCTAGTTTGTAGAACTCCAGGCCAAAGAACAGAAAGGGCTTGGCCTCTCTTCCGCTAACCTCATCCTGTTCCAGGAGACATCTGTATGTATGAACATTGATTATTCATAAGTTTTCTTTTAAAAAGAAAAACCTGTAGGTCTCATAGGATCTCTCAGGACTAAGGGACTGTTTGGGCACAACTGGTTAGTAGTAATCAGTAAATGTAAAATGAGTGTATGATTGACTTATTTTAAAGGTACTGCAATTTCACCTCATCTCAAACACTCAAGGCTAAGGAAAATCAGTTCCTTTTCTAAATGTTAAAAAAAAAAATTGAATAAGATGTTGCCTGGCTCACATATCACAAAAAAGGGACACATATGCCACAAAGTCACAATTATCTATTTATTCCAGGATTAGACACAGGACTGGACCGAGAACAGATTAAAATGACTTGAGTTCATTAGCTTAATTAGGGAGTTCCAAATTAGATTTTTTGCAGCTAAATTCTTCAACCGGGCAGAGTGAGCAGCTGTTCCCAGGCGCCGGCCTCAAAAGGAGAGCTCACCCGGCCGTCTGGCTAGCCCCTGGCCCTCCCCAAGCTCGTCTCCGCGGACCTTCTGCAGGCCACCCAGGGGGCCACACCCCATGATCCTGGCGCTTGGACCCGTAGTGCCGCCACCAACAATGTTTCCAGGAGACACCCCCACTGACCTCTGTTACTCCTGGGACCTTGAGCTCTGCAGCAGGGCTGGCTACAGAGTCTGTGGGGTTCAGTTCAAAATGCAAATGCAGGGCTCCCCTGTGCAAAAAGTATTATCAATTTCAAGATGCAATGATGGGCCATTAGCCAGCAAGGCCCTGTGATTCTGGCCGTGCCATGAAGCTGGCCCTGCTCTGTGGAATGAACTAGACACAACTTACCATCTAAGCTCTGGTTGCTTCTCTGTCTCTCTTCCCAGGTCCTACCACACCCTTCTACTCAGGAAGGAGGCTGAGGTCTCTAGTAAGTGTGTTTTGCACATAACGCATGCATGTTTGGTTTATGTACTGGGTAAGCACCTTTTTCTATATCTTTGATGTACATAAAGACAGCAAGATACCAGGGAGGCATAAAGTTGGAGGTTGGGATTAATATATACACACTAATAAGGAAGATCCTCTGGAGAAGGGAACGTCTACCCACTCCAGTATTCTTGCCTGGAGAATTCTGTGGACAGAGGAGCCTGGAGGGCTAAAGTCCAAGGGGGTCACAAAGAGTGGGACATGACTGAGCGAGTAACACACACAGTTCATGTTATCATAAGCATTTTCCCATGTCACGAGAAATTCCTCACACACTAATGTAAGGAGGGAAATGTATATTATTAGCAACTGATACAAGAATTCCTTCTAGGGAAAAATTTGCCTCCTTTCCGGGGAAAAAGCTCTCGAGAAGCATGGGGACTGAGTCTGTTGCTAGAGTGGGCTAGTGCCCAGCGGCCTCATCTGAGCCCCTTTGCACATCCCCACAATGACAGTAAAGTCACCCAAAGCATGAAGTACTTGGGGGACTGGGGAAACTGAGTTTGGGCAGCCCCAGACAGGGGACATAGGCAGAAAAAAGCATCTGAGAGGAAGGAAATACTTGATCATTTACACGATTGTCGGAAAAGCATTGCATTTTCAACAGTTGTGGAGAGTCAGAACATGTTAACAGGATACCTAGGTCAGCAAGTGAGGGCCTCTTAAGTCCCTAAGCTGAGGTCAGGTCTACATCCACCATGGTCTTTTGCTGGTTGCCTACCATTCCATTCAACAGCCCGCATGCGTGCTCAGCCGCTAAGTCACATCCGACTCGTTGTGACCCTCTAGACTAGTTTTCCAGGTTCCCCCATCCATGGGCTTTTCCAGGCAAGAATACTGGAGTGGGTTGTCATGCCCTCCTCCAGGTATCTTCCTGACCAAGGGATCGAACCTGGTCTCCTGCACTGCAGGAGGATTCTTTACCACTGAGCCACCGGGGAGGCCCTTCCATTCAACAGCAATATCATTTTAATAACACTTTGAATATCTTTGTGTGTGGATGAGTTCCTGGGACTTTGCACTAAGTTGTGTCTGACTCTTTTGTAACACTATGAACTATAGCCTGCCAGGCTCCTCTGTCCATGGGATTCTCTAGGCAAGAATGCTGGAGTGGGTAGCCATTCCCTTCTCCAGGGGATCTTCCCGACCCAGGAATTGAACCAGGGTCTCCTGCATTGCAGGCAGATTGTTTACCATCTGAGCCACCAGAGGAGCCCAGCACTAGATCAAATGGTTTAGCTCAGCTCAGTCGCTCAGTCGTGTCCGACCCTTTGCGACCCCATGAATCGCAGCACGCCAGGCCTCCCTGTCCATCACCAACTCCCGGAGTCCACTCAGACTCACATCGCAGCATGTTAAAGAAATCTACTACATTGTCACCTGGCCATTCTCAAGAATGTCCGTGGACGGATAGGCTTATAATCAGCAGAGCAGAAGCCATCTCTCTGCATCTCTGCCAGCACTCAGCATATATTTAGGATTTACTCCACGTGCCACTGCCTCCAAGAAGCTTTTTCTCTGTCCAAGTAGAAGTAATTTGTCTTATAAACCCTGTCATGGCTCACTTCCACCCTCATAAAGGTAGCAATTATATTCTTTTTTTTAAATATATGATTGTTACTAGTGTGTGCCCTTGAACTAGGTTGTAAGCGGCCTGAAGGGAGAACCTATGCCCTTCTCATTGAGGGGAGCAGAAACCCACATTTCTAGAAAAGAGTTGGCAGCACCTGCTACTCTAACTTTATGCCTGCTGACCCAGATTCTTAAGAGGATCAGACTTGAAGTGGCGCTGTGATTAATTCCATGAGTGCATCCCCGAGGTTCTCTCTGAAGGGCTCTGGAGCCCAGGAGAAGGGCTGGAGATGGGTGGACAGTGCGGCAACGTCCAGACAAGGCAGCAGGTGAACAAGGTGGGGCAGGGGTCCAGCGTGGGATACGAAAGGGATGATTGGGGGAGGGGAGGACTTGCCATCGCCAGGAGTCCACAGGGGCTCCATGAAGCATCCAGGCCGACCGACTAAACTCCTTATGCTGCACACCAGGGGAAGTCAGAGAGCAGAAAGTTTGTGGAAACTGAACAAACTGCCAGCAGTGGTTCTTATGCCAGGACGGAAAGAGGTGACTTGGAGGCAAGGGCAGGTTGAAGCCCAAACTCCCCGAGCAACTGCCCCATCCATTTGCAAAGCTGCCGATTCATGGCTAGATTGTAACATGGAGACAGGCTCGCGTGGTGGTTCCCAGAGCTTCGTTCTTGTCTCTGAACAGGCCAGTAGGCTTGTCAGTCATGTGGCAGAAGATGTAGAAGGAGGTGAGTTGTGAGTCAAACGTACATTTGACTGAAAGCTGGGAAGGGGCATGAATACAGTGGCAAACAAGATGGAGATCCAGAAAGGCTCAGTGAATCAGAGGGCCAGACTGGATTTCATAAGATGGAATTTAACTTGGGTCCCTGGAAACAACTGCACAAGTACAACATGGGGGACAGAGAATTTCAGGCGACAGAACTGCCATGTGAGACAGTGTTCAATTCCCAGTGCAGCATCCACAGCTGTAACACATGCATGATGGTCCTTCAGCTGAGACACAGCCTGGAACTAGACACTATGTTCTGGGTGTGTCAGAGAAGAAGGACAGCATGTATCCCATCCTCATAAGGAACAGTTGATGGAACGAGAAGACTAAGCTGACAAACAGAAGGCTCAGAGAGACTCGAGAGAGAGAGTTTTGCATACCTGGAGAGGTACCACTTGAAAGTTGCATGAATTTCTCTTCTAGAGATGCAGGGTGGTGGCGTGGTTTTGGTAGACGGTATTTCCCTAGATGGCCACAACACCCTCTCTCACCTCACCTATTCTTTTGTGTTATGGCCTTGCCATTCTTTGATAAACTGGTGGAGTTTGGTTATCTTCCCCTTGAAGCTGAGCAGCCTTGAGACTTGTTAAATCGATAGAATTCGGTGGATGTGGGGTCAGGTAACTTGCATACAGCTTTTGTCTTTGCAGGTTGAAATGCTTGCTTTGGGGTTCCAGTTGTCATGAAAAGAAGCACTCACTGGTCATTTGGCAAAATTCATGTGGAACCTTTCAGCTTGTCCTTGCCACATTCCAGGTGTGAAGTCACTCTCCCATCCCAGTTCTAGTGCCATCACACTGCAGTCCTCAAGGGACCTCGGTTGGTGCCAGTGGGACAGAAGATCCACCCAGCGAAGCCCTCCTGAAATATCCAAACCACAGAATTCTGAGCCAATCCAATGAGCTTTATTTTAAACAACTAAGGTTTTAGAGAGAAACATTATTTAGCAATAACTATACCGGACAGTGATTGGGAAGCTAGGCTCTGGAGGCAGCTGCTTGGCCACCTTCTGGCTATTTGATCTGGAGCAAATCATGAAACTTCTTTGTCCCAGTTTCTTCTGTAAAACATGTAATGACAGTTGGGATTAAATAATTTAACACATGAGAATCACTTAGAACAATCCCTGTTCCATAAAACCTGGGGTAGAATGAGGATGAAGGGATGGAAGACACAAAATAATAATAATAAGATACAAAATAATTCAACTCTATTAAAAATGTCTCTAGCGGAATTGTCCAGAGTCTCTGAGCTGCATCGTNCCTTGAACTAGGTTGTAAGCGGCCTGAAGGGAGAACCTATGCCCTTCTCATTGAGGGGAGCAGAAACCCACATTTCTAGAAAAGAGTTGGCAGCACCTGATACTCTAACTTTATGCCTGCTGACCCAGATTCTTAAGAGGATCAGACTTGAAGTGGCGCTGTGATTAATTCCATGAGTGCATCCCCGAGGTTCTCTCTGAAGGGCTCTGGAGCCCAGGAGAAGGGCTGGAGATGGGTGGACAGTGCGGCAACGTCCAGACAAGGCAGCAGGTGAACAAGGTGGGGCAGGGGTCCAGCGTGGGATACGAAAGGGATGATTGGGGGAGGGGAGGACTTGCCATCGCCAGGAGTCCACAGGGGCTCCATGAAGCATCCAGGCCGACCGACTAAACTCCTTATGCTGCACACCAGGGGAAGTCAGAGAGCAGAAAGTTTGTGGAAACTGAACAAACTGCCAGCAGTGGTTCTTATGCCAGGACGGAAAGAGGTGACTTGGAGGCAAGGGCAGGTTGAAGCCCAAACTCCCCGAGCAACTGCCCCATCCATTTGCAAAGCTGCCGATTCATGGCTAGATTGTAACATGGAGACAGGCTCGCGTGGTGGTTCCCAGAGCTTCGTTCTTGTCTCTGAACAGGCCAGTAGGCTTGTCAGTCATGTGGCAGAAGATGTAGAAGGAGGTGAGTTGTGAGTCAAACGTACATTTGACTGAAAGCTGGGAAGGGGCATGAATACAGTGGCAAACAAGATGGAGATCCAGAAAGGCTCAGTGAATCAGAGGGCCAGACTGGATTTCATAAGATGGAATTTAACTTGGGTCCCTGGAAACAACTGCACAAGTACAACATGGGGGACAGAGAATTTCAGGCGACAGAACTGCCATGTGAGACAGTGTTCAATTCCCAGTGCAGCATCCACAGCTGTAACACATGCATGATGGTCCTTCAGCTGAGACACAGCCTGGAACTAGACACTATGTTCTGGGTGTGTCAGAGAAGAAGGACAGCATGTATCCCATCCTCATAAGGAACAGTTGATGGAACGAGAAGACTAAGCTGACAAACAGAAGGCTCAGAGAGACTCGAGAGAGAGAGTTTTGCATACCTGGAGAGGTACCACTTGAAAGTTGCATGAATTTCTCTTCTAGAGATGCAGGGTGGTGGCGTGGTTTTGGTAGACGGTATTTCCCTAGATGGCCACAACACCCTCTCTCACCTCACCTATTCTTTTGTGTTATGGCCTTGCCATTCTTTGATAAACTGGTGGAGTTTGGTTATCTTCCCCTTGAAGCTGAGCAGCCTTGAGACTTGTTAAATCGATAGAATTCGGTGGATGTGGGGTCAGGTAACTTGCATACAGCTTTTGTCTTTGCAGGTTGAAATGCTTGCTTTGGGGTTCCAGTTGTCATGAAAAGAAGCACTCACTGGTCATTTGGCAAAATTCATGTGGAACCTTTCAGCTTGTCCTTGCCACATTCCAGGTGTGAAGTCACTCTCCCATCCCAGTTCTAGTGCCATCACACTGCAGTCCTCAAGGGACCTCGGTTGGTGCCAGTGGGACAGAAGATCCACCCAGCGAAGCCCTCCTGAAATATCCAAACCACAGAATTCTGAGCCAATCCAATGAGCTTTATTTTAAACAACTAAGGTTTTAGAGAGAAACATTATTTAGCAATAACTATACCGGACAGTGATTGGGAAGCTAGGCTCTGGAGGCAGCTGCTTGGCCACCTTCTGGCTATTTGATCTGGAGCAAATCATGAAACTTCTTTGTCCCAGTTTCTTCTGTAAAACATGTAATGACAGTTGGGATTAAATAATTTAACACATGAGAATCACTTAGAACAATCCCTGTTCCATAAAACCTGGGGTAGAATGAGGATGAAGGGATGGAAGACACAAAATAATAATAATAAGATACAAAATAATTCAACTCTATTAAAAATGTCTCTAGCGGAATTGTCCAGAGTCTCTGAGCTGCATCATTCAGACTCGGAGTGAGCTGCATCGTCCAGACTCGGAGTGAGCTGCCTGGGGAAGTGAGAGGCCCTTTTCCTGGGGGCCTTGCAGTTGTTCGTGGGCTGTTGGTCACAGGGTTGAGGTCCTCTGTCCCATGTCTCCCGTGGAAGAGGCCCTCATTTTGCTCCATGCACTGCTCCCGAGCGGACGTGAGCTAGAGGGTTAAATAAGAAAGAAATATTCATCTGGCTAAATCGTTACAAATTTGAGATCACTCAACATGTTCAATTTGCTATAATGTCTTCTTTGTCATAATTAAGCATGAATATTCCTGGACCCATCCTCACGAGGTCGACATCACCACTTCTATAGGATCAAGGAGTCTGATAGTTTATTGATTATTGAATGTGCTGCTAACAGCCACCTCCTGCCTGTGCCGTCACCCTGGACTTCCTTGCCCAGACTTGTACAGACTGTCCTGACCTCCCAAATGCAGGAGCAAAAAGGCCCAAGACACGAAATGGATCTCAGTTCTCTTGTCTCCAGCTTCCGAGACACAGAAGGAGCCCAGGTGGCCCCTGGAGGGCAGGAAAGGAAGGAGCTGCCCACTCAGAAGCTCACAAAGCACAGGAGGCCTGGATGGAAACCGTCCCGTCCGCTACGATCTGATAAAGTGTCCCAGCCCTGGTCCCAAAGGCCCCGAGCTCCAAGTCACTGGCTGTTCAGCTGAACAATTCTACCAAGTCATTCTAGGGTAGAGCAGAAAATGGGGACAGAGACGCAGGAGGGCAGGGGTCCTGAGCCAGCCAGGGGCAGTCACTGGCTTCCCACATGGGCCTCAAGGACAGCAATCCTGGGGCCCCGAATGAGGACAGGCTGACCCAAGAGACGGGGACAGGTGGTCACTTTGCTACTCAGTCTGCAGCCCCCCGTGGGGTGCTTTAAGAGTGCTCCCCATCTGTCCCACCTCGGGGGTTAATCCCTGCCTTGTCTGAGCAGTAATCATTGGGTAATCAGACAAGGCACTCTAGAAAGCCGGGCTACGGTTTTGCTGTGCTCTTTGGCTCGATTTCTCTTTCATTAGAGCAGAGAGTAGCTGACCTAGAAATCTCCTGTATGCGCTTCTGTCGTCAGCTAAACAAAAGCAGACACTCCTAAGAAGCAGCATGTTTAGAGAGCCCAGCCCTCCCTTCCCGCGGGTGATTTTAGTCCCGGCTGCCCGAACTAGTGAGAGCTAGAGGAGGAGATCACGTGGTCCTGCTCTTTGCTGCAAACTAAAAGGAAAAAAGAAAGAAAAAGAAAAAAAGGGGGGAAAGTCTCCTGGTATTAGCTTGGGCTAATGAGCTCATTGGTGTGTGTCCGGGAAACATCCCAGAATGAATTCATCGGCTGAGATGTCTGTCTTTTGAAAAAAGTACCCTTGTGGTGGTGGATTGCAAAGAGAACACAAATGGAAACCGCGTGAAGCCGGATCAGGGGCTAAGCCCCAAACGAGGGAGCCCAGGAGGGGCCAGCGTCTGGGCACAAGCACTGGGCTGGGCTGTTTGGGGATTAACCCATCCTGGAGGTAAACATAGGGTTTGATTTTTTTTCCACCCTCCCAAAGGAGAGAAATCTAACATGTAAACTGACAAGGCCCCATCACACTGATCCACAACCGAGATGGAACCAGGTCACGTCAGTCTGACCAAGTGGAGAGTGATGAGTCTTCTGGTCAGTGTCCAGGGCTGGCATCATGCTTGATTTTTGCCAACCTCCAGGCACACAGTAGATGCTCCATAAACTCGAATGGACACAGCCAAGTTGGCATGGGGACCCTTCCGAAGATAACCGTGGTCAGGTGGTTAATTTAGTCTATTTCAAACATTTTATTGTTGTTGCTGCTTAGTTGCTACATCATATCCGACTCTGTGACCCCTGGACTGCAGCCTGCCAGGCTCCTCTATCCATGGAATTTTCCAGGTAGGATACTAGAGTGGGTTGCCATAACCCTCTCCAAGGAATCTTCCTGACCCAGGGATCAAACCCACATCTCCTCCATTGGCAGGCAGTTTCTTTACCACGCAGCCACCTGCAAAGCCCATTGTGAACATTTACTAGATATAATTATTTTTTAACAGAGAATATTCTCTTTGAAGGAGAAGGCTACAGGGCATGAGAACTGGGTGTGGGCCCGGAGGTCCTGGGATCTCCCACACGGCTCACAGAGGAGGAAGCAGGAAGGTAGGTGAACCCCTGGGGGTGGGAGGCTTCCTTTCCTCGCGTGGCTGGCGGTGGGTGGATGGGTGGCAGATCCTGCCAGCTGTCTGCTCGAATCTCTTCTCTCCTTCCACAGTCATGGGCACGCAGCCAGGCACGGCTGAGATGGGATCTCCCACTCTCACTGTCACTAGATGCAGCTACATGCCTAGTTGTCACCAACAGACTCTGAAAGGAAGTGAAATGCACTGCGTCTCAGTCGGAGCTTCTCCCAGGGTTTTTTCCCCCGCCTCCCATCAGCCGGATGCAGACGGCAACTGGACCCCAGAGAAGACGGGGGCAAGACAGCTGGGACCCTGCAGATCCTGTGGAGGAGACCGCCTCCAATGACCTGAACATCCGCCCGGGACTCGGGGAGTGAGCAAGAAGTAGTCCGCTATAGGGTTGAGTCATGATATTTGGGGAGCTATTTGTTTTAGAAGCCAGCACAATTCCAAGTAACACCTTAGAACACCAAGGGAAGTAATCCAACCACCTGCATGACTCGAAACAGGGAGACGGTGGCCCCAGAAAGAGCTTCATCAGCTACTGATTGAGTTGACAGAGCTGTGTACCTGCTGGGGAAGAAACACACCCTTCACTGTCATCATAGCCTTGTTTCCCCAGAGTCAAAGCCCACTTCTGGGGGGCGGGCCCTGGGCAAGATGATGGATGCTGGATAGAAAATGGCCTGACGGTGTTGTGGGAATCTGCAGCAGCTCAGAGAGACCCAGAGGACCTGGGGTCCCCGCCATTGTGGAGAGCGTGCACTGGAATCCTAAGCTGTATGGGGTGGGGGCGGGGCAATACTGCCCCAGGTGACAGCGGCAGTGGTTCAGATGCAGACGGCCAGCACCTATTCAGGGACTGTGCTCAAGACTCGCTGGAACACAGAGTGTGAGAGCGACTGTTTATGTGCTATGTGTAGCAGATGGGACAGAGCCGGGAAACTAGANCTCTATAGGGTTGAGTCATGATATTTGGGGAGCTATTTGTTTTAGAAGCCAGCACAATTCCAAGTAACACCTTAGAACACCAAGGGAAGTAATCCAACCACCTGCATGACTCGAAACAGGGAGACGGTGGCCCCAGAAAGAGCTTCATCAGCTACTGATTGAGTTGACAGAGCTGTGTACCTGCTGGGGAAGAAACACACCCTTCACTGTCATCATAGCCTTGTTTCCCCAGAGTCAAAGCCCACTTCTGGGGGGCGGGCCCTGGGCAAGATGATGGATGCTGGATAGAAAATGGCCTGACGGTGTTGTGGGAATCTGCAGCAGCTCAGAGAGACCCAGAGGACCTGGGGTCCCCGCCATTGTGGAGAGCGTGCACTGGAATCCTAAGCTGTATGGGGTGGGGGCGGGGCAATACTGCCCCAGGTGACAGCGGCAGTGGTTCAGATGCAGACGGCCAGCACCTATTCAGGGACTGTGCTCAAGACTCGCTGGAACACAGAGTGTGAGAGCGACTGTTTATGTGCTATGTGTAGCAGATGGGACAGAGCCGGGAAACTAGAATAGGTACGCAGATATGCGGGAGAACAGAGAAGATTCACCTTTAGAAGCTAAGTTTATTGTGAAATAAACTTTGAAGCGTGTGGCTAACCCTGCGCCCAGGTCAACCCCAAAGGAGCGGGGCTAGGACACCCCATGGGCTGAGCGTCCCTGTGCCATCCTGGCAGGCGAGGATGAGGTAGTATCATGTGGAGCAGGGGTGGGGGAACCAGGGGAGCTTTCTGGAATTTCTGAGACAGATGTGAAAGGGAGTCAATGACCACCCAAGGCCTCCGTGTGGTGGTGACGAGGGGATTCCCCCAGCAGAGGTGGCAGTGAAGAACAGCAGAGGGTGTACCTGGGCTTGGAGGTGACCTGTGTCTGCTTAGAAGACTGGGCCTACCCTATGTGTGACACTGCTTCCTGGCGGGAAGCTGATTCGGAGCAGAGTTGCTTTTTCAGGCGCACAAGCTCAGTGAGGGGCCAGGGGCTTGGGCTTGGCTGGTCGTTGGCAGCCCCTCCAGGCTCACATTCCTGAATTCCTGTGTCTCGCCTCCGCATGCACACCTGTGGGCCCACATCTTGAACTCTGGTCTAGTTTGCATCCCCGCTAGGATTGGATGGTTCCTGTGGCCAAGCCTGGCCTTCCCCAACGTGCACTCATCCAAGCATGAAGCTTGGCGTCTATCCGCACGCCCTCTGCTACCTGACCTCATTCTGCTAGCTTTTGGCCTCCCCTTTGGCCACCTTGGTGCGAAGAGTCTGGAGCCCCGCCCCACCCTGCAATCTAGGGTGGAATATTTTTTCTTTTTAAAAACGCTTTTTATTTAACAGTATAGTTGATTAACAATGTTGTGTTCATTTTGGACTGAATATTCTCTAAGAGCAGCCCCAGCCAAACAGCAGACTAGGAGGAAAGGGGGATTACTGGGTTAAATTTCCCCTGGATAATCCGAGGCTTCCCAGGGTATCACAGACGTACAGCAAGACCTACTCTTCAAGTCCCACTTTCTTGCTTACACTGACTGGCAGGGGTACTGTCCCCTCATTGCTGGCAATTCCACAAGTGCCACCCATGACCTTGAAATCTTCCAAGGGCCCCCACCTGCAGGAGCAGCCCAGGCCCTACTTGAAGTCACTAACGTGGACATCTGTGTCCAGGGTACTGGTGACTGAGCTGAAGAACGGGGGTGTGGTGGGTGCTGCACTGCTGAAAACTCTTGTCCCGGGGGAAACCGTGCCCCTCCAGAGACATGCTGAAGTCGTAACCCCTGGCACCTGGGGATGTGACCTTACTGGAAACAGGGTATTTGTAGATGTGACTAAGATGTAAATTAAGATCAGGTCTTGCTGGAATGAGTGAGGTGGGCCCCTGACCCACGTGACTGACGTCCTTATAAGAAGAGAGGCAGACAACACTGTGTGGAGATGGGGGCAGTGTTTAGGACAGAGTGTCTACAAGCCAAGGGACGCTATGATTGCAGCCATCACCAGAAGCCACCGGAGAAGCACGGCCACTGCCCAAATGCAGCGTTGCCCCCTGCCACCTGGCTCCTGCACCTGGGTCCCTGGGCATTGCAGAGAAGCACTCATTTTGCTTTCATTTGGTCTCCTGTTGGGCACTCTTGCTCCAGGATCCCGGTACAAAGCCATGGGGTCCAGGCTGAGGGGATGTCGTCTGAGCAAAGACCTGTTGTGCCCAGACCAGTGTGCTGAGCTCCTCGACCATTCCAGAACCCCTATGGCTTCCTGCTCCTCAAAGCTGACCTCTGTCCCCTCAGCAGCCCCAGCTGTGCACCCAGTTAATGTGGAAAATCACCGGTCATGCTGGGCTTTTTACACCTGCATTTACTCATTAGAAATGAGTTTCTCCTCTGAATACATACATACTCAGAACAGCTATCAACCCACAGTGAAAGCTGATATTTGAGGAAGTCAGGAATCAGAATGAGAGTGAGGTAAAAGTGTTGGTCACTCAGTCGTGTCCTACTCTTTGTAACCCCATGGACTGTAGCCCGCCAGGCTCCTCTGTCCATGGGATTCTCCAGGCAAGAATANTTGAGGAAGTCAGGAATCAGAATGAGAGTGAGGTAAAAGTGTTGGTCACTCAGTCGTGTCCTACTCTTTGTAACCCCATGGACTGTAGCCCGCCAGGCTCCTCTGTCCATGGGATTCTCCAGGCAAGAATACTGGAGTGGGCTGCCATTCGCTTCTCCAGGAATATTCCCAATCCAGGGGTTGAACCCACATCTTCTGCATTGCAGGTGGATTCTTTACTGTCTGAGCCACCAGGGAAGCCATCAGGAATCAAAATATGAGAAAGAAAACATAAGGACTTCAATCCAGCTTGAGATTCTTTGTGCCAAGACCCCTCTAGCCCTCGTCCTGCCAGCCCTGACCCAGAGCATCCCCTCCTCCCCCAGGAATGAGGGCAGGGGACCCCCCCGGCCAGGATTCCTGCGAGGGGTACCCACCCGTGCTCTCCCGGCAGGCGTGCATGTCGCCTGTTGGTCTCAGCTCACAAGAGGCCCTCGACATCTCTTGGAGGGCAGGGCCAGGCCTGGGATATGGACCCTGGGTGAGGGTCAGAGCAAAGTTGGGACTCTCCTTGAGAGTCCCCAGAACAAGGATCTTGGGTGGGAGCACAGTTGAGGGTCTTCTCTCACATCCCAGGGCTTCTGATGCTCACCTCGGAGGATAATCGTGGGGTGGAATTGTAGGGGGGCAAGAATGGGGAGCTGGCATTTCCGATGGGGCTGGGGTCCAGAGCAACTAAATGGTCAGAGGATGGGAGGTGTTTGTCCCAGGTCAAGGATCACTTCAGACTTCACTGATTAAACATTATCCCTTTAAAGACCTGAAGCAAATTTAGGACAGAGCCTTCAGTCTCCCTAACAGGGATGCTGTGGCAGGGGCAGGTCCTCTGGCAGCCACTGTGGCTTGAAGCCACATGCCTCACCCAGCCTTTTCCACGTTACATTCTGGTGGCTCCACTAAGATAGAGAATCTTAGGGCAAAGGTGAGTTGGAAGACACCTGAGAAAAGAATTGATGGCGTTGATGGTGACGATGACAGTGGTGGGCTCCCAAATGATTCCTCATGCATTTCTCCAGTTTTCTTCTTTATTTGCTAATAATCCCTCAGCGAGGATCATCAAGTCAGGTGTCAAGGTTACCATATCAGCAGCCACTTTCAAAGTCAGAACAGAGCAAAGATCTCCAGATTGGGCTGTTATGTGGGACAAGATTTCCCTTTTCCCAGATCAAGCAGCCAGACCAAATGGTACTCAGGGACCCTGCCAGGCTTTTTCTTGCCCCTTAGGGGAGGTGGCTACAGAGCAGCCCTGGGAGATGGTGAAGGGGGCTGGCAGCAGCAGCAGGAGTCATGCCTGGGCCCTGCTGGATGGAAAAGGAGAGGGTAGAGCCTGGACTCCATGGACCACTGTGGAGGGGGCCTGAGAGCCTCAAACTGGGTGCTCTGTCCTTAGCCTGGTCAGACTGGCTAATGGCTTCTGTGACTTCAGCCCCAGGAGCTGGAGTCTGGGATAAAAGCCAAGGTTGCACCACCGGACCAGTCACCTTCCACCTCGCAGAACTTGCACTTGCATGGCACAGTTGCTTTTTGGTATCTGACTGGTGGCCCATGCCTTTGGGGCAAGAACCGGAACTGCAGTAACGCAGACTCCATATCCCCCGGGAGACTGTGCTCCACACTGGACAAGACCGATGTAAACAGATACCTTCTGTGCCTGGAGGGCTTGGTAGTGGTTGCTGTTGTTCAGTTGCTCAGTCATGTCTGACTCTTTGTGACCCCACGGACTGCAGCCCACCAGGCTCCTCTGTCCATGGGATTTTCCAGGCAAGAATACTGGAGTGGGGTGCCATTTCCTCCTCCAGGGGATCTTCCCCACCCAGGGATCGAACCTGTATCCCCTGCATTGGCAGGCGGATTCTTTACCACTGAGCCACCTTGGCAGCTGGACTTGGTCCCCCGGTGATAAAGAGGGACATGAAGGGTGTGGGAAAGGCAGGAAGAGTCAGGAAGTCCAGGATGGCTGATGGAAGAGATCCGCGTTTTGTGCTGGCATGGCTTTCTTTGTCCATGTGGGGGGCAGTTTTCCATCCTAGGACTGGGCTTCTGGAAAGAGCCAGCCGGGAGGAGGAATCTGAAGATGGGTGAGACTGGATGGAATTTGCATTCCGAGATTACGGGCCTTTAATTTCTGCAATCAGCTCGCGGCTCTGCCGCAAAAAAGCCGCAGCACAAAGCCGAGCCGGCCGCGAAGTGGGTTAGGGCGTTATATAAGCCCCGGCGGGAGGGGAGACGGCCCTCTCCGCGCTCCGCAGGCGGATGCAGAGCGCGGGTGACCGCGGGCGGGCGCGGGCCGCGCTGACGCCGGGCTGCTCGCGTCGCCATGGAGACGGGCGGGCGCGGCGCGGCTGTCAGCGGCGGGCGCGCGGCCGCGGGGGGCTGCGGGAGGAAGGCGCGGGCCGCGGCCGGGACCCTCGCGGTAGAGATGGACTTGCATTGTGATCGCGCCGCCGAGCCGCCGGCCGCCGAGCCGCCGTCGGGAAAGATCAACAAGGCCGCCTTCAAACTGTTCAAGAAGAGGAAGCCGGGCGGCGCGATGCCCAGCATCTTCGGGNAATTCCCTGAGGATTCTTTTCAAGCACTTTTTCCCCTTTTTTTTTAAACCTTTTTAAAACTCCGCCCCTCCCACTTTCTTTTTTTCTTTATTGCACCGATCGTTCGGAAGTCACCTTTACTTGCCTTTGCAGAAAATAAGACAACCCAACCCAAGGAAGCATCATGCCATGATATTTGGCTCTTCACCGTCCAGCGGGCCTCCAGGAACCATCTGAAGAACCAGAGAGGAGCCCTCCTCTTCCTGACACTTTACTTCCTTATTTTCATTTTCCTTTCCAGGGAAAAAAAGGAAAAACAAAAAACAAAAAAAACACCCTTTGCTGTATCACTGTGTGGGAAACACCTACAAAGCTGAAAGAGCCAGGTACTTACCCGATGAGCAGAGGCAGGACTGATGGGCAGAAAACCTGCTGTACTTTCAGTTGCTAGGTACGCAAACAGATATATATCTACCACTAAGATGATCACAGAGTTTGGGTTTGGTGGGTTTATTTAGATCATTTGTTTGGGGAGAAATAAAAACCTCAGCAGAGAAGGTTTTTTTTTCTTTCTCTCTCTCTCTTTTTTTATTTCCCCACCCAGTGCAAAGATGAGGACCAGGGCAAGATTTCACTAAATGCCAACAGACGCAGTGTTTTAGCATTTACGAACTGTAACCTTTTCATGTGTAGATAACGCATCTTTTACAGATTATCCAGCTGTTAACCTTTTATAATCTGTCAGTAACCTCCAGTTTAAAATCTGGTTTTATAGCTAGACACCATAACCACTCCCAAACCATTGACGTTCTTTTATGTACTGTAAACAGAAGCAGTTCTCTTTTTGTTTTATAAGGGTTCTCTGGCTTTCAGTGTAGGGGGGAAAAAAATCCATTGTGTTGATGTCCCAAAGGAATGGTTCTACCTTGTCTTCGGTAAAAGTCTGTTTCTCACCCTGGACCCTGGTTTTCAGAGATTTTTACTTTGGTTATAAAAATTTCGGATTCAACCGTGTCTCAGTATGAGGAGTCCAAAACAAGGAACACGTAAAGAAAAACAATAGAAAATGTAGTTTTTTCATTTACTTCTTCTTTATGTCTTAGGACTGAGCCACATATGTTAAGAATATGACACTGGGAAACTTATGTATCGTTAACATTGTGTGCCAAGATTATTTTTGAAAAGTGGTTTACTTATATGTGTGTTTTCTGTTATTTTGGATGAAGCATTTATTTCAGAAAGGGTTACCATATGCCTCGATAGTTTGAACGATAAACTGAAGTCTTTCCTAGAATGCTATTAGGGTCTAATGGTTATAAAATATCTTCTTTGAAACATTTCAGTGTATTTAATCAAAAGATCAGAGCTTCTTCTACTAGGAGATGGTTCATGGTATTGGGGAGATTCGTATTCAAGTGAAACCACACACATATAAGACACGCACACTTCTCTCCAACTCTCATTTTCCAGGGAGATTCCCTAAGTAATGAACTGGTGGTACATGCTTGTTAAGTTTGTTTTCTGTTTTATAGAAGAAAGAATAAGGCAAGTATATGAAGATCTATTTTAATAATATGAAAGAAGTCACAAAATAAACAGACATCAAAGGAATACAAATCTAGCCAATAGCACAAAGCAGGTTGTTCCCCATTTTAAACCTGCAAGGACTCCATTGGAAGAGGTGGTAGAAATTGACTGAATTTATTTATTATTCAGATTACTGGCTTTTATTGCGTCATGTCAGATCCTTAATGTTATTTCAAAGTAGTGTTTTAATATTTAATTTCTTATGTCTGTCAATGAGATCTCGTAGGCTGACATCTCCTTAAGCACTCTGAATACACCACCAGGAATTCATAAAGCAGCTCACACGTGCTCACCCACTCAGCTGTGCACAACCGACAGACAAAGGCGTTCACCGTGAACTTGGAGATGTCTTAGAGATTAGTTTTGTCTTGAGAAAGGGATTTGAATTAGATTCAACACTGATCACACTACTTAGACTCAAAATATGTCCATTTCCTTCTTGCGAAGGGGAGGGAACATAAATTTTATTTCTAGCTGTAAAACAAAGGATCTTTATTTTCTTCCTGTGCATCTTCTTGCAGGGGTTATAGTCTCCTCAGCCTAAATCCATGACAGAGTTCTGTTTGTTCAGTAGCACAGGGAAGGTAGAAAGCCCTAAAGGACTGATGAGAATATTGTAATAGGAAGACAACCTATTTATCTATTTTGTAAGCACTGGAACAAACTAGTTTTGCTTTCACAGTTTTGGGACTTGTTTCTACATTTGTATCTCTGTGTTTGTGTCTTCTTTTTATTAGCAAAGAAAAATGTCAGCAAAGTTTACCTTAATTTCTCCTTACCTGTCAGTGAACCATTTATACAGGATTTAAACTGTTTTTTTCTGTTCTTTTTCCCATATCTTTTCCTTAAAAAAAAAAAAAAAAAAACTCTCTCTCTTTAAGAATTCCATCCATACTAGTCAGATGAAGGATTCAGGCAATGAATAAAATGGCCTCAGTCACTGATGGGAAATCAGGACCAGTGTAGGGAGCTGTGTCTTAACGTTTTCCAACCACAGACAAGAGAGTGTCATTGCCTTTTTGTGCCAAGAGCTACTTTCTCTTAGTCATTTTCATAGATATGGTGTTCTAGAATTTTAGTAGATTTACAGTCCAGTAATTATTTACGCCCTTACTTAATTTGGCCATAGTTGCTGTTTTTCAAAGGAAAGGATTGGATGTGGGCTGCTGACACCTTTCCTGTGAATCTATGATGCTAAGATACTGGGTTGAGACCCTTTAGTCAAAGAGTTGGCCAAATTCTGTAGGAAAAAGTCAAATCAATTGTTTTGTTGTTCATTCGCTAAATCATGTCTGACTTTCTGCCACCCCATGGATTGCATCGTGCCAGGCTCCCCTGTCCTTCACTGTCTCCTGGAGTTTGCTCAAACTCATGTCCACTGAATTGGTGATGTCATCCAACCGTCTCATCCTCTAGGTCCAAATCAATTGTTGGCCCTCCCTTTATCAGTCATTTTGCCAACTTGGCACAAAGACAGCCTGACTTCAGCATCTGTGTTACCTAGGCAGTGTGGCTCGGACCCCCATGCTTCTTCTAAGGATTTCTTGCTTCCATTAGCCCTAGAGCATTTTGAATCATCGCTAGAGGAAACAGATTTGCATTATGTCATCTAATAACAACAATGGAATGTAGAACGTTAAAGACTTCCTTTAGCTCCATTTCCCACAAATGATCTGCCTATTTAAATACTAATTGTGTGATTTCTATGAAAGTGATGACTCAGGAGTTGAAGGGTTTATTCATTAATCTCAGAAATGGTTTTCAGGTATTGGCACTTCCATGAATATTCACATAACCCTTTACCTTTACAGTTGTCAGAGTAGAAAGATGGTATCAGGGGTGGCGGTGTCTTTGGCTGAACTCTGAGTTTCTGTTATTTACGTTGTCAGATAAATTTTCAGAGACGTTTTACAGTTAACTTTGGCTGAAGAGACTGGTTTGCGAGCTTTCTGATCTCTCCTTTGGTTTCCATCCTGTTTCCTTGGTGACCTCAGGGAGCAGTACTGGGATGCTGTTCAGCATGTTCGCCTGTTTTGACACTTGCACAGTGGAGCTCGGTCCTCACTCACATTCTAGATTTCTCTCTTAATAGACTATGTGAATGTGGCCCCCTGTGCTTGGCTTCTACAGTCACATGTATACTCAGCTCCCCTTATCACTGATAAAAAATTAATCCAAGATTCTTAGACCATTAAACATAAGGAAAAGCATCACAGTTACCTATTTTTTCCTGCCACTGCTGTTGTTCACTCGCTCAGTCATGTCTGACTCTTTGCGACCCCATGGACTGCAGCACACCAGGCTTCCCTATCCTTCGTTACCACCCAGAGCTTGCTCAGACTCATGTTGACTGAGTTAGTGATGCCATCCAACTACCTCATCCTCTGTCACCCACTTCTCCTCCCGCCCTCAGTCTTTCCCAGCATCAGACACATTTCCAGTGAGTCAGCTCTTCACATCAGGTGGCCAAAGTATTGGAGCTTCAGCTTCAGCATCAGTCCTTTCAATGAATATTCAAGGTTGATTTCCTTTAGAATTGACTGGTTTGATCTCCTTGCTGTCCAAGGGACTCACAAGAGTCTTCTTCATCACTGCAGTTGGAAAGCATCAATTCTTTGGTGCTCAGCCTTCTTTATGGTCCAACTCTCACATTCCTATGTGATTGAGGATGGCCCATTAGAAGTACCTGGGTGAAATAAGAGGAGAAACTGAAGTACCCCAGCCCAATTCCCGCTTCCCTTCCACTAGCCAGGCAGACTGAGGGATGAACAGCACAGTTCTTATTTAGGAGTCTTCAATTTTGTACGCACAAATGTTTAAAAGGAGTTTAGGAGCCAGATACTAACAGGGCAGCCTGGTTTCTCAGGTGGGAAAACCAGAGGCCAACATTTATTAATACTTGTTGAAGGGAGGGGGTTATAACAGGTGATTTGGGCATGTGTGCCCTCCTCAGGGCAGACCCTGTCCTGCTCTGAAGGTTGTCTGAAGGCCACTGTGCATTGCCTCTCACTGCCTTTTCACTGTGACGACCACGGAGAGGAGGCAATTTGTTGCAACACTAGCCACTTCTGAGGAAAGTTATCTCCCCAGACAATGTTTCTAAGGACTGATTCAGAATGATCATTTCATGATTATGGAAAGCAATTCCTTCTCAGACTGAAAAAAAAAAAAGGTTAAAATAGCCACTAAGCCTCCAGAACTGAAAGTGGGCACATCTGATTTTGATATTTACTTCAACTCAATGCAACACATATTCAAGGGGCTTATACTGGATCTCGAGCTTAATAAAAACCCATTCAGTTCGGAGTTCACACATAGCTGTACTGGAATCAGACATTCTTAATATTCGTTAGAAACACCTTTATTTCATTTTATACTTTTATTTATTTTGCTGATATTCTGTTGGAGCAGAATGCAGTGAGACTGAACAAGGGTGGTATGGATTAAGTCAAACATATTCCTCTAAAAGGGCTTCCCAGGTGGCGCTGGTGGTAAAGAACCCACCTGCCAATGCAGGAGCCATAAGAGATTAAACGCAGGTTTAATCCCTGGGTTGGGAAGATTTCCTGGAAGAGGGCCTGGCAACCCACTCCAGTGTTCTTGCCTGGAGAATCCCATGGACAGAGGAGACTGGCGGGTTACAGTCCAGAGTGTCTCAAAGAGTCAGACATGAATGAAGCAACTTAGCACGCACACACATATTCCTCTAAAAGCAAGAATAGTAATTATACAAGCAATTAACATTTGTCGAGTACTTACTTCATGCCAGCCCCTTCCAGGAGCTTTACAAATATTTACTCAGTCCTCTCACAGCCATGTGGGTTAAGTGATATTACCTCCCTCACAGAGCATATCCAATTCATCCTTTTGGTTTACTTCTATCCCATTCATTCCATCCATCCCTCTCTTTTTCTCTCTTCACCCAGGACAAGGATAAACACTCTTTAATGATTTACAGTAATATAAGCGCTAAGAACTGCTGAATCTCATCAACAGCTCACTTTCAATAGAGAAAGAGCTCACTCATGTCATGCAGCTGAGAATTGGTTTTGCATCCGAGATGGTGGTATTCAGCATCATTCTGGGGGAAGGCTGCCGCTGGGTACCATTTAGAGGCAGACAATCCTTGCTTGGGAGGGATCTGCACCTTCTTGGGATTAACTTCAAAAGTGTAGACAGACATCTCTTCTGTTGTCATGGTGATACTTCTGCTCTGATAGGATTTCAGTCATGCTGAGCACGTTTCACTTGTTTTTCTACCTTAAGCTCAGCCTAGGCTGGTTCTGGGTATCCTGTGTTGTTTGTTGAACTAGTAGCTGGTGGAGTGACGCCCACCTCAACATGATTCTGAACTGCAGAGACAAACTCCTGGCTCTTTCGAAAGTAGTACATCCACGTTCTGTCTCTGGTCATTGAATGCTGGCCTGGATTTTGTAATTTGTTCATTCATTCAACTAATATTTCATGCACACCTCTTAAGTCTAAACCTATGCTGTGCATTTATTGTGAGCTGAGATGGTGCTCTGTTTTCGTTGACATTCTGTCCACAAGAATCTGGCAAGGTGGGGCTTGGTTCTGTTCTATGGAGGAGGAAAATGATGAAAAGGTAAAATACCTTTTCCTTTTGGAAAATGGCAGCAATTTAGCAAGCCACTGACAGAATCTGGACCAGAAATCTAACTCTATTGCTTGTGCTTTAATTATAAGTCTCTTTTAGACATCTGATTAGGTTTATGTATGATTTAGTTAAGAAACTAATTAAAGTTCTGAACTGCAAGAGTCAAACCAGATTTTTATGATGGTAGATACCACTAAAAGGATACTGTTTCAGTTAAAAGTGGACTTGATTTTTTTAAAAAAATTATTTGATGGCCTTTGTACATGCATGTCTGAAAGGAAGATCTTGGAGCTAGCAGGGTTTTTTTTTTTTTCCCCCTCACTTGACCAGTCAAAAATTTAGGCCATGTCCACCAATTACTGCATGCTATCAGGTCTGCATACAGGTTTTATAATCTGATGACTGCTTTGTCAATAATGAAAACCAGGAAAAGCAATTTCAATAGTGAATTTGGCAGGTTACAACCTGTTTTCTTCCACTCTGATTCTATGAAGTTGCAAGTGTCAGTGTTTGAAATCCATCACTATTACAATTAAATAGTTTATTTTATTCATATATGGGCTGCCCACCCTTGGTGAAATGCTTTTTTAATGAGAAGCAGTGAAAGAATTTAATCACAGATGATCATTGTGTTGAATAGTAAACTGGGGTAATTTTTGGAAGTTATTCAATAATTACGTAGAGTAACTTTCTGCTCTATGTGAGATCATTTCTAATAAAACATAACCTAGGTCACTGGTTGTTAGAGGCATAATAAATTTTCTCAGATCCCTACCTAATACACTAAAAAAGAAAATACTAAAAATAACTGATCAAATGACACAGGGGCATTAAATTGACACACAGGAAAGACTTGTTATCATGTCATAAAATGAAATGGAACCAGGGTGACTGGAGGAATTAGTAAACCTTCTCAAATATGCCCCACTATAGAGTTATTTCTAAACAGAAGAGGAAAAACTCTAACAAAATAATGTCTAACATTGTATACATTTAGATGAACATGAAGGATCAGATGGTGGTATTTTTTTCCAAGAATATCAGGGGAAATGGTTTAGATGTTATAGACAAAATAAATTTCTGTCATCTTTTAAAGGACTCCAGCTACATACCACGCTCATTGCTAACTTCAGTTTTGCCCAAGTTATTTATAGAAAATATCTCGATGTAATATAGGGAATTGCAGGTTGTTGAAAATAAAGACAAAGAAAATCCAAATAAGAAACTCCATATTTCTAAAATTAGTTTTCCTGAAAGTCAAACATATCTCTGAGGACAAGCTTTTGGCTGTATTATTTTTGTGCACAGGAGGAAAGTTGTTAGTAGGTTTATAGATATTATTTTTATAATAGAATGTTAAATTCCCCCAACATCAGAAATTGTCTCCTAAAATTACTCTATGTTTTTAAGACTTGTTTTTAAAAAGGATTCTAAATAACAATAGGGTCTTTTCTTTTTCTCCTCTCCAATGATTTAATGGGATAGATGAACCAATGTTTATATTTTTAAACCTGTAAATATTTTATTTTGGGTATTTTGTATATTTGTTGATATAATTCCATTTCGTGCATATGTATCACTGTGCATGTTGCTGGTTTTGATAGTCACTCTTTTAATGAATGTAAGAAGCTTGGACTAATAGCACTTTTCTTCATTCAAACATCTTAAAATGAAACTACAACACTGCCATTTTAAATGTTGTGTTTAATTCAGTCAATAAATTTTGTTGCTTCTTTACATTAAACATGAATTCTGTTGGTGGTTATTTTTCCAGGATAAATTTTATTTCCACTCTCTTTTAATTTTTAGAGTTTATACTAGTGATGACAATAATGACCATGTGATGGGAGTATGTGTGGTGTTGTGTCTGTGGTCTGTGTGTGTGGTGTGTGTGAAGTGTGTATGGTATGTGTGGTATGTGTACAATGGGTGTGTATGTAGTATATGTAGTGTGTGTGTGTTGTGTGTGCGGTGTGTGAGGTGTGTGTGTGGTGTGTGTGATATGAGTGAAGTGTGTGAGGTGTGTGGTATGTGTATATAGTGTATGTGTGTGGTGTGGGTGTAGTGTGTGTGTGTGGTATATATGTGTGGGGTGTGTGGTGCATGTGTGCTATGTGTGGTGTGTACGTTTGACCAACAAAAGGCCCGTATTTCTTTCCACACATTGTGAACAGGTGAAAAGTTACTGTTTGGCTTGAGCAAATGCCTTTGGAAAGCTTGTTTGTTATTCTGACTCTGATCTGATTTCTGAGCCTTTACTAGGAAAATCTCTGTTCCTTATAATCCCCTGTGAGCTGGACTCACCTGCTGCGTGTGACTGTAGGCAGTAGCGAATTAGAATCTTTCTGAAGAGCTGTTTTCAGTTTTGTTTGAGGGGTATGTTTTCACCGAATCTGACTAGTAATTCAAGTACTTTTAAAACTTAATGTGATGAATAATGAGGTTGCACCACTTTGTTTCAAAAATAAGAATTCAAGTCTGCCTAGATTGTTTGAAAGTCTGCTTCTCTTAGAATGGGCTTGTCCATACTGCAGTTGCTTACGTTTCTCTTAAATAAGAAGAAAAACTCAAATTTATCTATAGACACAATAAGCACACACTTCCAAAGGAAGCTGTGATTCGTCACAAAGAGGAGTCACAGTTAGTGGACACAAAGCCATAAACAATGAGACCTGAGACTCACAAAATCTCGCCACCCTGTCTGCTCCCTCTCTTCTCCCAGCTCTCCTCGACCCTCCTCTTCCTGCCTTTCCTAGAATTCAACAGAAGGCACCTCGCAAGAACAAGCCAAATTCCTCTTTCATGAGGCAATAAGTAAACTAAAGCCCAGGGATTCTGTGCCTTTCCTAAAGTCTCTGAGGTGGTGAGGTTGGTAAAAAGAGTCAGAGTTTGGGAATCAAACAGTATTCAATTTGAATTCCAGGCTTCCCTGGTGACTCAGACAGTAAAGAATCCGCCTGCAATGCTGGAAACCTGGGTTCAATCCCTGGGTTGGAAAGATTCCCTGGAGATGGGACCAGCTACCTGCTCCAGTATTCTGGTGTGGAGAGTCCCCATGGACAGAGGAGCCCAGTGGGCTACCTCCATGGGGTTGGAAAGAATCGGACATGACTGAGAAACTTTCACTTTCACTTTGGACAGTTACCAGCTGTGTGAATTCTGGCAGTTTTCTGAACTTCTCTGAGCCACAGTTTCCTGCTCTATAAAAGGAGGGTAATGAGATTTAATCTACACTGTAGTTGTACCATGATTAACTTTCAGAAAGGCACGTGTCAAAGACATAATACATATTTTTGTATATGTTAATTTAGCTCCTTCTGTTTTTCTGAAAGGGACATTTATAAAAATTAAAACTTGATGGGTTGAACTTTTCTTGAACAGAGAACTTGCTTTGATTGATGGAGAGTGAAGCCTGCTAAAAAGGAGAGACGTCTGAGTGTGTTATTCTGAGACACATCGCTCTGAAATGAAAAGCCTACGTGTGCTTAGGAGAGATTCAGGGACGACATCTTGTCTTTGTGGAGGATGTCAAGGATGGTTGCTGAGTTGGCAGCCTCAAGAGCCGTGACCAGACCCATGGTGGTCAAAACAGTTATCTAGATGTTGGGTCACAAACAGTCGGACATGACTGACTGACTGAGTACCCATATACAAGCGTTGAGTCTCCAGTCGGCATAGAGGGCGGTGGTGCCCAGACCTTAGCACTGTGGACTTTAGTGCTTGGCTTTACCCCATTACCAGGCAATGGTTACCTAAGGACTCTTAGTGGTCCTGCTCAGCCATTGGCTGGAGCTTCAGTGGCCCCTCCCACGGGCAACCAACTATCAAGAAGCAACCGTTAGTGGTCCTGCTCAGCCATTGGTTGGCGCTGCAGTGGCCCCTCCCACGGGCAACCACCTGTCAAGGAGCGGCTGTTAACAGCCCATTCTTTCAACTATCAGTGGAACAGTGGTCATCAAGAGGAGAATGAGGTAAGAGGCGGACCCCAGCTTTCTTCCTGGGGTCCTTCTGGTTCACCTGGCCTAGGGCCAGTAGGTGAGCTGGGGCAGCCCAGGAAACAGGTTGGGGGCTGTGTTCTGCAGGGCTCAGACCCTGAGGCGCTTACTCTTTCCCTATCCCTGCCTCTGCCACCTCACAGCATAGGCATAGCATGCAGCCTTCTGGACCTGGCCTCCACTATATGGCTGCCTGAGGAGTCCGAGGGCCTGTTGGGTTGGGAGCCTGTCTCCCTGAGGGGTGACAGCTGGCAGGGTCTGGGGACCTGGCCCTGAGGGAGCTGCCCCCTGAGCTCTTCCTCCTCTCAGTCAGGACTGGGACCTGGGAGGGCAACAGCTGTGCTTGGGACCTGGCTCTTTCTTGTCCAAACAGGGAATAACATTTGGTTACCTGACCATGATCTGACCTCAAGAAAGAGGATCCGATAGCAAGGGATTTATAATAATTAATCATGTCCCTCCTTCACCTTTCCTAGAAAAGGGCTTTGATGAAAGCTTTTGGGGAGTTTGGATTTTTTCAGGCACAAGCACCCAACTCTTTATGTTTTGGAATGGTTTTGCCACCCTTATGGGAGAAAGTGAAGAGGAACTAAAAAGCCTCTTGATAAAAGTGAAAGAGGAGAGTGAAAAAGTTGGCTTAAAGATCAACATTCAGAAAACAAAAATCATGGCATCCGGTCCCATCACTTCATGGGAAATAGATGAGGAAACAGTGGAAACAGTGTCAGACTTTATTTTTTGAGGCTCCAAAAATCACTGCAGATGATGACTGCAGCCATGAAATTAAATGACACTTACTCCTTGGAAGAAAAGTTATGACCAACCTAGATAGCATATTCAAAAGCAGAGACATTACTTTGCTGACTAAGGTCCATCTAGTCAAGGCTATGCTTTTTCCAGTAGTCATGTATGGATGTGAGAGTTGGACTGTGAAGAAGGCTGAGCACCGAAGAATTGATGCTTTTGAACTGTGGTGTTGGAGAAGACTCTTGAAAGTCCCTTGGACTGCAAGGAGATCCAACCAGTCCATTCTGAAGATCAGCCCTGGGATTTCTTTGGAAGGAATGATGCTAAAGCTGAAACTCCAGTACTTTGGCCACCTCATGTGAAGAGTAGACTCATTGGAAAAGACTCTGATGCTGGGAGGGATTGAGGCCAGGAGGAGATGGGGACGACAGAGGATAAGATGGCTGGATGGCATCACTGACTCGATGGACATGAGTCTGAGTGAACTCCGGGAGTTGGTGATGGACAGGGAGGCCTGGCGTGCTGTGATTCATGGGGTCGCAAAGAGTCGGACACGACTGAGTGACTGAACTGAACTGAACTGGCCTCACTGTGCATGGGGCATATGGACAGGTGTTTGGGTTAAATGGGGTTGTGTGTATGTTAGTCACTCAGTTGTGTCTGATTCTTTGCAACCCTATGGACTATAGCCAGTCAGGTTTCTCTGTCCATGGGATTCTCCAGGCAAGGGTACTGAAGTGGGTTGCCTTGCCCGCTCCAGGGGATCTTCCTGACCCAGCGGTTGAACCTGCATCTCTTACGTCTCCTGCATTGACAGGTGGGTTCTTTGCCACTAAGCCACTGGGGAAGCCGTTTGGGGTTTGAGTAACACAGCTGCCAAATGTCCAGACATTGGGAAGCAATTACTATTTAGTGAAGATTATGCCAAATAGATACAACTAAGGTCTCCAACTTCAAGGAAATGGTCTGTACAGAATTACACAAATGTAAGGACTAAAGAGCCTCTTGATGAAAGTGAAAGAGGAGAGTGAAAAAGTTGGCTTAAAGCTCAACATTCAGAAAACTAAGGTCATGGCATCTGGTCCTGTCACTTCACGGCAAATAGATGGGGAAACAGTGGCTGACTTTATTTTTTGGGGCTCCAAAATCACTGCAGATGGTGATTGCACCAATGAAATTAAAAGATGCTTACTCCTTGGAAGGAAAGTTATGACAACCTAGACAGCATATTAAAAAGCAGAGACATTACTTTGCCAACAAAGGTCCATCTAGTCAAGGCTATGGTTTTTCCAGTAGTCATGTATGGATGTGAGAGTTCAACTATAAATAAAGCTGAGTGCTGAAGAATTGATGCTTTTGAACTGTGGTGCTGGAGAAAACTCTTGAGAGTCCCTTGAACTGCAAGGAGGTCCAACCAGTCCATCCTAAAGGAGATCAGTCCTGGCTGTTCATTGGAAGGACTGATGTTGAAGCTGAAACTCTAATACTTTGGCCACCTGATGGAAAGAGCTGACACATTTGAACAGAACCTGATGCTGGGAAAGATTGAGGGCAGGAGGAGAAGGGAATGACAGAAGATGAGATGGTTGGATGGCATCACCGACTCAATGGAGATGTGTTTGGGTAAACTCCGGGAGTTGGTGATGGACAGGGGGGCCTGGTGTGCTGCAGTTCATGGGGTCGCAGAGTCGGACACGACTGAGCGCCTGAACTGAACCGAACTGAACGTTATTTCTCAAGCTTCTCACTTTGGAAGAAAATGAGAACCTATACATTTGACATCTTTGCTTCTTGTCTTTGCCCATCTCCCAGGCCCTCCACTTGGGCACACAGGAGCTGAGTGAGAATCTAGAAAGATCTTTCTTTGTTAGTAGCTAGCCCCCTCAGTGTTTCCTGGAAGACACCAATTCCTCATCGATCTATGTTACGTACTTATCTCCAGATGGCAATGTGCTTCTTCACAAATGTCAAAATATTTCTTCTGCCCATGGGACTGCATTTCACAAGCCTCCTGTCACATCTTGTCTTACTCTTGACCTGATGCCACACTCACCAGGATGTGTCTGGTTGGTGTGTGTCCTAGAGTTTCTTCTCAGTGGGGGACCCATCCACTGGCGAGTCCAAGCCCAGAATTTTGCTTCAGGGAGTCCTGACCTCCCAACAGTGATCCCCCTCCACCTGTAGGTCTGTAAACAGCAGTAACAGATGAAACCCTACTTGACCTCATCTTTCCTCATGGTCTAAGTGTCCCCATTCCAAGGACTTTCATCTTCTAACGGATCTCTTCTTTTCAGATTATGTTTTTGGTTGAAATCTTTCCTTCTTTCTTACTATCCTCTTTGCTCTTTGTTCTCTTAATAACCTTCTTGCCTACTGACCTTTAACCCAGAATCACCTTCCCAACAATTCATTTGTTCTCAGTGTACAATCTGCTTTATCTGGGAGACTTGTCCTGAGAGTTGTGCTGATAAACTAGTGTAGTCAGAGATTGTTGTATAAAAAACATGCCTAGTTTTTGTTCCTTTCTGGGATATGGCCTTGAAATCCTCGGAATTTCTTGAGTAATAAGAATGTCTTTGTTGTTCACGGTGGGTCTTCCAGCTGCACCTGAGTTTATGTAATGAGCTGACTGAGCATGGGGACTGATTACCCAGAAAGACTGGCTAGGAGGGTTGGGGCTCTGAGCCCTGTGATATGAGCTGCCCTCCTGACTTCCATGGAGGGGAAGGGGCTGGAGACTGAGTTCAACCACGTGGCCAATGACTGAATCACCTATGTAATGAGCCCCACTCAAATCCTGGGACACTGGGGCTTCTTGGTATAGCCTCTTGGTTGGTGAACAGAAGAAAGAGCACAAAACCGCTCAGTTGGCATGTCTAGTGTCAGAAGTGGACTGCAGCATTGCAAGGACACAACGAAAAGAAAGCCTTGATTCTATCAGCCCCAAATAAAACCTTATCAAAAGATATTTTTATTATGTTATCTATAATAAAAGAAATAAAAATCGATGCTATGTTCTTATAGCTTATATACATAGTTGATCTACCAGCTATGCTTAATTCTGAGTTAATTTTAGGAGACTTTCTCTGAGCCTTTAAAGATTTATTGCTTATGGCCTTAACTGGGTAGTCCTCAGAGGTCCTCTGGGAGGACCAGATCCCCTCAGCCCTTGGGCAGCCTGGCAGTGTCTGGAGTGACTCACCAGACTCTGGTTTGGAGGTCTGTAGAGTGTGGCTGGGGCAGAGGATGGGGGTCATGACATCATCATATGGTACCCACAGATCTGAGGATGGATGAGAAAACCTGGGCTCCCTGCCATGATAGAAAGAGCAGGCAAGGTGATCGAGGCTCAGTCACCTGCTGCCCATTTGATGGACAAAGGGTGGAGTTATGAAGCATTTCTGGACTGGAAAGGGCAGGGAGCTGGGCTCTACAGCCCAGGGTGCAGTCAGATTTGGGGTAGAGGAGACCAGGTGGGCCCAGTGCTGTCTGTCCATCCACTTAGAGTGCTTCTGTTTGTTTCTGACTGAGGACACTTTCTGCAGAGTAACTGCCTCCAGCATGACTGCTTTCACACCCATGAGACAAACAAAGAAGAGCTTCTACGTTTCAAAGTTGTTCATGTCAAAAAGTCCAGTTGGGTTCAAAATCCACTTGCTCTTCTGAGAACTTCCATCATGAAAGAAAAGGCTGAGCTCTTGACTTTTAAAATCTAATCTCAACCGTTATAAATGTTTGAAAGCTTTGCAAAATGGTTTTCAATTTTTTATCATCCATCTGCATGAACACATTTTCTCCCTGATGGTGACTGTCATGGGTTTCAAAAGAAATGTGGAGCCAAGTAAGGCTGAAACCCTGAAAGACACAAACCACATCCAGGAGAGCAACCTGGACTTTCTCAGCTAAGTTCTTGAAGAAATTTTATTGAAAAGTTTTATAGAAAATCTGTGTTACATATTTTCCCTGATACTTCCTGTCTTATTGTTTTTTGGCATAACTGTATAATATGATGAAAATGTAATTTTTTTTTTTTTACCAAGTCCCTTGTGGTTGTCCACAGGCTCTCCCTACTTCCTCAACAGTAGCATGGACAGGTTGTCATTTTCTATAGGGGCTTTGAACAGAAAAGCATGGGGTCCAGCTCTCTCAGTCAGGAGGTGCCCAGACTCAGGTGAGAGTCACTCATATTTTAGGGAAACTCAAAGTGTGTATAATGTCAGTTATCCCCTCTATTTCAGATCAGAAAAATCCATTTATATTGTTCCTCCCCCTTGAACTGTTAGATTAAAACATCCCCAACACCATAAATCTCAGCAGATTCTCGTGTGATGAGTAACAGCAAACACAAATAAACACACAAGTTTAATACGTTTTTGAGTGAGAGAAATGGCTAAATATCTCAATAGAAGATTTCAAGGATTAAGAGTTCTGTTCCTGGGGCTTCGCTGGTGGCTCAGCAGTAAAGAGTCTGCCTGCCAATATAGGAGACACAGGTCCAATCCCTGATGTGGGAAAATCCCACATGCCGTGGAGCAGCTAGCCCTGTGCACCACCACTACTGAGCCTGGGCTCTAGAGCCCAGGAACCACCACCACTGAGCCCACAGGCCACAGCGGCTGCAGCCCGCCTGCCTAGAGCCCGTGCACCGCAACAAGAGACGCCCCCGCAATGAGAAGCCTGCACGCTGCAGCTAGAGAGTAGCCCCTGTTCACTGCAATTAGAGAAAGCCCGTGCACAACAGGGAAGACCCAGTGAAACCAAAAATAAATAAATAAATTTAAAAATGAGTTCTGTTCCTGGAGAAGTGGTAATAAATATATTTTTAAAAATATGGACAAAAACACCCATGTCCACCCTTTTGACAAGGTGAACTGGATTATCCACTAGTGGATACATGTAATCCCACTTCCTGCCGAGGATCAGAAGTGGTGGGAGTCATTTCTGGATGTTGGTTACTGTTGTCCTAAACCAAAAAGGAAACCACAGTGCCTGTCCTTTCTCAAAAACCCCTTGTAGACTGGTCATCCTTCAGTGACTTCAATTTCGGATGAAAATGATCAGAGTAGCAGGTCCTCCATCAAGGCAGCACTTGAAATCACAGAGGTGGCTGAGGTTATCCAGAAGGAATGTGGAGCAGGAGGCAGGAGACAGAATTCTGGTGTGATGGACAGCCCTTGAATTAGCCTTCCCAGCATTGCTCTCCCCGCTTTGGTAACAATGTACTGTTTCCTGGGGGAGCACCTCCACGCCTGCCCATCAGTCTGACTTGTTCATACAGAGACAGCCCCACATTCTGGACCCAGGGCTGGACACACCGCCCAGACACGCTCCTCAGGAGCTCAGCAGTCCCTGGTTGCATGGTGGGTACAGAAGGAGTGCCTGGCTCCCTGGTCCTTTGAGGTATCACCCTAAGTCTTCTGCTAAAACTACTGGGGAAAGGGGCTCCTTGTCTGCCAGGGTTGCTCTGGTGCTGGGGACATGGGAAGAGATCTATTTATGGCAGGGAGCTCCTGCCTGAGAGATACGTGGGGAAGCACAGTGGAGAGGTGACAGAGACCTGAGTGAGTGAGCAATTCTGGTGCCCAAGTTCACAGACACAGTGTGACCAAGCTCGCTCTGTGACTGCGCCAATAAATCCCCTCTCCTACTCAAGTTGATTTCAATAATGACCTGACTCTTGTAACCAAAAAAAGGATCCTGACTAAGGCACTAGGAAGAATTAACAGCTAAAATGTGGTTCTCAAACTGGTCTTTGGGTGTTGCATGTATGCGCACATGGGCTCCAGGCGCTTGATGAGCCAACACTCCCCCACCAGCCCCTCCTCCTGTGCAGAGCTGGGATGATGGAAATGTTTCCTGCTCCCAGTCGAAGCCCGGATTCTGGTTGAGATTCAGGTGCTGCCAGTGAGAGGAGCTGTAACAACCTTGATGAGAAACTGGGTCACCTTTGGGGTCCCGTGAGCCTCACAAGTGATTGATCTGGGACAGAATGACATGAGCGTAGAGTGGTGGGCAGGCACCCCCTTACTGGCACAGTTCCTGCCAGAGATCGTGGCAGTTTCATGCCAGCAANTCCAGAAGGAATGTGGAGCAGGAGGCAGGAGACAGAATTCTGGTGTGATGGACAGCCCTTGAATTAGCCTTCCCAGCATTGCTCTCCCCGCTTTGGTAACAATGTACTGTTTCCTGGGGGAGCACCTCCACGCCTGCCCATCAGTCTGACTTGTTCATACAGAGACAGCCCCACATTCTGGACCCAGGGCTGGACACACTGCCCAGACACGCTCCTCAGGAGCTCAGCAGTCCCTGGTTGCATGGTGGGTACAGAAGGAGTGCCTGGCTCCCTGGTCCTTTGAGGTATCACCCTAAGTCTTCTGCTAAAACTACTGGGGAAAGGGGCTCCTTGTCTGCCAGGGTTGCTCTGGTGCTGGGGACATGGGAAGAGATCTATTTATGGCAGGGAGCTCCTGCCTGAGAGATACGTGGGGAAGCACAGTGGAGAGGTGACAGAGACCTGAGTGAGTGAGCAATTCTGGTGCCCAAGTTCACAGACACAGTGTGACCAAGCTCGCTCTGTGACTGTGCCAATAAATCCCCTCTCCTACTCAAGTTGATTTCAATAATGACCTGACTCTTGTAACCAAAAAAAGGATCCTGACTAAGGCACTAGGAAGCATTAACAGCTAAAATGTGGTTCTCAAACTGGTCTTTGGGTGTTGCATGTATGCGCACATGGGCTCCAGGCGCTTGATGAGCCAACACTCCCCCACCAGCCCCTCCTCCTGTGCAGAGCTGGGATGATGGAAATGTTTCCTGCTCCCAGTCGAAGCCCAGATTCTGGTTGAGATTCAGGTGCTGCCAGTGAGAGGAGCTGTAACAACCTTGATGAGAAACTGGGTCACCTTTGGGGTCCCGTGAGCCCCACAAGTGATTGATCTGGGACAGAATGACATGAGCGTAGAGTGGTGGGCAGGCACCCCCTTACTGGCACAGTTCCTGCCAGAGATCGTGGCAGTTTCATGCCAGCAACTTGGTGTTGGCTTTCCGTCTGTAAGCCTTTCTTCTTCCCTGGCAGAGGCAGAGGGGTTCAGGGTGTGGCTTCTGGTTCCTGAAGTTTCACCCTCCCAACCCGTATGGGAACTCAAACCTCTTAGGAAAGTCCTTTTCTGATTAAACTAGCCCGGGAAGACCCTTTGTTTATTTCTAACAACCTTGACCAATACTGTGCAAAGCACACAGTAGGTTTGTCATCCCTAAAAGCCTTTGCCCTGTTGGCTTTAGGAATGGAGAGAGGAGGAGGGAGCCCTAGAGAGAAAAAGTGAGATCTCTGGTGGGGGGCGGGGGGTGCTACTGGAGGGGCCATTCTGCGGAGGATAAATCAGCAGAATCACTGTTCCAGAGTAGAGAGATGTTGGAATTAGGTCACTGAACTTGGCCATGTCAGGAAAGTGGGAGCAGAATCCTAATTGCAGCGGGCTGAGGAGTGAATGGAGGATGAGAAGGGCAGGGGTACAGAATGTTCTTAAAACAAACATGTGAAGTAAAGTGAAGAAAAGGGGTGATAGCTTGATCTTCAGGAAAAAGGGGAGTGATCTTCACTTCTTTCCTGTATCCTCCCTCCCTCCCCCCTCCCCCTCTCTCTGTCTCTCTTCGTTTCTCTCTCCCTTCCTTTATTCTTCGCCTTCTTCCTTCTTTGTGCCTGGTGATTTCTCTTCTCCGGGGAGGAGGAGGCAGGTGCCTGCTGAGGGTGAATAGGAGGGGTGTGGAGCCTGGAGAGGAAGGGCAGGGGCCGCCTTGGGGAGTAGGGGGAGCCCTGGATCAGCTGGACCAGTCAGGCTTGTCTAACTACAGGGACAGGAAACCCTGCTCAGGCGGAAAGGAAAGCTGCTGGTCATGTCGTGTATGTGTAAAACTGAATTACATTGCTAGACACCTGAAACTAACACAACTTTGATAATCAACTATACTCCAATATAAAGTCAAAACTAAAAAAAAAACCAAGTCCCAGGTAGGGCTGCATCCAGGACTTCAGACAAGGCCATCAGAGCTGGCTTCTTTCCCTCCCTCCTGTATGTTGGCTCCAATTCTCAGGGCAGTTGACAGTCCCTGGCAACTTGCTCCTCCTCTTGGGATCAAGCACAGGGCAAGAGGAGAGGTTTCCTCCTGGAAGTCCAGCCTCAGTCCTGCGTTGGCCTGGACTAGGCCAGTTCAGATCTTAAGCTCATCCTTGAACCCATCCCTGTGCCTAGGGATTTGAATGGCTCTGATTGGCCAACCCCCAGAACATGTGTCCACCTCTGATCCAGTCATGTGGCTGAGGGGTTTCAGCATGAAAAAGAGTCAGTTCTGGGTCCTGTGTTCCAGCCCCTAAAGACTGCAAGAGCCACATCAAACCAAATCCTCAGAGGGGTAGGAAGAGCAGGAGGCTGATGCCGAGAAGGCAGGTGATCAGTGTGAAGTGCAGGTGAGCCTGCTTTAGTACAAAGAGGGCTCCTATGTTCTTAATAAAGGGAAAGGGAAGCCTTCTGCTGTCAGAACCAGAGAGTAGGAGGAACTTCAGATGACCTACAGTCTGAAACAGCCAGTGGGGACCCAGACAAGAGGACTGAACTATGAATTAAAGGATTGTGCAAGGGCCCTGAGGTTAGATAGCACAAATACACAGTAGAGTCCATTGGCACAATAATGAGACTTTTTTTTTTTAGCAGCACTTGGAGTTTGAGGGGAGAAAGCAGAAGTGTCGGTAGAAATACACCCACTGCAGACACTTCTAGCCAGGATGTATTAATAAAGTGATCTGTGTCAGCAACAGTGCACTGACTCATGGGAAATTCCCGACCTGCTCATGGAAGGCCTTGTTTTGGGCACACACAGATCACAGACTGGAGCAGACGTGGCTCAAGGCTTTCTGTGCAGGCACATTTACTCCTGGGGAAAGTGTAGTGGCACGCTTTGGAATGATTCCCAAACAAGGAGGAACAGGGGGTGTTGGGATGAATCCTTCTTAGATTTGATGTGCTCGTGTTAATCACACCTAACAAAACTAGTGCTTAAAATAGCTGGGCCACCAGTGAATTGGCATGTAATTCCCACAAACTCTGCTTTCAGTTTTAATTTTATGTTGCTCCCCTTAGGGTATTTTTAATCACAGCAAATATGTCTAGATTCTTGATCCCCTCTCTACCCTTAGTCTCATTTTTCCTCATTCACTCCCTATAATAAAGAAGTCTTCTCTTTCAAAGATCTACAGCTGAGTCAAGAAGCATTTATCCTGGTGGTGAAATGGGACAGTGAGTGTTCCATAATCCCTGTGGAATAACTTTGAGACTGTGACATCAAAGGATAAGGGTAGAATTAAGTATGTATCACAGAAAGAGTGAGAGCATGATGCTTTACCTACTTTAAGCAAATATGTGTATGTTTCCTAACTAATGTGACAGATTGCACACCATCTCGTATAGTGGGCATTTTTCAACAACTCCCAAGCAGATTTCCTCGACGCCAGCCCTCCTCCTTCATATCACTCCCACGTGGAGGGTAGAACAATCTTTCCTAGAGCACAGCTCTGATAAGACTGCCCTCTGCTCCAACACTTTTAGTACCCAGAGAAGAAAGCTCATGGTAGAGGTCATGGTAGATCCCACCCCTCAAATTCTTTCCTCAAACTTCACTTTTACTCTTTTAATTTTTTATGTTTAAACATTTATTAAAAATTTCAATACACAGAAAAGTTCAGAGAAAAATGTAACAGACATTGAAGAGCCCACAACCATTTTAGACTGTTAATTAGTTTGCCATGTTTGTGTCATATCTGTGAGGTGCAGGAGGAGCAGCCTGCTGTCCTGACCCCCACATAGTGTTCAGTTTTATTGCCACCACATCCTTCTCTCTGTGCCCTTAAGGAAATTTCTATCCTGAAATTATTCTGTGTCCCCCCACCCAAGTTTATATGTATTTGTTAGTTATATGTGTCTATAGTCACTATCTAGTATTACTCAAGGAGACAAAGTGTATGTATCATATTCCAGCTTGCTTTTTAAGATTCAATATTTTTGAGACTTCATGTTAATGATGTAGAACTAATTCATTTATTTCAACTGATGTATTATATTCACATGTATGGCTATAAAAGTTTATTTATGCGTTCTTTTAATGATGAACATTTATTTTGTTTCTTTGCAACAATGCTCTTAGGTACATATGTGGGTTTCCCTAGGGCAGTGTTTTTTCAAAATTGTGTTCTGTTACCCTGTTTTGGAAACAGTACAGATAAGTGCAGACAGTAATGAGACAGAAAACACAAGTGTTACTATTATTTGACAAATCTCTCAATAAATTGCCATTATGAGGCACAACAAGAACTTTCTTTCAGTTTTCACAGTCAAGAAACACTCTACTTCTGAACAACTGCTTTTTTTCTGTGAATCTTGTAATAATTGGAGTATGATTTTTGTTTTGGCTGCTGAGAAGTTTGGCACCAAATTTTTAGCCCACACTGGGAGCTCCATAGCATTGCATGGCTTGAATTCTGTGTTCTAATCTCTCCCTGGCCTAAGTCTTTTCCCTCAATTTTATCACATCAAGTACTGTGTGTGTGTGTGTGTGTGTGTGTATTGTATGTGTGTGTTCTTCCCAGATGCATTTGTGGAGTGCAGCAAAAATGAATCAGTGAATAAATAAACAGATTATTTCTGCAAGACTGCAAGACTAGACAGGGTAGAATGAGCAGATTAAATTAACTGTACCCATTACAGAATACTGCCTGAAAGCTAATTTTTGTCAAGACAAAATTCCTCGTTCATAAAAAATACAGCATATAATTTCATAACTTTGGTGTTTTCTGCTGGGGAACTAAGCTCAGCCCTATCCTATAGAACCATCTCAAAGATTAAAGGTTGGAGTGTCACGTTACCTTGCCTTGATCAATGTTAGTAAATAAATCAAAAGGGCAATTCAGGAGCTTGCTGATATCCAGCAGTTAGAGACAGAACAACAAAAGCTGCTACAACTAACAGCTGAAAAGACACCCATACCATTAGTCAATGGATTCTTTTCTTTGAGAAAAAAAATAATGAAAAGTTCAGGCTTATGAAGAACATAATCTGCCTGCAGAAGAGTGTATGTAAATCACATGCAAATTAACGCAACACGCTGCAAGTGTCTGAAAGCAGTTACCGAGTCTCATGTATTTGGCTAACAAGAAACATGAGGTGTAACTGGTTCTTTAACAGTATTTGGAGATCTAAGCCATTCTGTGGGCTCAAATGAATGAGACTTTTCAATGTCTTGCCCTGATTAACGTTTTGTGTTATATGTAGGAATCTTTTTTCACCTCGATTTAATAACATCTTCTCATGTCAGCCACTTCACTATCAAGGTCCTGTTACTTTTCCTTTTCTGGTTATGAATGCTGTCTGTTTGTAATGTGGAAGGGATTTTAAGTGCTTACTTTCCCCCTCTGAGCTACTAAATTTCTTTGGTTCTGTTTTACACAGATTGGTTTGACAGTTTTTAATGACTTACAGGACAAAACATTTTCTGGGGAAAAAAAAATATTTTTTAAAGGAAAAACCATTCAAACCAGAAAATTTTTGTCCAAATGGACCTAACTGGTCATGGCAATCACTGTCATTTTTCTGGTTTAATGAACAGTGATGTAAAAATTAAATGAATAAAAAAACCCTACTTAAGTTGTTTTCACTTGGATGGACTTTCTCACCCTACCCCCTGCCAATTTGGTGTCTCTTAGTGTGTGTGGGGTGGGGACAAATTGACCCACTGGTTGAAAGAAGAGAGTCTGAATGTCATTGAGTCTCCAAGTCTGAGTATCTTTAAATATCAGCTGAATCTTATGCCGCACTCTAGAATAATTCATTTCTTTTTCTTTTTTATTTGTTGCTCACATAACCTTATAGGAAGATTTTAAAATCAAGAAAAGTCACCTGAGATCTTGTTCTTCCTATAACAGGTCTTGGTTTTCTTTTCAGAGAATTTGTCCACAAGTACACTTTTTGCATAGGTACCTCCAACAACATTTTTTTCCCCCACTTAATAAAAAATGCCATTTCATCTGTGAGCGTATACCTCTGGATACGAGGTCTTGGGCCTCCCAGCTCAGCAGCACTTGGGGCTGGACAGTTCTCAGCGGCAGGGCCTGTCCTGTTCACTGTCTGATGCCCTCACCCACCAGATACCGGTAGCACACCAGTCCCGCTCCCTGCCTCCCCCCAGGCTGTGACACAAAACTCTCCAGGCACAGTCCAGTGTCCTCTGGGGTGGGGGACCTGGTAAGATGATTGCCCTAGCTGAGGGTCACTGAGGAAAACAAAGGGTGATGAGAGAGAAATCCTGAGGTCCAGATGGGCAGGATGTGATGTGGTCAGGGCAGGGATGGTGACCCTTGAGGACGATGTGCAGGCCTGTGTGGCTGATCCTCGAAATAAAGCCCATCAGGTGGTAAGGGAACCCCGAACCCAGCTCTGCCCAAATCAGGACAGATCCTCACTCTATGGAGAAGTGCACTGAGCAGACAATGGGTCTGAACCACAGCCCTCTGAGAGGTAATACTATCGTGTTTCACAGATGGGGAAACTGAGGCTCCAAGAGGTTAAGGATCCCACCCACTAGTAAGCAAGGGACCTGAGATTCAAGCACTGAGCAAGAAGATGCAAAGCTTACCCTCCACCTCTCACTACTGCACAGACCCGGACCTTCAGGCGGGAGCAGTTGCAAGAGGAGCTAAGCTGCCCACACACCTGAGGGAAGAAGGGAGGCTGGGGGGGACGGGGAAAAGGGCGAGGGGCTCCGTTCTGCCAGGAAACCACACCTGTGGCTGGAGGTCTCACACTCCGCTTCACTTTATGTCATAGGCGATGGAGGGATCTGGACGCAGCCAGTATTCTCATTAAACTGCACCTGCCCAGTGTGGGGCATGCGGGACAGAAAAGAAGTTGTGCTCCTAAAGCCCAGCACACACATGTAGGGACTTGCAGCGGTAGGCTTGCATGGGCAGCCCTCAGCCCACTTTACTGTGAGGACTTGACTGATGCTGAAGCTGAAACTCCAATACTTTGGCAACCTGATGCGAAGAACTGACTCATTTGAAAAGACCTTGATGCTGGGAATGATTAAAGGCTGAAGGAGAAGGGGACAACAGAGGATGAGATGGTTGGATGGCATCACCGACTCAATGGACATGAGTTTGAGTAAGCTCTGGGAGTTGGTGATGGACAGGGAGGCCTGGCATGCTGCAGTCCATGGGGTTGCAAAGAGTCAGACGTGACTGAGCGACTGAACTGAACTGAAAAGCTGTGAGGGAAGCTGGTCATTTCTCACGTCGGAGTTGCCTATGTTTTCCTTCCCTGAGAGCCGAGGAGCCCCAGAGCAAAGTTTGGGCCAAGGCTGTGGGAATTCAAGTCTACACCAGCTGCCAGGCAGACAGGAAGTTGCTGACCCCTGAGCCTTATGTTTCTGTGTGGGATGTGGAGCTGACCCTGGGGCTGGATGGAGCAGGGGATCACCAAGGTCTTTCAGATCTGTGTTGCGGGGAGAGAAGCAGATGTGATGCTGGTGACTGTCAGGGAAAACTTTCAAGGTGTTAACCAGGGAAACTGTATTGTTTCGACTGGGCACTGGCTGCTGAGGCCTCTCTACTGAATCCTTATAAAAGCTTGAATAAAACCCACGTTTCACATTATTCCACCTTGCAGCTGGTCTGAGTGCGCTCGGGGGACACGGAGTGTGCACAGAGGTCGCCAGATGGGGCTGGTCCATCCAGGTATTATGATGACCATAGGTGAACAGTCCAGGCAGAACTGCAGGGTCTCTGTACACCCTATACTCTATGCTCGCTGGTACCCGCCTTGTCACAGCCTGTTTGCTTGGCGATGACTTTTGCCATTTTACAGTGACAGGAGCCAAAGCCCAGAGAAGTTATGAAGCTTTCCTAAAACGATGCAGGTAGCACACAGCAGAGACGGGAATCCCCCTGCACTAGGCTGCCAGCCAGGCCCCTGCCTGCTCCGTGGAGCTGTGTCCCGAGAAGGACCTGACCAGGGAGTTTGTCTGTTCTCGGGTGTCTTCGCGGCCAGAGGTGGCTGGATATTCCTTTGAGGCAGAGAAATGTGAGTCCTTACGGAGGGTCCACACCAACCAAGTCCTGTCAGCCTGACTTTGCTGGGGACAGAGCAGGCCCCAGAGAGACGAACACTCCCATCATCCTGTCCTATATCACTCCCCAGGCCCTCTGCCCCAGACGGCAGGAAGCACATGATTGTACTCAAGCCTGCTTAATCTCAGAATGTATGTAGTTGCTTAAAAGAGAAAACAAGCAGAGTTTAGTGGCTGTTGAATCAGCCCCTTTGAGTTGGATTCTGTTTGGGAGCTACTGTGTTAGCAAGCCCAGCAGTTTAGCTGGTCTACGGCCTTTGACCAGTCTTTCTCTGGCTGACCGTGTGCTGGTATGCAAGGGCATTTGCTCGCTGAGAGTGCTTAGTTGCATTGATTTGAGTACCAACCATTAGCACCAAGGAACAGCTAACAAGGGTGCTGTAAGGCTTGACGAGACCAGGTCAATTATGTCATTTTCATCTACTGTTTGGAGCTTTGAAGAAGTATGTCAAAGTGAAGCAGAGAAGAAGCAAGGGCCCTTTCCAAGCTGGTTTTGGGGACCCAAGAGCTGAGGCAAAGCAGAAGCAACCCACGGGGCCAAGGTAGGGACAAGTGGGCCAGAATCAAACCTGAGATCCAAGAGCAAGAATCAGGTGATTCTTTATGGGCACTTGGGGGGCCAGGGATGCCAGACCTGCAAAGCACAGTTACAGCCCTGAGGGAGGGTAAGCTGCTGTTCTCCCTGAAAGAAAAGAAAGAAAACATGAAGAGCTTTGAATTCAAGAGTGGAGGGAGGGAGCCTTCATAGTCATTCACATGTATGTGTGTGTGTATGTAGATATTAGAAAACTATATGGTTATAACTTTGATGTGCTGACACTTGTCTAGGTTCTTGGGATAAATGGATAATATAAACAAAATAAAAAATATTGCTCAGTTGGAGATCACATTATACGTACAACTATCTACTTTTGTATGTGTGTGTGTACAGAATGGGACTTCCCTGGTGGCTCAATGGTAAAGAATCTCCCTGTAATGTAGGAAATGTGGATTCGATCCCTGGGTCAGGAAGATCCCCAGGAGGAGGGCATGGAAACTCACTCCAGTATTCTTGCCTGGAGGATCCCATGGACAGAGAATCCTAGAAGGCTATAGTCTGTGGGGTTGCAAGGATTCAGACACAACTGAGCACACACACACACACACGCACACACTTACAAAATGTGTCTGTGCCTGTATTTATCAAATCACACCCTAGCAGCTAATAAAGTATTGATAAACTGCTGTTCTTTCTTTAAAGAATAGATAATAAATGTGAAATAAAGAACAATTTCACCAACTTTGAAGATTATATTACAAAATGCGACATCCCTTTTTTTCCTATAGTTAGATTATCTTATTGATACTACAAATTGATTTAACAACTGGCATATGAAGAAATGATGCTGCTGGAAGTAAACTTCTGTCCTTTGAACATGTGAGTGATCGTGAAAGGAATTAGAGAGTTTTATGCAATACAGGTTCTACCACAGGCATTTCAGTAGAGCAGGGTGGGAGTTTGGAGCAGAGTTTATGAAAGCCTGGGTTGCCTCAAGGTGTTGATGTTCTTTAGATAGAATAAAATAAGTACAGAAATGACTCATCCATTCAAAACTTTCTTGTGGGAGTTCATCTGTCTTCCCATTTCAAGACTTGGGAAATAATCCATTGCAGTTGAAAATGAAACTGTCATCATTTAACAGCCACACTTCCTTTCCCTGAACTTCTTTATCCTTGTTTTGTTACTAAGATGTAGCAGCACTGGTCTGTAATGACGTACCACTATAATATACTGCATCTTCCAAGGCACTTTGCAAAAGCTGTGGGGGACTCTTATTTATGCTGGTGGGAGGGCACAATGGTACAGTCACTTGGAAGACAGTTGGCAGTTTCTTACAGAACTAAGCATCCCCATGCCCTCTGATCCAGCAATCATGCTCCTTGGTATTTACCTGAAAGAGTTGAAAACTTCTTTCTGCACAAAAAATTACATGCAGATTTTTTTTCATTTCTTTCTTGAATTAAAAAAAATGTTTGAAGTATAGTTAATTTACAATGTTATTTTCAAGTATACAGTAAACTGTATACTTTTACTGATTCGTTATACCTTCTTGTATTCAGTTATATACTCTGTATATATTCTTATATAGATTTTTTTTCAGATTCTTTTCCATTATAGATTATTACAACATATTGAATATAGTTTCCTGTGCTAGTCAGCCAGTCCTTGTTGTTTACTTATTTTATATATAGTCGTTTGTATCTGCTAATCCCAAACTCCTAATTTATCTCTCCCTCCCTTCCCCCATCCCTTTAGGTAACCATAAGTTTGTTTTCTATGTCTGAGAGTTCTATTTCTGCTTTGTAAATAAGTTCATTTACATCTTTTTTAAGATTCTACAAATAAGTGATAGCATATGATATTTGTCTTTCTCTGTCTGAGTTACTTCACTTAAAACGATAACCTCTAGGTCCCTCCACGTGGATGTTTATAGCGGCTTTGTTCATAGCTGCCAAAACTTGGAAGCCACTTAGATGTCTTTGGTCGGTGAATGGATAAACTGTGGTCAATTCAGACAGTGGAATATAATTCAGTTCAAAAAAAAAAAAAAAAGAGCTATCAAGCCATGAAAAGACATAGAGAAAGCTTAAATGCATAGTGCTAAGTGGAAGAAGCCCGTGTGAAAAGGTTACATACAGCATGATTCCAACTCTGTGGCATTCTGGGAAAGGGAATGGAGACAGTACAAAAGCCAGTGGCTGGCAGGAGTTAGAGGGGAGGGAGGGATCAACTGGAGTAGAATGGAGGACTTTAGGGCATTGAAAGTACTTTGCATGGTACTTTCATGGCAGATACGTATCATTATACATTTGCCCCAAACCACAGAATGCACGGGCTTCCCAGGTGGCACTAGTGGTAAAGAATTTGCCACAAAGAGTCTGACACGACTGTGCACACGTCGAGTGTACTGCACCAAGAATAAGCCCTAGGTAAACTATGGACTCTGGGTGATAAAGATGTGTCCATGATGGATGTTCAGTTACCAGTGGACGGTTGGTGGGGGNTGTGGGGGTGGGGACAGGGGGTGTTCTGTAACCTTAAAACTGGTCTAAAAAAAGAAATTTAATCCATTTGTACAACTTAACATAAACTGACTATGGGTTTAAGTAGTTTGCTTATTCAGAGATGACCAATCAGGCCTTTTTCTCACTTTGTCCATGTGACTGGTAGCAAATCTGTACAGAAATGCTTGGGGGTGGGGCCTTCTGCTCCCTCCCTGAACATGAGAGTCTCATTTGCTTTCAGCCAGACTGGCTGATGCAGCCGTGGTGCATCCCCCCTCGCTCCCCTACCCCCACCGCATTTTACTGCCCTGAAAGCAGCATTGTGTGAGTGCAGCCTCCGTGCCCATTGGCAATTTTCACTAATTGTCGACAGCACTCTAATTTTTACACTCTCTTTAAAGGATCTTTGTGTGTGCTGATTGCAGAAGGTAATATTTCTGGCATCAGTAACCATGGTAATGAATCATCCCCTCTCAGAAGGGGTGCCAGCTGCACTAGCGTCTGGGTAGTAGCATCCCCATGATCTGCTAACAAGCCGCTTCTCATTTGCTATGGGGAGGACCTTCCCATTTTTTCACGTGTTTGCTTGGGTTTGGTTAAGAGCTCTTCCTCAAAAATAACATTAGATAAAATAAATCCCATTTGCTAAAACTCGGATCTTAGTTTCAGCAAGCAGAGCGAGCCTTTTGTAGAACAAAAAGCAATGGGTTGGGTGGGGAGGTTGGAGGGAGAGACCATCTCCCCCTAGCCCTCTGCCTGCCTCCAGCCCCTAGGATCACATCGCATGTCTTCCAGGCAGCAGTGCGCCTTCCATCAGCATTCTCCTCTGACCACTCGAGAAAGGAGTGTAAATATTTCAAAGATGTCTGTTATGAATAATTGAAGAGAAATTTTAAAAAGCTCCTAAACTCTCTTTGAATTATGTAATGAGAGCTTTGAAATGTGGTAGCATTTTGCCTTAACAGATTGAGCCCTCTTTTGTGGGAAGATTGAAGTGGAAATGTAAGCCATTGTTTTCCTCGATGCCATCACTAATGATGGGACCAGGAGTAAGGAGAGCTCACTGACCTTGGCAGAAATCAGAGTCTCTGGGAACCAATGTCCTTTCCTTCCACGCACTGGTTCCTCAAACAGACAGGAGACCCTTGCCAGCTTTTCCATCGCTTGAATCCCTAACCTGGGCTGCTTCAGCCAGGTGACTGCAGAGAACCTGCTGAGTATCTTTTTCCCCAGTCACTTACACAGACAGCGGGTCATACGTTCCTGGTGCGGACCCTGGTTTTCATGCTGAGCACTTTCCAGCAGAACTGTGTGTGACAGGCAGCACGTATGTACATAGGCTGACATGTGGTGCTTTTCATGCTGTTCATGTGTCCACTTGTTTTCTCCTTCCAGTCACTCTCTGATGGACGTAACTTTCCATTTTACAGATGAGAGACAGCAGGAACGCAGGTTAAGAACTCACTAACTTCAAAACATTTTTTCCAGTGAATGAACTTGTAAGTTCAAAACGCATTGTTCTAAGACACATCTGAGACAGACATATTAAAAATAGGGTCTTGTCCTGTCAGGATTATTTTTGGAAAATCTCCATCCTTTTCACAGGGACTAACTTAATATGTCACTTAAGAAAACAAGTCATAGGTCCCTTTCTAGATGTTTTGCAACAACTCAGAGAGTAAGATTGAGAAACAACCGGCCGGCAGAGTGAGGCCCTTGACCGTAGCTGGTAGAGCCGGGACAGTGCGACTCAGCGGTTGGTGCTTAGGCGGCTGCAGCTCAGGGACGCAGAGAGGGACAGCAGAGGATGGCGTAAACAGGACCACACGCGCGCTTTAAGGCTTAGCTGGCAGGACGTGTGGGGGAGAGGAGGGGGTGAGGATGGGACAAAGAGGCAGAAATGAGAATTTCGGGTTTCAGGCTTTAATAAACATCTTGTGTTCCACAGCAGGAGGCTCATTTTTCTTCCTTCTGGAAATGATAACCTGACTCTGATTTTCTCTTTGGATATTTTCCTAGTAGAAGAAAGAGCTGCAAGAATATTTAATATCCTTGCACAGTTCTTCTAAGTGAGCTAAATCACTTGCTTTATTATTTTTATTTTATTGCAGTATTATAGATATCCAATATTATATGTTAAATAGGTACAATATAGTGATTCACGATTTTTAAAGTTATAGTCCACTTGTAGTTATAAAATATTGATAAGACTCCCCGTGCTATACAATATGTCCTGTAGATTATTTATTTTATACTTAAATAGTTTGTACGTCTTAATCCCCTACCCTTGTCTTGCCCCTCTGTCCTTCCCTCACCCCACTGGTAACCACCAATTTGTTCTCTATAGCTATGAGTCTGCTTCTCTTTGGTTATATTTATTACTTTGTTGTATTTTTTAGATTCCACATATAAATGATATCATTGTATATGTCTTTCTCTGTTTGACTTATTTCACTTAGCATGATACCCTCCAAGTCCATCCATTTTGCTGCAAATGGCAACATTTCATTCTTTTTTTATGACTGAGATAGTATTCTATTGTGTATGTGTATGTATAATAATATATATTATGTATAGTATATATGGCATCTTGTTTATCCAGTCAGTTATTTATAAGCACTTCAGTTGTTTTTATTTCTTGGGAATTGTAAATAATGCTGCTAGGAACAGTGGGGGTGTGTATATCTTTTTGAAGTAGTGTTTTCTTTTTTTCCAAATATATACCTAGGAGTGGGATTGCTGGATCATACAGTAATTCTGTTTTTAATTTTTTGAGGAATCTCCACGCTGTTTTCCACAGCAGCTGCACAGTTTACATTCCTACCAACAGTATACAAAGGTGTCCTTTTCTAATAATCACTTGCTTTAAGTGGAGACTTATTTTTTTAGTTTAGCTGTGGTGATAGTTTAGACACTAAGTCGTGTCTGATTCTTGTGACCCCCATGGACTGAAGCCCACCATTCCTCTCTCTCCATGGTATTTCCCAGGCAAGAATACTGGAGTGGGTTGCCATTTCTTATCTCCTACATAGGTGGATGGGATCTTTACCGACTGAGCCATCAGAGAAGCCCCTTTTGAACTTAGCTACTAGTGGCAAATAGTATTAAATCTTTTATCATCAGAGCTGTATTCCAGAATCCAATTGACAGGTGGAAAATACGGAGACTTTGGTCTTTCCAACAGTGAATCACAGTGGGACCAGCTTTACTGGTGTTGTCCTTTAAGAGAACATGACTATATTCCCTTAAAAATTCACTTTTAGTGTTGAGTACATGAGTCATGAGGGCTTTCCAGATGGTGCTCGTGGTAAAGAACCAGTCTGCCAATACAGCAGACATAATAGACTCAGGTTCGATTTCTGGGTGGGGAATATCTCCTGGAGAAGGAAATGGCAACCCACTCCAGTATTCTTGCCTGGAGAATCCCATGGACAGNGTGCTCGTGGTAAAGAACCAGTCTGCCAATACAGCAGACATAATAGACTCAGGTTCGATTTCTGGGTGGGGAATATCTCCTGGAGAAGGAAATGGCAACCCACTCCAGTATTCTTGCCTGGAGAATCCCATGGACAGAGGAACCTGGTGGGCTACAGTCCATGGGGGTCCCAACAAGTTGGGCATGACTGAAGTGACTTAGCATGCATGCACGCACATGAGTCACAAATGCTCACACTTTGGAAAAGTGGAGAAGGTAAGGAGGTCTTTGCTGGCTCTGGTGAGGGTGGGGGACAGAGCAGTCCTCCTGGCGGTGGAGCATCTTTGAGCATATTCATCTCACTTCAAAACCTGTGATGTCTTGGAAGGGATCCATTTGTAGAGACGCAAAGCGACAGATGGTGTGCGAAGGAAAGAGACTGCGACAGCAGAAAATGCATTCGCTTATTAAGAAATCAGCTACTTGAGACAGCACGGCAGGTTTCCATGGAGCAGGCGTGGGGCTTGACTCAAAGGGAAGAGGGATTTCCCAGCTGCTCGCTCTGAAGTCGGGATTTATCTTTGGATCACCATCATTTACAGTCATCTTACGAAAGCCTCCTCCCTGAGTCAGGGATTCTCGTGTTGATTCCTCTGCCCTTGCTTCCACGCCTCAGGGCCCTGATTCTGCCCACTTTGCTCTTCGTGGATGCTCAGAGCGGGGATCATTGATCTGGCTGCTCCAGGCCCTGTGCTGGACTGTAGGGGGACATGGACGACTGGGAGACACAGTTCTCATGAGCTCGTAGTATAGAGAACACGGAGTGGGGGAAATGCTGTGCCGAGGGGGAGGCAGCGAATATGAGCCCACGAAGTGGCCTCATGTAGGACGTCAGGGAGTGGTGGGGACTGTGGCGATCTGGAGGCAGAGATGTGAGCAGGGGGATTTTTGTGTGCAAACTTCTGGTTTTTAAAACGCCTCTGGTGAAGGAAAACTCACTGGAGGCCAAACTCAGCCGCTGGCCCGCCAGCTCACACAACGCAGGGCTGGAGGAGGAAATGGTCCAGGAGACTCTAGTCCCTTCCTCTTTCTGAAACTTAGGAGGAGACAAACTTTCTGTTTGCCTGTTAAACAGACAAACACTCCAAGGAGAACAAAAAGCAAATGCAAAGAGCTTAAGCTCCTACTTGGCCTCAGAACACAGTGGTGACACCTATAGCGTCAGGATGGCGTCTAACTGCAGGATGTGTGGGCACGGGGGAGTCCTAAGTTTTCTCATCTGCAGGATAATAGTAGTCACCACCTCATGAGGATCAAACGAGCTGATACATGTGCAGGGCCTGGAAGCATGTCTGGCACCATGTAAGTGTTAGCTGTTGTCAGAATTACAGAGACAGATGGTTTCTGACTGTGAGGATCCCAGAGAAAGTGTGAAGAGGTGACTCAGCTCAAGGTGCCCCCATGCTCCAGACATCCTCTCCATCAGCACCTTCTCGGCTCATCCGAGTCGTCCCTCCCCTCCAGTCCTCATCTCCATCCTTGGCTGTGCCTTCTTCCCAAACCTGGGCCAGCGCTGCTGAGCTGTTATGTGCATGCGAGCTGCTTGGAGGTCTTGATGAAATACATCTTTGAATCTTATGGATCTGAGCAGGACCACACTTGTAAAAAGAGCCCAGGTTTTGCCAACTTTGAGAAGCTAGGAGCTAAGGACGTGCCGCCTCCATACCCTCTTCCCAGAAAAGTCTTGCCTTTAGGATCCAAGCCTCGCGCAGCCCGTGCGCAGCTTCCTCCGCTCCATCCGCACAGCTGTCCTGCCCAACAGCGGGGAGGTGGACTCTGAACGCACGGGGCATCCCAGTCCAGTCATCACTCCATCTGCCCCCGCCCCGGCTCTCGTGACTCAGGCCACACCTCCTATTGTGGGAGTGTCTCATGTGAACAGAGCGGTCCTCAGATCTCAGCACACTGAGGAGAGTCATTTTCCCCTAGAATAGATACAGCGCAACAGAGCCTTATGCCGTAGGCTTGTTTCCCCGGGACTCCCACCAGCCTGGGTCTGTTATGCCTCCACTTACAGTCTGTCTGCAGCAAACGTGTGAGGAGGGTATGAAAGCATCTCCACTCTGAGTGAGCCATTTGGACACAGGCCATACCTCACTTTGCTCCAAGATGCCCAAGCTACAGCTATCCTATGGATTTATGAGAATAAATAAAATAGTATTTATCCCACAGTTCTCTTTGGTAAAAACTCCCCAAATCCAGGAATATGGGACCATCAGGCCTTTCTGTGTGCTGGTACCAACTAACAAGCTTGTATATATCCCAGCCACAAAGTAACAGAAAAGAGTGTTATTAAGAGAAAGAAGACTGTGAATATGTTTATTTTAATGGGAAAAAGACAGTTACTCAAAGCAGTAATGTGACCTGGTCATGCAAAGTCCCAGCATGAGTAGCCCCAGGGATGATGACACTTGGTCAAGGTCAAGAGCACTTTTAGGGGAGTTTTAAGGGAGTCTTCATCACCACAAGCATCAGGGATTAGCTACCACATCGGTGACCCTCCTGATCAGTACCCTGTTTAATCATGGACCTGTTGGTTCTGCAGACGTTTCATCCTATTGGCTTACTGATGTGTGGGAGCAGGCAGGGGAGTAGATTCGATTTGGAACAGGAAAGGATGAGAATTCAGTAAAACACAGATGGTGTGGGTATCGTGTGTTGGGAAGTTTGGGAAGAATTGAAATGAGATCAGCTATCAGTCGTGTTCCCAGCCAGCTCCTGGGAAAGTTTCTGGGGGAGACCAGCATGCAGGTGTGGCCCCTGGTCTCCATCCAGAGATCAGGGATGGATGGTGTCAGCCAGGTCAGAGCCAGTTACAGGGCAGTGAGCACGGGGCCAGCCAGACCAGGAGTGAAAGCAGCACTGAACAAAGCTGGGACAAGACCGAGGGCCAGGGTCGCGCCCTGAGGACTCTGAGGGGCTGTGATACCCCAAGTCCATGGCAGAGCTGGCCACCCCCAGTCTATGCCTGTGGTTGGTGGTTTTCACAGTGACATGGACACCACAGGGGCTTGAAGAGAATCTGCAGAGATGTGACTGGCAGATACCAAGAAAACCCCAAATTCAGGGAAGCACTTGGCTCTAGGTGGAAATGGAGAAAGACACATGAAGAGGATGGTGAGAATGGAATACAGGGTGTGACATAAAAGCCCACAAGACTCTGTGCATACGTGCTCTACACACCAGGGAGGAATCTGGACAATTCTGCTGGAGGGTATTGGAGGCATCCTGGAGATAATGAAGTTTAACCCACAGAAACATCCTGCTGGTGCAGGGACTGCAATTTCCCATCTGTAACATCTCTGATATTACAGAGATGTAGGGGATGGACATGGGGAAGGTCTGGTTTGAAATTCACCCACAAGGAACAATCACAGTTTCCCTCAAATTGTGGCCCAGAGAGGGCATCCCAAGTGGCTTAGCAGTAAAGAATCCACCAGCAGTGAAAGAGACTCAGGTTTGATTCCTGGGTTGGGAAAATCCCCTGGAGAAGGAAATGGCAACTCACTCCAGTATTCTTGCCTGGAGAATCCCATGGACAGAGAAGCCTGGCGGGCTACAGTCCATGGGGTCACAGAGTCAGACACGACTGAGCACACATGTATACTATGCCTTAGAGACCATCTGCCTAAGAATCACATGGGAGCACTTATTTAAAAATCAGGTTTCTGATCTCGGTCAGAGGGTCTGAGGTGGAGCTTGGGAATTTGCATTTTTAATAAACCCTCCAGGAGATTGTCATCAAATTGAAGTTTGAGAACCCCTGGCTCCAATGCTTAAGGAACTTGCCGACTACACACACACACAAACACACACACACACATACACACACACACACAGCCAAGAACAGGACCAGCCTTTCCGGCCTGGCAGCTTTCCCACTAATCCCCTCCCTCACTCACTAAACCCAGGTGCCCTGCACCATCTGCTGACACTGCTGTTTCTAAGGTGCTTATGAAAACTCAAGTCTTTTTCTTTAGGGAGGATGATTTGTGGGAGGTCACATGACTGAAAGACAAGTGTCTCTAAAGAGAACCCCATGTGTTCAGAATGACCCCTGCTGTCTTTGTCAGCTGACAACTTCGAACCTACCCTTTACCACCAAGTGAAAGAGGCTGGTTCGACACAGAAGTTAAGTTCTGTGTTTCAAGGTGAAACTCTTGCTTTACTTGTGAAAGCTGCATATTTTGTGCTGGGATGAGGGATGTTTCATTCTTGGTGGAGGAAGTGCCTTAGTTTAAGCCTCAGCGTCCACTCTGGTCCTGATGGTGGCATGGGGAGGGGCAACCCTGCCCGCCCCTCTTTGGGGGTTGGCTCCAGGGCCCCTTTGGGCTACAGGTTTCCTGGGGCAGCCCTGCCTGGACAGGACGGACACAGCCCCCTCATCCCAGGTCTGGCACAAGGATGCCTACTCTTCTACGGCCAGAAGCCCCATCTGCCAGTGATGGCCTTCCCTGCAATAAAGGTGACATGTTGGTGTCCTGAGATTGAATTTGAACTGAACTGCCTGTGTTTGATTGAGTTTCTGTTTCTTTCTGGAGCTAAGGTGAGATGGAAGCTTGCCACCCTGACTTATGTGAAAGGACCTTGTGTGTATGTGTTTTGATGGAGAGAGGAACATGAGTTTGTTTAGCTGGAAAAGCTATTCTTCTACATGGCTTGCTGTTACAGAAGCCACAGGACTGTGGCAAACAACCCCCAGCGTCCTTGGAAAAGTAAGTCCCAGAGTTCAGGCCTCAGAGATGAGGGAGAGGCGAGAGCCGCACAGGTCCACCAGGCAGGGGGGCTCCAAAGCCCCAGAAAATGGGCTCCAGGCAGCGTGGGGCCCGGAGGCCAAGCTGGGGCATGGGGTGGCAGTTCTTCCTAGCAGACAGTGCCCAGTGATGCTGCAGAGCATTCAGCCAGTGCTGATGGCCCTCGAGGAAAACAGACACTGGCCGCCACCCCAACCTGACCCCAGGCACAGGCCACTCCCCCAGTGAGCTCTCCTGAAATGGGCTGTAACCTGCACAGCGAGAGGAGGAGGAAGCACTACTGCTGATGAAGGTGAAGACAAAGATGGTGATGCAGGTGACCATGGACTGTTGTTGGCAAAGTAATGTCTCTGCTGTTTAATATGCTGTCTAGGTTGGTCATAGCTTTTCTTCCAAGGAGCAAGTGTCCTTTAATTTCACGGCTGCACTCACCATCTGCAGCGATTTTGGAGCCCCCAAAAATAAAGTCTGCCACTGTTTCCATTGTTTCCCCATCTATTTGCCATGAAGTGATGGGACCAGATGCCATGATCTTAGTTTTCTGAATGTTGAGCTTTAAGCCAACTTTTTCACTCTCCTCTTTCACTCTCATCGAGAGGCTTTTTAGTTCCCCTTCACTTTCTGCCATAAGAGTGGTGTCATCTGCATATGTAAGATTATTGATGTTTCTCCCAGCAATCTTGATTCCAGCTTGTGCTTCTTCCAGCCCAGCGTTTCTCATGATGTACTCTACATATAAGTTAAATAAGCAGGGTGACAATATACAACCTTGACATACTCCTTTCCTGATTTGGAACCAGTCTGTTCCATGTCTAGTTCTAACTGTTGCTTCCTCACCTGCATACGGATTTCTCAGGAGGCAGGTCAGCTGGTCTGCTATTCCCATCTCTTTAAGAATTTTCCACAGTTTGTTGTGGTCCACACAGTCAAAGGCTTTGGCATAGTCAATAAAGCAGAAATAGATGTTTTTCTGGAGCTCTGTTGCTTTTTCCATGATCCAGCAGATGTTGGCAATTTGATCGCTGTTCTTCTACCTTTTCTAAAACCAGCTTGAACATCAGGGAGTTCACGGTTCACATATTGCTAAAGCCTGGCTTGGAGAATTTTGAGCATTACTTTACTAGCATGTGAGATGAGTGAAGTTGTGCAGTAGTTTGAGCATTCTTTGACATTGCCTTTCTTTGGGATTGGAATGAAAACTGACATTTTCCAGTCCTGTGGCCACTGCTGAGTTTTCCAAATTTGCTGGCATATTGAGTGCAGCACTTTCACAGCATCATCTTTTAGGATTTGAAATAGCTCAACTGGAATTCCATCATCTCCACTTGTTTCGTTCATAGTGATGCTTCCTAAGGCCCACTTGACTTCGCATTCCAGGATGTCTGGCTCTAGATGAGTGATCACACCATCATGATTATCTGGGTCATGAAAATCTTTTTCATATAGTTCTTCTGTGTATTCTTGCTACCTCTTCTTAATATCTTCTGCTTCTGTTAGGTCCATACCATTTCTGTCCTTTATTGAGCCCATCTTTGCATGAAATGTACCCTTGGTATCTCTAATTTTCTTGGAGATATCTCTAGTTTTTCCCATTCTATTGTTTTCCATTGTTTCTTTGCATTGATCACCGAGGAAGGCTTTCTTATCTCTCCTTGCTGTTCTTTGGAACTTTGCATTCAAATGGGTGTATCTTTCCTTTTTTCTTTGTTTTCACTTCTCTTCTTTTCATAGCTATTTGTAAGGCCTCATCAGACAACCATTTTGCCTTTTTGCACTGCTTTTTCTTGGGGATGGTCTTGATCCCTGTCTCCTATACAATGTCACAGACCTCCATCCATAGTTCTTCAGGCACTCTGTCTATCATATCTAATCTCTTGAATCTATTTCTCACTTCTACTGTATAATCATAAGGGATTTGATTTAGGCCACACCTGAATAGTCTAGTCATTTTCCCTACTTTCTTCAATTTCAGTCTGAATTTGGCAATAAAGAGTTCATGATCTGAGCCACAGTCAGCTCCCAGTCTTGTTTTTGCTGACTGTATAGAGCTTTTCCATCTTTGGTTGCAAAGAATATAATCAGTCTGATTTTGGTGTTGACTACCTGGTGATGTCCATGTGGAGAGTCTTCTCTTGTGTTGTTGGAAGAGGGTGTTTGCTATGGCCAGTGCATTCTCTTGGCAAAACTCTATTAGCCTTTGCTCTGCTTCATTCCGTATTCCAAGGCCAAATTTTCCTGTTACCCCAGGTCTTTCTTGACTTCCTACTTTTGCATTCCAGTCCCCAATAATAAAAAGGACATCTTTTTTGATTGTTAGTTCTAAAAGGTCTTGTAGGTTTTCATTGAACCGTTCAGCTTCTTCAGTGTTACTGGTTGGGACAGAAACTTGGATTACTGTGATATTGAATGGTTTACCTTGGAAACAAGCAGAGATCATTCTGTCGTTTTTGATATTAATTATTCCGAGGTTATTTGAGTTTTAAAACGGTCTGGTCAATATTGCAGAGACTGAAATTTCCAGAAGATGGCAGCAGTGAGACACTCTTCCGCCATAGTCTCAGACTGTATCCAGGACATTCACATTGGAGCGGACACATTCCTACCAGAATCCATTATTACACACTGCCAGTAAAAAACAATCACTTTACATAGAAAAATAGTAACAGGTAAATCTTTCACTCAATAGTTTCGAATCATAAAATGTGAGATACAGGGGGAAACACCTTTCCTATGATTTCTAATCCAAGTGTCATGTGTTTATATCCTAATTTCCAGAAAATAAATATTGCATGTATTGTTGAAATTTATTGCTTCAACAAGGCATAAGATGTATTGCTTAGAAATTTGCTTTTGCTACAAGAGGTGGAAAACTGAAATGTTGGGAATCTATCAAATGTAGACTTTTGATAAGAGGGGTTCTCTGTATTTTGGGGCCTCAGAAAGGGCACCCTTCTTTTTCTTAGATAAGGGAAGACTGATCTTGGTTGTTTTATGGCCAGCATATGAGTTAAGTTTATTCCCAGAAAGACATCATTAGATGGGATTGCATATGCTCTTCTTGTTAATGTAAATATTCTGAAAAAAGTGCAAAAGTGAAAGTGTTAGTTGCTTAGTCATGTCTGGCTCTTTGTGACTCCATGGACTGTAGCCCACCAGGCTCCTCTGTCCACGGAATTCTCCAGGAAATTCTACTGGAGTGGGTAACCATTGCCTTCTCCAGCAGATCTTCCTGACCCAGTGATCAAACCTGGGGAAGTGTGAAAGTGAAAGTCTCTCAGTCATGTTCGACTCTTTACAACCCCATGGACTATATAGTCCGTGGAATTTTCCAGGCCAGAATACTGGAGTAGGTAGCCTTTCCCTTCTCCAGGGGATCTTCCCAACCCAGGGATCAAACCTAGGTCTCCCCATTGCAGGCGGATTCTTTACCAGCTGATCCACCAGGGAAGCCCAAGAATACTGGAGGGGTAGCCTATCCCATCTCCAATGGATCTTCTCAACCTAGGAATCAAACCAGGGTCTCCTGCGTTGCAGGCAGATTCTTTACCAACTGAGCTATCAGGGATGCGCTGGAGAAGTATAAACTAATTAATTTTTTTATTTTTTAATTAATTAATTATTTTATTTTGGGCTGTGCTGGGTCATCCTTGCTGCATGCAGGCTTTTTCTAGTTGTGGCGAGCAAAGGCCACTCTTTGTTGAGGTGCATGGGCTTCTCATTGTGGTGGTTTCTCTTGGTGGGGAGCATGGGCTCTAGGTGTGTGGGCTGAGTACTTGTGATGCATGGGCTTAGTTGCTTCACAACTTATGGATCTTCCCAGACCAGGGATCAAACTCATGTCTCCTTTATTGGCAGGTGGATTTTTAACCACTGGGCTAACAGGGAAGTCCAGCTCAGTGGTATTTTAAAAGCAATTGGTCTCCATCTAGCTGGCTGGCAGATCCTGAAGCCCATGGTGAAGCAGAGGGCACCTTACTTTAGTAGATGGTCCTGCGAGGTGGAAATTGCATTTGGGCCGACACCCGTTTGTCTGGGTGTACCCGTGACTCTTTAGAGGGCCACGGTGGAGAGGATCAGAGGTTCTTCGGAAGGGATTCTGCTCTTACTGTCAGCGACTCTGCGTGTTTAGTGCTATTTTGTTATCATTCATGTATATAGGAACACACACATATACATAAAAACATACACACACCCAAGAACATACACACGAGACATCATTTCTGCATTTTCCTTGTCTCAACTGAAATGGACCCAAGTTCCAGTCAAACCAGCAAAACTTTTGGGGATCATCTCTAAACGACATATGGAAATACAGGGATGACAAAGGGTCCAGAAACTTCAACTGAGGTCACGTTCAGTCTTTACCTCATTCCTGTGTCTGTTTGACAAGGGCTGTGGGCTTCTCAGGGCTCTTTCAGGTGTAACATTTCAGTATTTCTTCTTTTGGAGTCATTGGGAGAGGATTAAGGATTTACCTCCTCCCCTGACTACTGCCCAACTTTGCCAGAAGTAAGAAAGAGCATTCTCTTTGTTTCAGCAAACCCAGATAAGCCAGCTGAAGAGATACCACACCAAGGAAATGTGGGACTTCCAGAGACTCCCCACACCTGAGTCTTTTTTTGGAACATACAGCTTTTAGTTCTAGATTCATAAATCTCAGATTCCTACAAATGTGAACACTGTCTTCTGCAACAAGAGTCAGAAAAGTCATTCTTTCTAACTGTGCATATTGCCCCTGGCAGGAAGCAAATGTCAGCTCATACCTGTGTAATTGATCTGTGGCATCTCAGTTTCAAGGGTTAGCCAAAACAGTTACTAATAGATTTTAGATGACAGATACGGAATTTTCTTCTCTTGTCCTTCAGTGGGAAAATCAGAAGGATGAACTGTGATTAGGTTTTGATGCCTTTATGGTAATTTTTGGAAAGCTGAAAATATTAAGAAAAAAACTGTAGTGTATATGAACAAAGTTTTAGTTGTCTGTTTAACAAACATAAATTTACTGAATTGACTTGGCAGGTAAAGTGCATTTTTTTCTTTCATTATTTTAAAATTTTGTTAAGCTGAAGATTATGTATAAAAGCACCAGAACAATGCATCATTCAACAAATGTTAATATAATTTTTTATAGAATGTACTTGAAGGGTGATTATTTGTAATCATCTTAGGAATACCTGGATTTTTTACATGATAGCAGTTCACATTAGAAGACTAAAGATCAACAGATTGTTTTAAGTAAGTGTTGGTTAGTTTTGCAGAGGATTTTCTTAGACTAAGATCTGCTAAGGCCTCAGAACTTGAAAAATGAACCATCCTGTCATTGACAAAGTGTTCATGATCCATGGAGCCCATTTTATCCGTCTGGTCTTCTTTATTTAATTTAAGGTATAAAAGCTCAAAGACCAACGTCTCCAGGAGCTTCTGGTCTTGAAGGATTCTTTATAAATTCTGGAAGGTCCAGGAAGCATCGTGTAGGTACTAAGGTTCATTAGTGTCATGAACTCTAGGGTCATGAACTCTGTAGAAGAAGTAGATTTTACTACAGTAAGAAGGGGACCCGCCCATCTCAATAGTTAGGAAAACTTGTCAGAGTTGTTGTATTTTCACAAGATCTGCACCAAAAGAGCCTTGTTTCTTGATTGACAGCCTAAACCTCTCTTTATAAGTACTGAACAGCAGAGGCTCAGCATTCGCAATGTGGCTGAAGGGACAGTAAAGGCTCTGCTCATGCCCCAGGTGCCTGGAGATGTGAGCGGTTAAGACAGGAGTACCGAGCACAAAGATTCTGGGATGTGGGTGCTCACTAAGACAGAGGCGAAATCAACAAGCGTCTGACAGAGAGACAGTACGTATTTTTAAAAAGGAAACAAATGCCTTTTTGATTGAGAGAGTGCTCTGATAAAGTAAATGTCAGCATAATGCAGATAATAGCCTACACTATCTGCTATCACCATGGTTACTGATGTAGTGGGTCATCTTCACTCGTTGGAGAATCGATACTGAATGGCTTTATTTTTCCATTAACAGCCCTTAGCTGTGCTCTGTTGAACATCACCACTCCTTTCTCTCTTCGAGGAGCCAGTCTAGTTATATAAACCTTTAGTATTCCCAGTTATTAGAACAGTCTCATTCTAAAAACAAGTCCTATTTAATTGCTTTAAAATCACATATTATTTTTTTTTATTGAAATAAACGTTTTGCAGTGAAAAGCATGTGTGGTAAGATTCACTGACTTTCAGCAAACTTAAACCCTGTGTAGGATGCAAGATGAATGTGCAAAAATAAATTATATTTCTGTATGGTGATGGTGGTGGTTTAGTCCTGTCCAACTCTTATGACCCGATGGTCTGTGGTCTGCCATGCTCCTCTGTCTATGGGATTCTCAGGCAAGAATGCTGGAGTGGATTGCAATTTGCTTTTCCAGGGGATCTTCCTGACTCAGGGATCAAAGCCGGATCTCTTGCATTGGAGGTGGATTCTTTACCAACTGAGCCACCAGGGATTTCTGTATACTAACTATTAAAAATCTGCAAATGAATTTAAGAAAACAATTTCACTACAGCTTCATAAAAAGGCTAAAATATTTAATATTTAAGAATAAATTTACAAACTAGTGTAAGACTTGTGCCCTGAAAATACAGTACAGACAAGATGTGGTATGTCCATATGATGGAATATTATTCAACAATAAAGAAGAATGAAGTACTAATATATGATACCACATGAATGAACCTCTAAAACATTATGTAAGACAGATGCAGAAGGCTATGTATTGTATGATTCCTTTTCTGTGAAATGTCCAGAACAGGCGAATCCACAGAGGCAAAAAGTAGGTCATGGCTGCCAAAGCTTAAGGGGAGAGAGAAATGAGGAGTAACTGATAGGTCTGGGTTTCTTTTTGGAGAGAGGAAAATGTTCTGGAATTAGACAGTGGTGATGGCTGCACAACTCTGGAAATAGACTGAAATAGTTGAATTACATTTTTCGAGAGGGTGAAGTTTATGGTGTGTGAATTTTATACATATATAGGCTGTTATGAAAGTGTACATCTCAGTTATCACTGACTTGTTCATATTTAAACTTCAAGCTCATGTTCAATTCATTTGCCTACTCCAACCTCCAAGCTAGACTTTTGTTCCTACTGTGTTCCAGACTCTTTACTGAGAGGGCAGGGAGAAAGGAAAGAAATATTGCCTTCTTATTTGACTCCATTGCAGGTTACCAGGTCCTCCTTGATTAGCTGTGACTTTTATTCTAGCTCATTGTCTACAAGGTTGATATGGACAGGGCTCTATCCAGTAGAAGCTGTTGTCTTCCTTACTCTTCTAAACTTTGGGGCACTCTTGGAAACCTTATCCACGTCTCTGGACTGTTAGCTGATAGTGTCAGCTGCTGTCTCTTTGATGTGTGAAACTCTGGGGTGCTACACACCCATCTTCTGTTCTCTGTCTTCCATGATCCTCAGACAGTACCATACTGTGGGGAATAAACACTTTTGCTGCTACCTTAGTGCTTAAAATCTTGTTGAGGAAACTGTCTTGAATATCATTGGTTGTCAACCCAACATATGCCTTTTCTAGCCCCTGCCTTTCTCTTTCTAAACAGAGCCCTGCATTTCCCCCCGCACTCCACCCCATCATCAGCCCTAGGGTTGGCACTCCTTGGATCAAACCCATCTTGGTCATTTCACTCACCCACGCCCCACACCCCACTCCCCACTTCAGCCAGTGCTTGGTTTGGATGGAACTAGGACAAAACTTGGGCCAAGAAGACACAAGAAGTGATTTGCTGGGTTCTGGGGAGGTTCTGGGGAGATCTTCAGGAGTAGTTCTTTTCACAAGGATGAGGAAGAATGTAGCCTCCATGCAACTGTCTCACCCCCACGAAGTAATTCAGCTTACACTGCATCCCACACTGTTGATGATAAAAAGGTGAGATGGAACGGCGGTGGGATTCCTTGTTGCAGCTGTCAACCAACCAGGCCAATCCTAGGGAGGCTTATACATTTAGGGAGACAGTACATTCTTTGGCAGTTTAACCCAGATGGAGTTGGATTTTCTGATGTTTTCAATCAAAAGCGAACTGAGTCAGAAGCAAAATACATATGTGAAGGGCAAAGACAATTACAGGACAGGGAAATTCAATCCCATTCAAACTCAACACTGTTCTTTCTTCTGTCTCACACTACAAACCTAATTAGCATGTGTTCTTGCACTTGTAGGCAATTAATCAAGACTGAGTGTCATGCTTTCCTTACCAAGAAGGTTTCTTGTTTTTAGAGTAGTACTAAAGTTCCTGTCACTAGGGCTGGTACTCGGTTTGGCGATTCTCAGGGGTGTGTTGCACTCACTTCTTCTCTTCCTCCTTTGATTTTTAAGGGCTGACATATAACTTACAAACAATATGGTGCACACATCCTAAGTATTCATCTTGGTGAATTTTTATTAAAATTTTTTTACTCGAGTGTAGTTGATTTACATTGTTGTGTTAGTTTCAGGTATAATATTTAAACACGTATATGCTCACTGATCAGCCACCCAGAAGCAGATAAAGTTATCAGCCTTGACTCTTTAGTCAGTGCTTCCTTCCCACCACTGCAAACTTTTGCTGCGCTTCCTTTTCTGTCACCATAGATGACCATGGCCTGTCCTTGACCTTCACATATATAGATCATGGAGATGGATCTTTTCAGTTATGATTTCTTCTATTTAGCAAAATATCTTCAGACCTTGTCCACATGGATGCATTCATCAGAGTTTGTCTCTTCTCACAGCTGTGTAGCGCTCCATTTTTAATATCCCGTTATTTATGTATCTATTCTTCTGATAAGCATTTAGTCTTTCCCATTCCAGAGTGTTATGAATAAAGCTGCTATGAACCTTTTTGTCCACATCTTTTGGATCTAGGAACTCATTTACATTGGGTGGACACGTATAGTGGAAATACTGGATCATGATACATACATCCTGTTTTTGTAGAAAGTCAAACAATTCCACTGGAGAAGGCAATGGCACCCCACTCCAGTACTCTTGCCTGGAAAATCCCACGGATGGAGGAGCCTGGTAGGCTACAGTCTGTGAGGTCTCGAAGAGTCGGACACGACTGAGCGACTTCACTTTCACTTTTCACTTTCATGCATCGGAGAAGGAAATGGCAACCCACTCCAGTGTTCTTGCCTGGAGAATCCCAGGGACAGGGATGACTGGTGGGCTGCTGTCTATGGGGTCGCACAGGGTCAGACATGACTTAAGTGACTTAGCAGCAGCAGCAAACAGTCCTACAAAGCGGTTGCCCCCCTTCATACCCTACATGCAGTATATTCAGGTTTTACTCGTCTCACGACTTCCCACTTGGAACTGTCAGCCCTTTGAAGCCCCTCAGGGGGGGGTGTAGTGACCTCACTGTGGCTTTACTTTGTGCTGTAGTGATGACCATATGTGATGTCCAACATCTTCTGGAAACTTTTTGTCTATTTGGATATTTGTCAACTGCGTGTTTGAGTCTTTCCCTCATTTGGCAAAAAGAAGTTAAAACTGAATTTGAATTTTGTTGTTATTTTGTAATTCTTTGAATAGTCTGAAATGAGTACTTCATCAGACATTTTGCGTGCGTGCTAAGTCGCTTCAGTTGTGTCCAACTCTTTGTGACCCCATGGACTGTAGCCAACCAAGCTCCTCTGTCCATGGGATTCTCCAGGCAAGAATGCTGGAGTGGGTTGCTGTGCCCTCCTTCAGGGGATCTTCCTGACCCAGGGATCAAACCCTCATCTCTTGTATCTGACAGGCGGGTTCTTTACCACTAGCACAACCTGGGAAGGGATTGCAAATATCCTCCCCCTCTGTGACTAGCCCTTTTGCTTTCCGTGTCGTCTTTTGTTGAACAAATTCTTAACTTTTTTTTTTTTTCCTGCTGTGCCATTTGGCTTGCGAGGTTGAACTGAGGCCACAGCTGTGAGAGTGCCGAATCCTAACCACTGAACCTGCAGGGAACTCCCAGAAGTTGTTAATTTTAATGAAGATCAACTTATTAATCTTTTCTATCATGGCTAATTTATTAATCAACTTATCATACTTTCATATCATGGTTACTGCTTTTGGTGTCTTGTTTAAGAAATTTTGCCCACTGACAGCTCTAAAATCTGTATGAATCATAAAAGACTTCCAATAGCCAAAGCAAACTTGAGAAAAAAGAACAAAGCTGGAAGCATCAGTTTTCCTGATTGTTTCAAACTATGTTATAAAGCTGTACTCATTAAATACATTCTTTACATGAAAAATCCTGACTCTACAGATTTTTTTGTTCAGTGTTATTAACAAATATCTGGCCCACCTCACTTCCCAATATCTTTTAGTCTTGCGGGGAGCAGGGGAGCTGAAATCCTTCTTCTTTGTGTACCTTGTCGGTTTGCCCAATTTATCACAGGACTCTGGGCTGATGGATGCTATCTGGGTAGTGATCTAACCTAAAAAGTTGCCCCAGTTTTTTTAACATTGGCATGATCCCCAGGCCCGATGAAAATTCTGCTGCACATCCAGAATGTCTGGTTAACACAAGATTAACAACCAGCTGAGTCCTTATGCCAAGTTCATTATTCCTGCATCCAAACAGGAGCTAATTTCTCAACCCACTTGGCTGTCTACCCTCAGAATAAACGAGTCCTCACGTGGAATTTCTCTTGGCTCCTGCATTGGAGGGTGGGTGGTGGGGGAGCAGTGCCATTTTTATTTGGTATGAGAAGCCCAAGAGAGAAAATCCAAAACGGAGCTCACGCTAACAAGTCAGTATTGGGCAAAGACATTGAAGTGATCTTCTCATCTCCTGATTTCTTTCTGTGGAGTGCATCTGGGAAGCTTAGTGCAGCAGAGTGCTCGGGGGCTGTCCTATCCCAGTGGCATCCTTGACTCTGGAATGCAAGGTCTAGGACTTGAGGTGTTCTTCCTCAGTCAAGGACCTATCACTCTCTTGTCAGTTTCCTGATCTTTAAAATATGCAAAGAAATAGTACCTGCAAGTGAGCTAGATGAGAGAATTAGTATAACATGCTTATTATGGTACCTGGTCAAGTAAATACTTCATAAATGGTAGCCATTATCTTCTGCTCAGAGAAGACTTTTGTGTTCCTTTGTTCCAGTGAAATGGGTGTGGGTTGTGGACAGAGTGAGGGAAGGAGAGGGTGGGACAGAGTGAGAGAGTAGCCTCGAAACATACACATTACCATATGTAAAATAGACAGCTGGTGGGAATTTGCTGTAAGATGCAGGGAGCTCAACCCAGTGCTCTGTGTCAACTTACCCGGGTGGGATGGGGTAGGAGGTGGGAGGGAGCTTCTAGAGGGAGGAGACTTATGCTTCCCTTATGATTGATTCTTATGATTCTCACCAACTTATGGTTGATTCATACTGATATAGTGGTATCATGCTGATACATGGCAGAAATCAACACAATATTATAAAACAATTACCTCCAATTAAATAAATTTGGGGAAAAAAGACATTAAAAAATGCGCGTGGGAAGTAGATGCCTTGGCCGTGCTGTCTAGAATGTGACACTAGCCACTTGTCACTACCAGGCCCTTTAGATGTGGCCATCTGAAGTGAGATATGCTATACATGCAAAATTACCACTGGGTTTTGAAGTCTTAGTTGGATTTTTTTAAAAAGAAGATGAAATACCCCGTGAATCATTTTTTGTATTGAGTACAAATTAAAATGAATTTTGGATATATTGGCTTGAAGAAAACAAACTATTGAAATTAATTTCACCTTTTTATTTTTTAACGTGGCTACTAGAAAATTCAGAATGAAACACGGGGCTCGCTTTATAGTTCTGGCCACAGGGCTTCTTACGCAGAGCCACCTTAGACTTGGGCCAGGGAGACCCCACCTCCAACCGGTGACAGTCCTAAGGGTCGGCCCACACTGCTGCATCTGCCCGTGCTTAGCCTGGCCTTAGTAGCAGGTGTTCTTGGGCAGCATTCACTTTTTACATCATAATGCATGCAAACTGGGGGTGTGGCTGTTGATTTTAGAGGTGGACTCTGCTCCAGATTAACAGGAGGAATTGAGGGTCAGGGATCATTGGTGAATGAAGTATTTTGATAAAAGACATCTAACTTGGTTTGATCCCTGTGTCAGGAAGATCCCCTGGAGAAGGAAATGGCAACCCACTCCAGTGTTCTTGCCTGGAGAATCCCATGGACAGAGGAGCCTGGCAGGCTAAAGTCCACGAGGCTGGCAAGAGTCGGACACAACTTAATGACTAAACAACAACTTATCAAAAGCTTCCCCTCATCAGGCGTGAGGTTGATTTTCTGTAATAAAGCATCTCTTGGAGTGGGTGGCACATGTCCTTCCTTCCTGGCTGTGGTTCTGAAGCATCATGAATGCACAGATGCACATGGAGGAACCCAGTGGACATGTGGGGCCCTAGGTCCACTTGCCAGCCACACATCTTCCCTGGCCCTGGGGNCATCCATACATGACCACTGGAAAAACCATAGCCTTGACTAGATGGACCATTGTTGGCAAAGTAATGTCTCTGCTTTTCAATATGCTATCTAGGTTGGTCTTAACTTTCCTTCCAAGGAGTAAGTGTCTTTTAATTTCATGGCTGCAATCACCATCTGCAGTGATTTTGGAGCCCCCCAAAATAAAGTCTGCCACTGTTTCCACTATTTCCCCATCTATTTGCCATGAAGTGATGGGACCAGTTGCCATGATCTTCGTTTTCTGAATGTTGAGCTTTAAGCCAACTTTTTCACTCTCTTTTTTCGCTCTCATCAATAGGCTTTTTAGTTCCTCTTCACTTTCTGCCATAAAGGTGGTGTTATCTGCATATCTGAGGTTATTGATATTTCTCCCAGGAATCTGAAGGTCTATTTGACAAGGCAGTGGGTAGACCATATTTTATTTAGCCGTTCGTTGATTTATAACATTTAGTATTTATAACTTTTAAATATTGATGCTTAGCAGGTGAGCCTCTGTCCCCTTAACTGCAGACTTGGCAAAATATCAGTTCATGCCAACTTGACAAGCTACATAGGCTCTTGGTGGCCTACTAATTTTGAAGTTTCTTCCATAAACTATTTTATAAAATGCATTAGAAGGAAATGGGTAATTTAAAAATGCTGTGACCTTTCCTTAGAGGATGGATTTCTCTCCTACCTCCTACTCTGATGCACATGCCTGGCCCCTGCAGCCAGTATCCTGGTCCGTGTTCCCCCATGTGTCCTGGTGGTACACTAGTCATATGGGATGTTTCTAGAATGTGTAGTGCCTACACCGTCTTTTTAATAAATTCCACTGGAAGGTGCCTAATGATTTCCCCTGCTTACTGACTTCCTGCCCCTTGAAAGCATAGCTGTGTCTCTTCCTTAAATACTGCCGATGCTGCGTGAGACAGAGAGCCCATGACAGCTGAACAGAAGCTGTAAAACCACCTGCATCTCTCATTGGTCTAAGTGCACTGGTGGAGGTGTGTTCTGTCTACTTAGGTGGGCGTGTTCTGGAGAGTCGTGGCTTTACCTGCCAAGCTGCCCTTGATGGAGGCCCTGGGTGTCCAGCTCCTTGGGCCAGGAGAGCATAGCACCCAGCAGAGATAGCCCCATTCTGACAGACACAGCTTCTTACCTTTTGCAGGAGAATGCTTGTCTCAAAAGCTCCATAGCCTTCCCCTTAAAATGATACCCATCATATTTATATACAAATAGCTTAAGCAATAACTCATGAAAACATGGCATCTCATGGCGAATCCTGGTGATGCAGAAGCACTGACAGGTCCTTGGCAGAGTGTGTTCTAAACCTTCTTCTCAGGGTCTCTCTCCTTTAGGTTGACTGTTGGTTGCTATTTGGTCACCATTCTCCTTCAACTGGAAATAAAAGCCAAAAGACAGGACAGGTAGTTGATCATTTTTTAATCCAAGGTGCTTAGTTATTACAGTAAGAATGATATATTATTATAGCAGCCTTTATTGTTGCTATTGAGTTGCTCAGTTGTCCTACTGTTTACAATAGGACAGTCCTACTGTTTACAACCCCATGGACTGCAGCACACTGGGCTTCCCTGTCCTTCACTACCTCCTGGAGTTTTCTCAGACTCATGTCCGTGGAGTCAGTGATGCCATTATCCCAGGTGATAGATCCCAGGTTCGTCTGATTGTATCTGTCTCCAGGGCAGTGTGTCAATATACACTAGTGTGCCGGCCTCAGATGAATGGCTCATTACAGAGATCTGTGTGTAGTCTTGTATATGTCTTAATGGGCATGGGATTTTGGAGAGGAGTCCTTGTTTATTTAGAAGCTTCTTCTTTTGATTGTTTTAGACTTGACATATCCTAAAGGCTAATGTTAAATGTTAACTGCCTAGTGTCAGCTTAAGTCTAATGATGTAATCTGATTTGACATTAATTTTCCGATTGAGCTGCAGGTCTGTCTTTCTGAAGGCAGGCCTATTCCCTCCATGGACTTTGGTCTGCTTGGAGCAGCCTAATTACCTTGCCTCTCTTTCACATCACCCAGAAAACCCTGGTAGCTTTGCCTTCTTCTGTTACAAGTGGTGCCCCAGGCAGGGGTTCCCCAGAGAGCTTTGGAAATGAGGACATTTGTGCTTACCATTTAATGACCCAGTTTTCCCAGTGGTAGGGGCAGCCATGGACAGCCCAGGGGGAACTGAAACGTAAGCCTGAGCGTTGTCAGCTGCAGCCTCGGGCCACAGGGCACGATGAAGTTATCCTTTCAGGGTAGCCCTTTCTTCCCTTGCCTTCAACTTGCATGCTGTCCCCTTTCTAAATGCCTCCCAAGTCCCAAAGGATGTATTTTAGAGAAAGAGTGTAATGAAGATTGCTGTTCAGCCACTAAGTCATGTCTGACTCTGTGACCCCACGGACTGCAGCACGCCAGGATTCCCTGTCCTTCCATCTTCTGGAGTTTGCTCAAACTCATGTCAGTGATGCCATTCAACCACCTCATCCTCTGTTGCCCCCTTTTCCTCCTGCCCTTAATCTTTCCCAGCATCAGGGTCTTATCAAATGAGTCAGCTCTTCATATCAGGTGGCCAAATAATTGGAACTTCAGCTTCAGCATCAGTCCTTCCAATGAATATTCAGGGTTGATTGATATTTAGGGTTGACTGGTTTGATTTCCTTGCTGTCCAAAGGACTCTCAAGTGTCTTTTCCAGTACCACAGTTTGAAAGCATCAATTCTTCAGTGCTCAGCCTTCTTTATGGTCCAACTCTCACATTTGTACATGACTACTGGAAAAACCATAGCCTTGACGACCTCTGTTGGCAAAGTAATGTCTCTACTTTTTAGCACATTGTCTAGATTTACCATAGCTTTTCTTCCAAGGAGCAAGCAAGCGTCTTTTAATTTCATGGCTGCAGTTACCATCCACAGAGATTTAGAAGATGAGTATTTTTTTCTTTCAACATGTTAACCGATTAGAAGCTTCCTGCTTTAAGAATCTCTGGATGGCTCTTCCCCTTCTGGGTGATAAAGGTAGTGTGTTGTAATTACAGGGCCATAGCCTGGATCCTCACTTTGTGCTTTCTTTCCAGTTCAAGGAGCGTGTTACTAGTTGGTGACTAGCTTTGTTCTTGGAGAGACTCTGGGCCAAAGCTTCTGTCTCTGGCTCCTCTTTCTCTTAATGGATGCGACCCCTCTTCCTCCAGGAAATGAGGCGACAGGCAGTAGAAAGATCCCTGTGTCCTAGCTGCCTGGCCTTCCATGGACGAGGATTCACGACATGGGCCCTTCTAGATGGAACAAGGAGCTGGAAGGACAGCTGCTGTCCAGAAACAACTCGATTCCAGGGAAGGGAGACAACTCTGAGATTAGGTGAATAGCCACTTGCCTTTGGACAAATTCCCTTAGCCTGTAGTACCTACTCTCCTTTTTAGTATCGATATCTATCCAAATCTCACTCATGTTTAAAGGCTCATTTAAACTGAAATGCTGTCTCATTCCCAAGAGTCAGACTCACAGAACTGGAGAGCAGAATCATGGGCACCAGCAGCCTGGGCAGAGGGTGGGTGGGCAGGGTGAGGAGGAAGGGGCCATATCAGTGAAAGGATGCAAGATTTCAGTTGTGCCATGAGTAAGCTGGAGATCTGCTCTGTACAACTAGAGCCTGTGGTCAGCAACACTCACTGCGCTTCATTTGGTGAGAGGGAGACCTTGTGTTAAGCGCTTTTACTGCAAAAGGAAAAAAGAAAATTAATTCAAATAAATGAATAAAGGAGGCAGAAGGAAACTTGAGGACGTGATGGATAAGTCATGGCCTTGTTGGTGGTGAGGTTTCAGGGTTGTGTATTTATTCCCCATCTCATCAAGTTGTGTGTTCATTGAGTGTGTACAGATTTTTGTGTGTCCATCACATCTCAGTAAAGTGGTCTTAAAAAACCAAGTGGTTTTAAGTGATTACCTTTGTGATCAAGACCAGGAATGCCCTTATTCAACTAGATTTTTTAAGTTATGTTATATTTATCTTGATTGAAAGTGAAAGTGAAGTTGCTCAATAGTGTCCAACTCTTTGTGACCCCATGGATTGTAGCCTACCAGGCTCCTCGATCCATGGGATTTTCCAGGCAAGAGTACTGGAGTGGGTTGCCATTTCCTTCTCTAGGGGATCTTCCCAACCCAGGAATCGAACCCAGGTCTCCCATGCTGTAGGCAGACACTTTTACCATCTGAGCCACCAGGGATGTCTTGATTAGTTATCTTTAAAAAAACAAAAAATTTAGCCTTATGATTTTTTAAAAGTTGCTAAAATTATAATAGCTATTTTTTATTATGCAGTTATGTATTTTCTTCATTTATGAATATTAAAAATAAATGCTATTATGTAAAGATCTGAAATTCTGGATGAAGAAAGTGATTTTCATATTTGAAATATTTTGGGAGATACCAAAATCATAATTCAGAAAAGGTAGAGAAAGATCAGTAAAATTAATAATTTTCCAAGGCTAGCTTTCAGATCCAAAGTTTTAAATGTAGGAAAAATAGGCCAAATGAAAAATTTTCTCTTTCCTTCCTACTTTATTAATATACATATTATGTGAGCTTTTAAAATATTATGTTTTAATTTATATATAATACATTCTACTTTAAGTATATAACTATATAGTAAATGTGTAACTATATAAAAAAAATAACAAATACATAATGTTAATAATATAAGTATATATGTATGTTCTCTTGGAATCATACTGGAAATTCTCATGTTAAGTATGAGCTTTACACTCAAAAATAAACAACCTTGATCTTGGAACTTACTGCAGCTATGTATCTAATAACTGACAATCTGAAATAATTCTGTTAACAAAATCCTTTAAGGTCCAGTCCTACAAAAAGGATCAATTAGGAGAGTCTGTCTTTGTTACCAAGAATTCATTCCAGAGCTTCTTTAAATAGTGGTCTTCATGAATACAAAATTCAATTAAAGTTTTAAAAATTAAATTAAATACTCAGCTTTTTAGGAATACACACATCATTTGAAGAATGCAGTCTTGGAAAAAGCAGGTGCTAAGAATGGTGTGATCACTTTAAGATGTGTGATGAATTTTCTGCCTCATTAACAAATGCAAAATACTCTTTTCTTTCAAAGAAAGGCAGCAGAGTAAAGCCATTTCAGTGTGTAAGTGGATAGGAAGGCAGATTCACAAAGACGTGAAAACAGACCAGCTTTTATTCCTTCCTGTGGGTGGAGTGGCAGTGGATGGAGACCTATGATTCAATCTGTAACTTCGTTTTCAGATTTCCAGAAGTTTTCATGGTTTTAATCCTACGCCCAGGGACACTGAAGCATGTGGAACAAGGCTAGGCTACGCATCAGGAGGTCATTTCTGCTGGGCAGCTATTGGTCCGTTTGGTTTGTTATAAGCCTATTTGGTTTATATTAGAAAACCTTGATGGTGGTTGGCAAACATTGATTTTTGTCCAATAGGAAAACTAATGAAATAGATCAAAGGGATATATTCCTTCCGATATGTACCTGAGTTGATGCTGGCGTATTGTGGGCGTATTGTATGGCTTCATGAGAGCTCTCAGTCACCATGGTTTCCAAAATAAAACAAAAAATAAATTCACACATCTGACTCCTATGTTTTCTCTCTCCTTTTGTGGAGCTTTCTATTCATTTCGTGATTTTCACCAATGACAGGTTTGAATGCTCATCTGCTGAAGAGCCCACGATCGGTAGAAAACACCTCCTCCTAGATGTTTTTGTAGATAAAACTTAAGGCAGTCAGTCATATGCACAAATACGGCTGAATGAAGTAGGTTCTTATGTAAAAAAAAAAAAAAGGAAAAAAGGAAAAGTACCAATCACAGGCTGTTAGGCTAAACTAAAGGCCTCTTTTCAGCAATGGCGCTGAATTGTATGGTGAGGTTGAATGTGATGCAGTTGCACTTATTAACTTGTCCAAAGAGAGAAGTTCAACAGTCTTGCGAAAACCAGCACACGTGGGCACCCCCATGACATGATGGGAAGGGGGTCATTTCTCAGGCTGTTCTCCGGCCTCTGAGTCCTGAGATGGGTCAGAACTGAGGAATAAGTGTCTAGGCTGGGAGCAAAGGATACAGACCTGCTCTTGTTGGTTCTGTCTGGATGAGAACAGAAAATGTTCACAGCACGTTGTGAACCCCAGGGACGTGAAGAATCCATGCTAGATTAAGGAGCAATTGTTGATGTAACATACTAGCATCGTCATTCTGGGTCCCGCTTTTAAGATTAACATATCTTTATGTTTTTAATGGCTTCCCTAGTGGCTCAATGGTTAAGAACCCGCATGTCAATACAGGACACACAGGTTCAATCCCTGGGTCAGGAAGATCCCCTGGAGGAGAAAATGGCAACCCATTCAGTAGTATACTTGCCTGCAGAATACCATGGACAGAGGAGCCTGGAGGGCTACAGACCATGGGGTCGCAAAACAGTCAGACATGACTTAACAATTAAACAACAACGACAACAATGTTTTTTAATGAGAACTTATTTATTTATTTATTATCATTATTAATTTTTTTTTTGGCTGCACTGCATGGCATGTGGGATCCTAGTTCCCTGATGAGGAATCAAACTTATCATTCCCTGCACTGAAAGCTTGCAGTCTTCACCACTGGACTACCAGGGAAGTCTCTATGTTTTGAAATTTTTGAATAGAGGATATATTAATAGTTATAGGGTTCGACTTCTCTAAATATAAGGAGGTAAATGATGCAAGCCGCCTTCCCCCCTCTGTTCTTCATCCACCTGACTGTCACTACCTCTCACCTTTGTCCCTCAGACAATCACTCTGACTAGTTTCTTGCCTGTCCTTTCAAAGTACTCTTTTTTGGTGGCTCAGAGGTTAAAGCATCTGCCCACGATGCAGGGGACCTGGGTTCAATCCCTGGGTCAGGAAGATCCCCTGGAGAAGGAAATGGCAACCCACTCTAGTATTCTTGCCTGGAGAATCCCATGGATAGAGGAGCCTGGTGGGCTACAGTCCACGGGATCACAAAGAGTCGGACATGACTGAGTGACTTCACTTTCACTTTCACTTTCATAGTTGATTTACAATGTTGTGTTAGGTTCAGGTGTATTCATATATATATATATATATATATATTCTTTTTCACATTCTTTCCCATTATGTTTATCACAGGATATTGAATATAGTTTCCCACGCTATACANCACGGGATCACAAAGAGTCGGACATGACTGAGTGACTTCACTTTCACTTTCACTTTCATAGTTGATTTACAATGTTGTGTTAGGTTCAGGTGTATTCATATATATATATATATATATATATTCTTTTTCACATTCTTTCCCATTATGTTTATCACAGGATATTGAATATAGTTTCCCACGCTATACAGTAAGACCTTGTTGTTCAGAGTATTCCTGTTTATATACAAGCAACTGTAAATCTGTACTTTCTTACTTTCCTCTCCTTTTTCGTTCATACAGTTAGTAATGCACTACACACCCTCCTCGGAATCTTGCTTACTTCAGTTAACATTTCCAAGGAGTATTCTGCCCTATCAGTAAGTGGAGGGCATTCTCCATGTTTGTTCAGACTGTAAAATATTGCAATTTATAGATGTATGTGCACTGAGTTGTTCAGTCATGTCTGATTCTTTGAGACTCCATGGACTGTAGCCCACCAGGCTCCTCTTTCCATGGGATTTCCTAGCCAAGAGTACTGTTGTAGGTTGCCATTTCCTCCTCCAGGGGATCTTCCTGACCCAGGAATCGAACCTGTGTCTCCTGCATTGGTAGGTGGATTCTTTACCACTTAGCCACCTGGAAATAGATATGTGTTAATTTATTGCATCAGTTCTTCATTGTTAGATATTTGGATTATTTGGGGGATTGGCTTTTTGCTATTAAAAATATGCTGAGATAGAAAGTTTATGTAGACATAATTTTGCACTTGTGCAAGTATGTCTGCAGACTAAGTTATCCAGGGATTGAATAGCTAGATCAAAGAGTAAATGCATTTTGAACTCTAATAGATGTTTTCAACTGCCCTCTGTAGAGGGGGCATCAACTTACTCCTAAGAGCCTTGTACAGAGGAAACTCTCTGTTCACAGCCTCGCCAGGACTCCTTTATCATTTTTCTAAGTCTTCTTCCTGATAAGTGGACAGTGACTTCTCAGTGTTGTTTTAATTTGCACTTCTTTTATTATGAGAAAAGTTGGGCGTCTTCTCTTGCCTTTAAAACTCTTTTGTTTTTCTTTTTCTTCTAAATGTTATTCTGGTCATTTTTGTACTGGGTCGTTGGTCTTTTTCTTATGGATCTCTGGGAACCTGATATTTTATCCCCACTTCATCTTTAGACATTACTACTAAGTTTTTTGGAATCTATATTCAGTAATGTTTGTCATGACTTTTGGATTTTAAGGTAATTAGAAAGACTTTTACCACTCCACAGTTATAGCAAATTCCCTTGCATTTACTTCTAATAGGGCTTCCCTGGTGACTCATATGGTAAAGAATCTGACTGCAGTACAGGAGACCTGGATTCTATCCCTGGATTGGGAAGATCCCCTGGAGAAGGGAATGTCTACACTTTAGTATTCTTGCCTGAAAAATTCCATGGACAGAGGTTACAGTCCATAGGGTCGATAAGAGTTGGACACAACTGAGCATCTAACACCTTTCACTTACTTCTAATACTTTCATGATTCCATTTTTGCATTTAAATCTGTGATTCATTTGGAATTTCTCCCAATACATGTTAAAATGTTCAGCTGCCTTTGTTTCCCAGAATGCTACCTGCTGTCTTCAAATTATTTATTTACTAGTCTTTTCCCCACTGATTTGAGATGCAAATTTTATTGTAATTTTCACAAGTATGTGCATATATTCCTAGGCGTTTGTTTAATTATATGAGTGTCTCTATTCATGGGCCAGTACCATAGGATTTTTTAAAAATTAGTGATAATTTTCTGTTTTACTATTTGTCCTTCTTTTTAAGAGTTTGCTTAGCTATTGTTTGTTTTTCAATGATAAAACTGTTTTTTTAATATAAAAATGAAACAACAGCAATAATAGCAACACAACAATAAAAGTACCAGTTGGCATTTAACTTACAAATTAGCTGAGGAATAATTGATGACTTTATGATATTGAGGCTTCCCATCCAACTACATGAGTGTCTTTCCCTTTAAGTCTTCTGTGGATTTTGAAGTCTTCTTTACATAACTTCTGCAGTTTCTGGTTTGTTAATTCTGATTTATTTTTCCTTTTTTGTTGCTATTCAATTGGGCTCTGTATCAGTAAATGCTCCATAAGTAAAGAAATGACATGCTTTAAGTTGGATAACTTCACGTGATAAAGAGAAACGTGATATTTACAAAAATGCAAACAAAATATAGAAGAAGCAAAAGGGCAGAGGAGTTAGTACCTTTGGGCTGTGAACAGCGGGCCTCAGCGCTCAGCCAAGTGTGAGTGGTTGAGGGCAAGGGAAGACTGTGTATCCCACACTCAGAGGTCCCCTTGGAGACAGGAACCATGACCTGGTGGTCCCGAGGCACCACCAGCCTGCTGTGATCCCACCAGAGAGAACAGCGGCAGAGGAGGAAATAAATATGCCTCCTCCCTTTCCTCCCCCTGCTTTAGATCTCGTGCTGGGGCTTTCCATTGGCCAAACTAAACCAGAGGCAAGACCAGAGGGCCCACGGGTACAGCCGTGCAGAGCCTTCCGGGGGTGGAGTCAGGTACTTCTGCTGTATTATTTCTCTGACTGTTATTTTCACACTTGAAGGATATTCATTTTTAATCTTTCAAGAAAATTTGCATTCAATAACATTCACAGATTTCGATGATTTTGGCAAATGAATGCAATTATGCAAGCCCCATCAAAATCAAAATACGATTATATACTCATTTAATTATTGATAGGATTTATGTTGCCTGATGATTTTTTTTTGTTTAATCTCTGTTTGTAAAAAAAAAAAATCACACTAGGGATTTCCCTGGTGGTCCAGTGTCTAAGGTTCAGAACGTTCATTGCCCTTGACCTGGGTTTAATCCCTGATTGAGGAACTAAGACCCCTCAAGCTGTATGGCATGGCCAAAAAAGTTAAGAACTCCCTCTAGTCCTTTTCCCTGTCTTTTATGTATTAAACAATTTTTTTTAAGTAACTGTTAATCTATTGGGTTTTAAACTAATTTCATTGCTTTTTAGCAGTTGCTTTAGGAGTGCTATATTTGTTTCTTGAATGCCATTTTCCATTGCTTGGTGTTAATCTATAGAAATAAAATGACTACTGTAGACTGGCCTTTTAGCTCTGTTGGCCTCAGGGCCTTTGTGCGCTCTTCCTGACCCGTCTTCTTAGATCTTCCCTCCATTTGGCACTTGTGCAGCGGTGGTCAGGGTTGGTGAGGTGCGGGGTCATTTTCAGCAGTCATAGTGCCCTTATAAATAGCTGTTTTTATGTTTATTTCCAGAAGACATATTTTTTTCTTTTTCTTTTTAGAGCACAGTGCTCCAGTTTTCCTTATTGTGTCGCTCTCTTCCTTTGCAGCTATGGCAAACCTAGACAGCATATTAAAAGGCAGAGACATTGCCAACAAACATCCGTCTAGTCAAAGCTATGGTTTTTTCAGTAGTCATGTATGTGTGGATGTGAGAGTTGGATCATAAAGAGAGCTGATCGCCAAAGAATTGATGCTTTTGAACTGTGGTGTTGAAGAAGACTCTTGAGAGTCCCTTGGACTACAAGGAGCTCAAATCAGTCCATCCCAAAGAAAATCAGTCCTGAATATTCATTGGATGGACTGATGCTGAAGCTGAAACTCCAATACTTTGGCCACCTGATGCGAAGAACTGACTCATTTGAAAAGACCCTGATGCTGGGAAAGATGGAAGGCAGGAGGAGAAGGGGATGTCAGATGATGCGATGGTTGGATGGCATCACCAACTTGATGGACATGAGTTTGAGTAGGTTCCAGGAGTTGGTGATGGAAAAGAAGCCTGGTGTGCTGCAGTCCATGGGGTCACAAAGAGTCGTCCTTGACTGAGAGACTGAACTGAACAAAACCACTCCCCTACTCTACAGTCTGTCAGCATCTGCTCAGCTTATGGAAGCTCTACCTTGTAATTGAGATTTAGCATCTCTCTGAGATAACAGTCCGGAGCAGATGGCCTTAATTATCAACAGGGGGGAGCTGAGCCCATCTATCAGTGCCCACAGCTCCAGCCTAGGATGTGTATCTATGAGTGAATAAGAGAAAGTAGGTACTTTCTACTGAATCTGATGGCCTATGTTGTATACAAGGAACAATATCGCAGCAAACAGATGAGAAATTTAAAACAAGAAATTCTTTCCATTGAGAAGATACTTATAGTGATATGAAAAAAGTCTGCTGATATACATTAATTGTCCATCTCAAGACGATTTCTACACAGCAATGAAATAGAGTAAACTCCAAGTACACAACGTAGGTGAAACTGAAAAACAGTGCACTCAGTGAAAGAGGCCAGGCACAAAGGAATATGTATTGTAGGATTCTGTTTTGATAAAGCCCAACAGTAGTCCACTCTCATCTGTGAGGATAGAAACCAGGATAGTGGTTGCTTCTAAGGGGAGAAGCGGGAGAGAAGAAATGGACTTGAGGAAAATTTCTGCTCTGTCTATATTAAGGTGGTAATTACGCAAATATACACATTTATCAAAGCTTATCAAACTGTACATTCAAGATCCCTGTGTCTTACTTATGTGATTACACTTTAAAGAAAGATAACAGTCTGCACTGGACTGTAATCTCAGAGACACACTAAATCTCTTAAGGCTTTGTGGGGGGATTTTCAGTTTATTGGGTAAACTGTGCTGCTTCATTCTAGTGGAAAGGAGAGGACATGAGCAGACAAGTGAGTCCGATGCTTTTAGACCTTTAAACTGTGCGTCTCTGGCTTTGCACACTTGCTGGCTGTCTTTCTGGAAGTCTCCCCCACAGAGCAGCCCAGCTCATCTCACTTCCTTCCTGTCTCAGGTAACAGCCTTTACTTGATTTGTGTCCATTGGAGACTGTTCCCAACCATCTCCTCCTGAGCTGACTTACTCTCTCTCCACATTCTTTGAACTTGTCTGACCCTCCTGTACCCGGGCTGAGCCCCATGACAACAATTCCTGGACAACTAACATCTGTGCTTGTTCTGCTGCCAAGATGGGAGTTCTGACCTATGACCACCGATCATAGCCTCCAGCCCCTCTCAGGGGACACTGGGCATTGAATCATATTTATCAGAACCTCTCTGCCTTAAGTTAGAGGCTCCTTTGAACTTGGTGTCCTCATCTCTCCCCACTCTTGGGGGTCCCCATTCCCACCCTGGTCATCTCCCCATCTCTTTTCTCCATGTCCTTGTCCAATCCCTCGTCATCTCCATCGCCTTTCTCCACTCAGGTCATCCAGGAAAACTTTCAGGAAGAAATTTGCCATTTCTCAGACTCCTCTCAACTTTACAAATCTGTTTTATACCAGTATTCCAAGTTAAAAATCAAGTAAACTCTGTTATTCATATTACAATTGGATTCTTGGCTTTATAAAACCATGCTTCACATAATTCCTCAAATTGTGTCTCCTTTTGGTTGGAAATTGCCCTTTATTTTTTAAACTGAGATAAACTGACATGTAACATATTAGTTTCAGGTGTGCAAATAGTAATTTGATATGTATATTGCATATGCCATCCTGTGTGCTCAGTTGCTCAGTCATGTCTGACTCTGACTCTTTGTGACCCCATGGACTGTAGTCTGCCAGGCTCTTCTGTCCATGAAATATCCAAGGCAAGAGTACTGGAGTGGGTTGTCATTTCCTACTCCAGGGGGTCATCCCCATTCAGGGACTAAACCAGTGTCTCCTGCTTTGGCAGGCAGATTCTTTACCACTGAGCCACCCAGGAAGCCCAGATATTATATATTCTGCAAAATAATTTTAAGAAGTCTAGTTAACATTCATCACCATGCATAGTTATCTGTTTTTGTAACACACTGTGTATCTTTTAAAGCTACACTGAAACAATTTAATTTATAGAAAATTGACATACACACAGATGTTATCTTCTCACTATATTTTTATGTCCTTATGGACAATTGCTTTATTAAAAACAAAACTCCCCAGGTGCCTGGCATCTTGCCTTATACATAGTTACTCGTTTGACAGTTGCTGAATGAAACAGTGAACAAAAGTCAAAGTGGAGAGTAACAACTTATTGTGTCTTCAAAAGCAACAGAGTGATACGCACAATTAATGCTTTGGAGGAAATCTGACCGACTTCCTAAGGGCTCACTCTGGGGTTAATTTGCTAAGAAACCTCACATTCAATCTCACCTCCCTCCCCTCCAAGTCTACCTGGTAGATGGAGGGCAGCCTGCTTGTACAGAGCAGCGCAACCACGAGGGGAATCCCGGGCTACAGTGATCAAGTTTGGCACTGGTGGTTAACGACACTGTCAGAGCTTGTCGGTTTTGCTTATGTGTCTGCTTCTCTGGGGGTATGCAATGAAAATAATAAAAAGTGACTTTTAGGACCCCAAGGTAACATGCTTGTTTGATGCTTAAAATAATTTAGGGCAGTAGATATGAGTCTTTCTTACACACTTTTGATTTCCTCTCATTTGATTCAAGTCCCAGTAATGCATTAGAGCAATTCATGGGAATAACGTCACATTCTGAAATCTGGAGAGATCCTACCTTGTGTATTTCTGCCTGCCTGTGGCTTAGATAAAGATCTTCCTATATAATTAGCCTAACATTTCTTTTGGATAAACTTGGGAATCCAAGGAGGGAATACAGTGCATTTCTGTGTATTTCAAATGCAGAAGAAATATCTATCCAAATTAGTTGACCACAGATGATCACAGTACCGAAGAAGGAACAAGAGTGGTCACTGAGCCAAACCTCATCAGACAACAGTACCTAACAAAGTACTGTGTCCCTGGTAAGACTGAGGATCTCCAGACAAGTGCACATTTTACTGTGTTCAGCACATGCTAATGAGGAGCCTCATTGGGGTTCGGCTACTTCCTTGAGGTCTAGATGGCATCTCTGGGGTAGGTGCCTGGCCGGCCCTTTCCTGGGTCCCAGTGCTCCTGATTCAGAGCTGCATCACAGGGCAGCCAGCTCATCACAGCCAGGCCTCCCCACCCTCCCTCTTCCATCTTTGCTCTCTTCTTCCCTCCATCTTTGCTCTCTTCTTCATCCTTTGTGGAAGGGTGATCTTAACTCCAGAAGCACCTTCTGCATGCTCTCACAGACAAACTGATGGCCAGCACCAGAAACCTTCCTCACAGTGAGCCCTGAGAAACGATGGATAAACCTGTTCAGAGTCACTCACAGGAATCAGCACAAGAAGAAAGACTGGTCAACAGGACAGTTGGCAAGTACTTATGACACATGGGGCTTCCCTGGTGGCTCAGAGGCTAAAGCGGATCTGCCTGGATTGCGGGAGACCCGGGTTCCATCCCTGGGTCGGGAAGATCCCCTGGAGAAGGAAATGGCAACCCACTCTAGTACTCTTGCCTAGAGAATCCCATGGAGGGAGGAGCCTGGTAGGCTACAGTCAATGGGGTCACAAAGAGTCGGACACGACCGAGCGACTTCACTTTCACTTACGATGCAAGGCACGAGCGGGGCATCAGATTAGAATAGAACGGGGGTGTATTTTTGTCTCTATGGCTCACAGTGAGTTTATTAACTCTCTAGCAGTGACTACAGCACTAAGGAAAACCGTGCTCAGATTCTCTTTTGAATCTGTGCAAGGTTAGAGGGGACTGCAGCCAAGAGATAATGCACAGAGTGCCAGAGGGGGCATCCGTCCCTCACATTCTACTTGTCCCTCACATTCTACTTCCCTTTGCAAGGACAGACTAGAGACAAAGGTCAAGGTTAGAAAGCAACGTTAGTTCTCAGAGTTAAGCAAACACTCTTTCAAGGCTATGCCAGTGGGCTGCCCTCCAGAGGCTCAGACATTATTACAATAGCTAATCCTATTATTTTTGCCCCTTTATTTAAAATTCCCAGCATGTCTGAGGTGGATATCATTATGAAAGTTTACAACGGGGGCAACCAGACTCAGAGGTGATGGGTCTCGCCTAGTAATCTGACCACAGCATCCATGCACTGACCATCCAACCACACCATCAGACCTTGTGCCCCTCTGCCCCTCCGTGGGCCTGCTGTCAACACAGCAACCTTCCCTGACCACTGAAAACTACTAAAAAGGTAGCCGAGCCTTCTGTTTGTTTGCTTTAAGAGGAAACAGAAACTCAGAAGGGCAATTCAAAATGTCACGCACTTAGTGACCACAGACACTCCTAAAACCCCGTCAGAACACCTGGACTCAATCTCGGTTGGTTCCGTCCAGGAAGTCATGGCACTGCTGTACCCTCTGGGCTTCGAGCACCTGCCTTTCTACATGGCTGTATTTTTCTCCGCAGTGATGATAACTCTGACTTTTTGTTTGTGGCAGTTTGTCTGGTACTAGAAGGTTGGCTCCCAGGGCAGTGCCCTGGGCTGTTTCATTGTCATCTGACTCCCTAGCAGCCACTGTTCACCAGTAGACAGGCACCAGTGAGGACCTGCAGATGAGGGCATTTCTAACACCCATGAGTCTGTGCTGTGTTCAGTTGGTTCAGTTGTGCCTGACTCTTTGTGACCCCATGGACTGTAGCCCGCCAGGCTCCTCTGTTCATGGGATTCTTCAGGCAAGAATACTGGAGTGGGTTGCCATGCTCTCCTCTAGGGGATATTCCCAACCCTAGGATCGAACCCATGTCTCCTGCCCCTCCTGCATTGCAGGCAGATTCTTTACTGATGAGTCACTGGGGAAGCCCATCCCTGAGTCTAAGCAGCTGTAAATGCTGCTAAGTTGCTTCAGTCGTGTCCGACTCTGTGCGACCCCAGAGACAGCTNTTCATGGGATTCTTCAGGCAAGAATACTGGAGTGGGTTGCCATGCTCTCCTCTAGGGGATATTCCCAACCCTAGGATCGAACCCATGTCTCCTGCCCCTCCTGCATTGCAGGCAGATTCTTTACTGATGAGTCACTGGGGAAGCCCATCCCTGAGTCTAAGCAGCTGTAAATGCTGCTAAGTTGCTTCAGTCGTGTCCGACTCTGTGCGACCCCAGAGACAGCTGCCCACCAGGCTCCCCTATCCCTGGGATTCTCCAGGCAAGAACACTGGAGTGGGTTGCCATTTCCTTCTCCAATGCATGAAAGTGAAAAGTGAAAGTGAAGTCGCTCAGTCGTGTCCGACCTCAGCGACCCCATTAACTGCAGCCTTCCAGGCTCCTCCGTCCATGGGATTTTCCAGGCAAGAGTACTGGAGTGGGGTGCCATTGCCTTCTCCGAACCATCTGTAAATAGTGAGGGGAAATTAGCTCAGGTCACCTCTGTTGGCTAACAAACTTACATCTTAACAGGGATTTCTCTACAGGACTTTAACGCAAAGAAGTAAATTCTGTGGTGAAAGCAGGTCGTTTGGGGGTCAAGTGTTATGCAGAAGAGTTTCTGCATTCCTCAGGTAACCTTCTCAGGGACCACCTGTGCTAGGAGGGGCAGCTAGATCTGAAGTCTGTGATGTAATTCAGTGATGATGCCCCTGGTGGACATTTCAGGGAGGAAAGAGAAGCCCTTCTGGAGGACCGCTTGTTAAGACTGGGGAAATTGTGGTAGTAATTGTGGTGCATGGGCTTAGCTGTTCTGATGCATGTGGGATCTACTCCCACCAGGAATCAAACTTGTGTCTCCTGCACTGGCAGATGGATTCTTTACCTCTGAGCCACCAGGGAAGCCCAGAAAAATGTTTTTTGTTTGTTTGTTTGTTTTTAAGCCTGGTGGAGGGCTGCACTACATTAAAAGCAGACAATTATAATGAAATTCAATAAAATCGATGCAATGAGTAAGGTCTGCATATATAATTTTTAGCTGCTTTCTTTGGCATGAGGAAGGAGCACATAGATCAAATTATTTGTTAAAAATCCGTGCCCGCAGTCAAATTCCCCAATTAGTTTACTACTACAGTTAGGACCAAGGGACTTAGTGAGACTCTTCCTGAAGTTTCCTTTGCTCAGTTCAGGAGTTGAGGAAGGTCCTGTGTGTGCATGTGTGCGCCCTGGATGCCTGGGGTGACTGAAACAGGACCCCTCTGTTTGCTTACTTATGTTACTTCTTCCCCACCCTGTCCTCCTCATAGTGTTTGTTTCCAAACGAAATCATCTCCTCTTCGCCCGGACTTCATCAACCCCGAGGATTCAAAAGAGATGCAAGCGGCCCCGCCTCCTTATGAATATGCAACAGCGAGGGGCTGGGAGGAAGCACAAGAGGAAAGCCCTGCAAGAAATTCAACCTCTGTGGGCCTTTAACGGCTTCGGCCGCCCCCCGCCTCCACCACGCCCTGCGCGGCCGGCGAACAATAGCGCAGCCCGGAGTCCCGGAGGCGTGCTCGCCTCGGCAGAGGAGTCCCTGTATGTTGGTCGCTCCGGAAACGTGGCGTCTGAACAGCCCTTCGGAGCCCGTCTGAACTCGGCCAGGAAAGTAGCAGCCGGACCGGTTCACCGTCTCCCGCCCAAGCAGCCGAAGGTCCCCCCTTTGTCGTGCGAATGACAGGGACGCAGGTGTCCTCGCGGCGGCGCCCGCCGGGGCCAAGTTTCCCTTCTGTTTCCCCGTGACCTCCTACCCACCCGAGCTCGGCGCGGGGTGGGCGATCCCGCCGGAGACCCCGCTGACGTGGAGGGATGCTGAGAAAGGTAAGCGGGTTTCTGCGCTGGCGGTCCCTCCGCCCTCACTCTTGTGGAGGGGATCGCCAAGCAGCAGGTGGTTGAAATCCCGCGTCCATGCACACTCTGAAGCGAGGCTGAGAGTAGGCGAAGGAGCGGCGTGAGAGCGCGGCCGCAGCACCGGCCGAGCCGGAGGTTTGAGAAGTTGCCGCGGCCCCAGCAGGTGCAGCGCAAGCGCGGAGCTGTGCCTGGGAGGCTGGGGCACCACCCGGAGCCCGCGTTGCCGTGGCAGCGGGGGCGGGGCCCGGTCGCGGCATGCGTCGCCATGGTAGCGGGGGCGGGGTCGAACCGCGGCGTGTCCGGGTTGCCAGAAGACGGAGGAACACGGGGAGGGGTTCGCGACATCTCGGAAGCTGCTCAGAGGACCAGCCACAAAGTCTGGCGTTTCTTTGACGCTCGGCACTGAGGTAACTGCAGCCTATTGGCAGTGCTGTTAGGTAATCAGGCTTCTAGGCTACCGCCTACTCGATGCTTTAATACTCTGGTTTTGAAAATACTTGGATTGTGGTCAGAAGGAAGACGTGAAAAAGTTAGAAGATATCCTTTCTAAAGCAATAACAAAAAGAAGTATTTTTGTCTCTTCGTTTACGTGGATATCCCTTAATTATAATCACTTAAAAAAACTAAATAGAGAACCTGGTTTGGATTCATAAAAACGAATGGACCTTCGGCCTTTGGGGCATATTAATAAAAATCTTTGCAAAAGTAAAGCACATACAATATTAAAATTCAGACAGTTGCATCTTAAAATGTTTTAGAGAGATACGACTCTTTAAAAGTATGTGAGAGAATTAACTTCATTCCCCTCTCCCCCCGACCCCGGGTATTTTCTCTTTTTTCCCTTAAAAAATAAAGATTTATTTATTTTATGCTTTGACTGCGCTGGGGCTTTTTTGCTGCACAGGAGGTTTCTCTAGTTGCTGCAAGCAGGGGCTACTCTCTAGTAGTGGTTCATGGGCTTCTCATTGCCGTGGCTTCTCTTGCAGAGCAGAGGCTCTAGGCACGTGGTCTTCAGTAGTTGCGGCTCCTGGGTTCTAGAGCACAGGCTTAGTAGTTGTGGCCCACTGGCTTAGTTGCTCCAAGGTAGGTGGGATCTTCCTGGACCAGGGATTAAGCCCGTGTCCCTTGCATTGCAGGATGGATTCTTCACCACTGGCCCAGCAGGAAAGCCCCTCATTGGGTATTTTCTTACATGTAAATGTGCTGGATAATTTTGGCTCGCTATTTTGAAGATTGTTTTAGCTATACACTACAGAAAAAGATTGGCAAAGGATTTGAATAACCTTTTCCAGAGCAGTGACTGACAGCTACAGGAGGACTTGCACCCACTCTCTTTTCCTTTTATCCTCTGATAGCTGAGTGTTTTTTTTTTTTTTTGAATTTTTCATCTGTTTCTCCAGATTTAAATTGTTTGCCAAAGACATGGATCTGCTGCCAGTTCTTAAGATGTATTCCACACACCAGGCTCTTTCTTCCTCTGCCTCCATTTAAAACTTATCTATGTGTTATTTAGTTATTCGTGTATTCATTCATCAGACATGGGTTTGGGTTCTAATCCATGCTGTGTATCTTGCTGGCCTTGAGAGAAAAGGAGCGAGTGGTGAGAGGGACAAAGCTGATTTAGAAAAACTCACCATTTAGGGAGAGGCGAAGGCTGGTAAGTGATCAGAATCCGCTATAATACTTTCTCACTTAGGAATCCACTCAGAATGGCCTCAGTTACTGATAGGAGGCGGTGCCCTGACCATGCTTGCCCTCTCAAGGCAAAGGTACCCACTGAGAATATGAGGAAGGTGATGCTCAGAAAAGTACAGTGATTTTCCCTAGGACTTACAGTCAGTAAGTGGTTAAGTCAGGATCTAAATTCAAACATGGTTGCTATGACATCCTGATTCTGAAGCATTAAACCATTTGACTCAATGTCCCTACAAACCAAATTATCTTTGAAGTTTGTGAATTTCCACACACACAAAAAAAGAAACCTATATAATTTTCTTTTTGGTTGAACTGTTTCTAAAGCAAGGTATTTGAAAAATCAGATATCAATTTCGTTTTTGAAGAAGGTATGGTTTTCCTACTGGACTGTTGCTGTCATCAATAATCTTTTTTTTTCAGGGGTTCCTAAGAAGTTAATAAGAAAATTAAAATCTGGTTATTAAAATCATGTTTTAAGGATATTGGAGGTACTTTGTGTATTAAAGGGTTCTATAATACAAACTGTTACAGAATTAGACTTCTTTAAAGCAGAATATATACTTAGTTATCATTCCTGCTTTTATTGTTTTTCCTGATTTTAAATCTTTTCAATCAGATTTGTTAGTCTTTCCTGGGATTGTCTTTAGATGGGTGATAATTGGAAATTGCCTTTTGAAAAGTTGTCCTAGAAAGTTCAGGTTTGTACCTGGCTCGACCTACAGTTAGATTTGGCTACTTACACCCATCACAGCCCTGAAAACCACTGTAAAATAATTTTATAAGTGTTTTTACAGTTAAAATATTATTTTCCTGAACAGATTGCAGAAACCAGATCTTTTGTGTCTTTAGAATCCTCCTCTTAATACCAAGTGCAGCACTCTTCATAATTATTAACTGGTGGGAGAAACAAAAAACTTTATCAGGTCAATGAGATATAGAGTAGAAATAATCCTTTAAAATATGTATATTCAGAGTCATAGAAATTCTAATTTTTTTTCATGCCACCACACTCTAAAATTCCAGGTAGTACCTACTTTGCAGATAGAAATTTTTATCCAAATTAATTAACTATAGATGATGGCAGAAGGTAAGAAAAGAATTAACAGGAGTATGGTGACTGGTATATAAATTATTTTCCAGTGTATTATCTTATTTGAACCTCACAACAACCATGCAAGTGTAGGGGAGGAAAACTACCTCCATCCTTCTGGGTTCTTTGTCTAGTCTAATAATTGAATTGACATAAGAAGGATTAACAGGAGAAAACAAATTTAGTTATGTATGTAGAAGAACCCCAAAGATGTGAGACCCAAGGACAAGTCTGGAAGCTGAGGCTTCTGTAACATCCTGAGCTGAGGAATGGGATGGGGGCCTGAGGCTTCCATGAGCAAGGGGTCATTGCCAGGACAATGAGAAAACAGGTGTTTGGTAAGTTTGGTAGTTGCTCTGCCATACAGATCAGTCATTCAGATAAAAGTTCTCTCTGTAGCAACCCTCTCTCTGAGTCAGGCCTCAGTCTAAATTCCTGTAGGAAGTTGCATGCATGCTATATTGCTTGTCATGTCTGACTCTTTGAGACCCTATGGATTGTAGCGTGCCAGGCTCCTCTGTCCTTGGGATTCTCCAGGCAATAATACTGGAGTGAGTAGCCATTTCCTTCTCCAGAATATCTTTATCAACTCAAGGGTTGAACCCAGGTCTCTTAAGTCTTCTGCATTGGCCGGGGGGTTGTTTACCGCTGAACCGCCATATGCATTCACATTGTTGTGTGACCATCACCACCCTCTATCCACAGGACTCCCTGTGACATTGTTTGTCGTCATCTGCAAGAGGATCTGTGGATTCTTTACCACCAGCATCAGGTGGCAAGCCATGAAGATAAAAACCAGGGCAGCCTTCCATCTGCATGGCATTTTCCATGCTTATTTCTAACAAGATATGCTTGGTGTTGTGTTTTAGGCTCTGGAAGATGGCCAGAAGAATCTGAAGGCTTTCTCTGAGGCACTGAACAACTTACAAGGTTATTACTGGAATGCTTGCAAAGGCTCAAATTATTAAAATGCTGTGTTCATAGAGTATCCTGGTCCAGAGGGAAACCTGCAATGCTGTGGCCAGTGCTGGCCCATGGGTGGACCCCACAGGACCTGCCTCAGGAGGGCAGGAATCCAGGCAATGTTTCAAGATGGCCCAAGAAAGTTCCAGAATTTCCTGCAACAGAGATTTCAACATTCACCAGTTGTCAGGCTCTCAAAGGACTTTTGTCTGTCTCCTTGATATCCTTCCTATTCTGCCTTCAGAAAAGGTAGAGTGTGGCTCTCCACTTTTTTGCCTAGAATAGCTGGTCATTTGCTAAAAGAGTCTTAGTATTAATAGCTCATTTCTTTGCTCTTTTTGGTAAATTGAATGGAAACTNGTCTGAATTTGGTAATAAGGAGTTCATGATCTGAGCCACAGTCAGCTCCTGGTCTTGTTTTTTTGTTGACAGTATAGAGCTTCTCCATCTTTAGCTGCATAGAATATAATCAATCTGCCCCAGACTTCTCCCTTATCCTCAGTTTCTGTGGGTCACTGGCAACACTGTTTCTTCTGGAGGCCTGGTTGGACCCAACCTCCTCCTCTGATGCTCCCAAGGTCAGGGGCTGCAGGCCAGTTTCTGGTGGGAGGGAGAGAAGGGAGGTGGTACTTGGTCCCTGGGAGCATGACCCATCTGTGTGAAATGGTCTGTTTTCCTGACCTGGCCTTGACCCTATGCCTTTCTCTCCCACTGACCCCTTCTAGCTGCTTCCCTTCAAACCTGTGTTCTCTTCTGGTGACAGCCCAGGCTGCATCCCAGAGGCAGTGTCATTTCTTCTCTGCCTGCAGAGTCTCCAGTACTCCGCAGATGTGGGCAGGTAAGGAAGGAAGAAGGAAGTACAGGGGTGTAGTACGGCTTAAGGGAGCCTCATGAATCCCTAGGTGAAGTACACACCTGCCGCTGCCCCCAACTTTAGACTCATGTGGAGTCTGAGCCTTCCTGGCTGTGCTGAGGTCCTTGCCCTCTGTGTCCTATCCAGGCAGGGTCCTGTATTGAGGNATAACTTTTCTTCAAGAGCCCCCTAAAGTTGCAAATAAAATTGTGATTGTATATATCTCATTTTTCAGAAGTATGACCCTCTCTTTCCCTCATAAAAAGGTTAATGACAGCTAAGCTAGATTCTCAACAGATTGGTTATTTGGGAATTTTCAACCCAAGATCTATTATCACACAGTCAGGAAGGGTCTTACGGACAGTTCCATCCTTCGCGGACCCTCAGCTCTAGAAGCAATTCCATCCTGGACTGGGCCAGTGGGTGTTGTTTTCTCTGCTGTATGTTTCTGTGGGCGTTTCAGTCTTGTCTTTGCAGTCCCTGGGGGTCTATGTTTGGAGGAGAAGCCTTGGTTTACCCCTTGACTCCATCCATCCTGTGCAAACATGCCCCTAGCTCCAGGGAAGAAGGCCATGTGTTTAGTCGGGCACCTCCTTTCTGCTGAGAAGCAAGCAAGAGGTCATAGAACTCTTTCTTTCTTTCTTTCTTTTTTTCNAAGCCTTGGTTTACCCCTTGACTCCATCCATCCTGTGCAAACATGCCCCTAGCTCCAGGGAAGAAGGCCATGTGTTTAGTCGGGCACCTCCTTTCTGCTGAGAAGCAAGCAAGAGGTCATAGAACTCTTTCTTTCTTTCTTTCTTTTTTTCAATTTTATTTATTTATTTGGCTGCTCTGGGTCTTAGTTGTAGCATGTGGGATCTAGCTCCCTGACCAGGGATCGAACCTGGGCCCCCTGCACTGGGAGCTCAGAGTCTTAGCCACTGGACCACCAGGGAAGTCCCAGAACTCTTTCTGTAAAGGGCTAACAGTAAACATTTTAGGCTTCTTGCAGCTTGTATGATCTCTGTGGCCGTTACTCTGTGGCTATTCTAGGGACGCAGCCAGAGAAGATGGACTCGGGTAGACAGTAGGCGAGGACCTGTGTCCTTGGACCTGTGTCCAAGCTCAGGTCTAGTTAACAAAAACACTCAGTGGCTGTACTTGGTCCCCAGGCCAGAGTTTGCCAAACTCTGATATAATTCATGACTCCCTGGGACTTAGGAAGCCCCAGTTATTATCAAAGAGCACAACACTGAAAAACTGAGCGGATCTGTTAGATCTGTGCGCCTCACCCACAGCACTTCCCTGTACTCTCAGCAACAAACGTGAGCCACAAATCCAGAGAACCAGCTGCTCCCCATCCAGGTAATGGCCCAGACAGGCAGCCCAGTGATGTGGTAGGGAATGGGGTGATTCTGTTATCATCCTGCCTGTTCTCATGCACCCTTTATCAGAGACAATAAAAAGGTTATTGTTTACACCATCACAGACAAGGAGAGGGCAGGTCCTGCTATAAAACCCGAATGCTCCCTGATCTGCCACCTCTGTAATTAGTGACCCTTTCTCTATCCTGGGCGGAGGATGAATAAAAGGCTCAAAGTGTGATGTCACCAGGGCTCTGAAAACAGTCTCTCGATTGTTTAAATCCTGCCTTTGCTCCCGCTGTCACTGGGCTGCCCGCCATCCCTCCATCAGCTATTCTTAATGTGGGGTTTGTCAACGCCCCTCTCTGACCTTCCTGGAGGGAGGAAACCCCAGGTGGGCGTAGGAATTGGAGGTAGAAACTCGAGATGGTGTCATCAGCATGGACGTGGATTCACAACTTTTAATGATCTGAAAACAAAGAAGGGGTTAGGACAGTTTAATGTGCAAAATCTGCATTTAAAAACTTGTGCTTATACTTATTGTTCAACTGCTAAGTCGTTTCTTACTCTTTGCGACCCTGTGAATGGCATCATGCCAGGCTTCCTGGTCATTCACTATCTCCTAGAGTTTGCTCAGACTCATGTCCATTGTGTCTGTGATGCCATCCAACCGTCTCACCCTCTGTCGCCCTTTCTCCTCCTGACTTCAATCTTTCCCAGCATCAGGGTCTTTTCCAATGAGTCAGCTCTTTGCATCAGGTGGCCAACGTACTGGAGCTTCAGCATCAGTCCTTCCAATGAATATTCAGGACTGATTTCCGTTAGGATTGACTGGTTGGATTTCCTTGCAGTCCAAGGGACTCTCAAGAGTCTTCTCTGACACCACAGTTCAAAATCATCAATTTTTCGGTGCTCAGCCTTTTTTATGGTCCAACTCTCACATCCATACATGACCACTGGAAACATCATAGCTTTGATAATATGGACCTTTCTCAGCAAATGATGTCTCTTTTTATCATCTCACCAGAGGCAACTTTTCTGGCTTATTCTCAACAGGGTATCCTACATCTCATTCCTCGTGGTCCCTCCTGTTGCATCTCGCTGCTCTGGCCACTCGAGAGATGCATCAGTTCTGCATTTCTTGTTTGTCTCTAGTAGGTTGCATTTTTTCTCCCAGCCCATGCCTGGGACTGGTGGCAGCTTCTATCGTTGGCCCTGGTCCTTCGTCTTTTCTGCTGGGACTTGTTTTTCTGGCAACTATTAATGCTGTCCTCCTGGATTTGCTCTGAGAAAGCCTCCTTCTAGTCAGTGGGAGAGGCTGTGTGTTCGACCCCACAAACACCATTTGGCCCCCTGGCATCTTCAGCCCTGACCCTCCTTAACTTCCACTTAAGCCACTGGGCAGGAGATACTGGGCAGCAAATGAAATGGCAAGGGGGCACTGCTGCAGCTGAGCTGTCCAGGAGCGGGCAGAGTAGGGAAACAACCTGCTCACAACACGTCAGGCTTTGAACAGGGCAGGGGTGTATTTACCAACACAACACAAGCCCTATTTCCAAGAGGCCTCCCTGGTGGCTCAATGGTAAAGAATCCGCCTGACAATGCAAAAGACATGGCTTTGATCCCTGGGTCAGGAAGATCCCCTAGAGAAGGAAATGGCAACCCACTCCAGTATTCTTGCCTGGGAAATCCCATGGACAGAGGAGCCTGCTGGGCTACAGTCCATGGGGTCACAAAGAGTCTGACATGACTGAGCACACACACTCGCACCCTTCTTCCAAACCGGGGAGCTGTGGTTCTGAGCAGCGGAGTTCTGAGACCTCCTGCGCATGCTAGGTGGCTGAGCCAAGATTTGAAATAAAGTCTGTCCAAAGCTGTCTGTCTGTACTCTTTTAAGAGGACACAGGCAATAATTAAAGCTTGGGATGGAAACTCATGACACCCCCCTGCAGAGAAGCCAGCAGACTCTGCTTTTGTGTGCTCAGGCAGGACGGGGTCAGAGGGGAGCAATCGGCGCCACTTGCTGGTGTTGAAGGCGCTGTGAACCCAGCATCGGGTCCTGGGAAGGCAGTGCCGGAAGCAGGGCAGGGCTGGTTTGGCAAAGCTCAGTGTTAACAATGGGAAGTCCCCTGGTGAGAGTCCAGCTAGGATTTCTCTGTTCTGGGTGCAAATTTTGCCAGTTGATAAGGGGAAAATAAGGACTTAAAGGCACTTCAATTTTAAATCTATTAATAGTTTAAATCTCTCTGGCTTCTGCTAACCATTGATTATAATTCCTTTATAAAGCTCTCCCTTGCTTTTCAAGATCAGAAACTGTGATTGTCCAGTCGCAAGAAACTTGCTCCGATTACATGAACTGCTCTGACAGCATGAACAGAAATACTGTAGCTGTGGTCTGGCAGGAGCCCTCAGAGTGCTGGTGGGAGCAGAGAGGGCGGCGTGGGGTAAGGTGCAGGCGGACCCTGCAGAGCCGCTTTTAGACAAGGGCAGCAAAAGCGGTTTTACTTAGAAACAACAAATAGAGCAACCTGTGCTCTCCCTGTAGGAACCTTGTCGGGTGAGGATGGAGCCTGGATGGTTCAAGTGCATCCATTTAGCTTGGTTCAGTCCTCAGTGTGCTGAAACACATAGAAAATTGGGAAATCTTGATTCTCGTCGTAAAGGTGACATATTCTCTTTGTATAGTCTCCTGGCAAATTTCAATGTTACATAGGTTACTTGGGTTTTTAAAGGGATTTTTGACCTGAGTTTTTGATACAAAGAGTTTTTGGTTTTGTTTCCTCCCTCNATCTTGATTCTCGTCGTAAAGGTGACATATTCTCTTTGTATAGTCTCCTGGCAAATTTCAATGTTACATAGGTTACTTGGGTTTTTAAAGGGATTTTTGACCTGAGTTTTTGATACAAAAAATTTTTGGTTTTGTTTCCTCCCTCCCTCCTTTCTTTTCTTCTTTTAAATTGAGGTATAGGTGATTTACAGATGTACAGCAAAGTGATTAAGTTTTATATATATATATATGTGTGTGTGTGTGTTCTTTTTCAGATTCTTTTCCATTATATGTTATTACAAGATATTGACTATAGTTCCCTGTGCTATATAATAGGTCCTTGCTGTTTATCTTTTTATATATTCTTTCTTCTCCTTTTTTCTTCCTTCCTTCCTTCCTTTCTTTCCCACATCATTTTAACTCTTGTTTTCCCAGTTGAAAACCTTAACCAGCATCAGATCCACATAACCAGTGATGCCTATGTCCAAATTAATTTCAGAATAAAAATCTCAAATTTAGTGACTCTGGTATAAAAGATGTCATTATATAGAAGTAAGCGAAAAAGTCAGTATCAGTTTCATCAACTAGTTTATAGGCCAAAGGTTTACAAATATTGGAAACAGACAAACCTGAGATTGGGTTAGGAAATCCTGCTGGTTTTGTGTGTGTGTGTGTGTGTGTGTGTGTGTGTGTGTGTGTGTGTTAGTCGCCCAGTCACGTCTCATTCTTTGTGAGCCTGCCAGACCCCTCTGTCCATGGGATTTCCATTGGAAATCCTGGAGTTTCTTCTCTACGGGGTCTTCCCTACCCAGGGATGAACCACATCTCCTGCATTGGCAGATGGATTCTTTACCTACTGAGCCACCCGCCATTTGTTAAATTCAAGTTCAAAGCTTTCACAGCAGTGTGACAGTTGATGGGATAATGCAAATGTTGATATGTGTAAACATTTAAACTGGTGTAAGTCAATAGTGAAATCTTTTGCACATGGCTGTTGGTTAAGGATGCCGGTCGTGGCTCAGTTTTGTGGAACATACAAACTCACTCAGCCTAAGTGCATTTTGTCTGTGTTGCCCTGGTTCTGTCCTTCATCAGTGTACATCATAGAGATGTCCCAGCCCAGCTGGGCTTCCTCCCCAACCCCTGTCTGACTTGATGACACTGTGTTACTTCTCTGCTTGACCCACGTGGACACTTGCTTTGGCAATGACACGTGGAGACTATGTGGTATGGAAATTTAGGTGGTGAAATGTCAGCCTTGGTTTCACTCCAATGTTACTGGAATGTTGTTGACATATGCTACTGTATACGTTTAAGGTTAGAGCTTAACAGTTTGATAGAGTGTGAAGCGATTACTACCAGTTTAGCTAACCTACTGTGAACTCACAGTTAGTTTTTTCTTTCTTGTGATGAGAACTTCTAAGGTCTGTGGTCTTAGCAGCTTTCAAATAATGTCTTTTTAAAAATCAAACCAAACACACAACACTGAGTTCTCCTGCCCACTGGGCCCTGCAGTTTGGGGGTTTCAGGCAGCCTCTTGTCTTGTTGTTGTTCAACTGCTAAGTCATGTCTGACTCTGCGACCCAATGGACGGCAGCACACCAGGCTTCCCTGTCCTTCATTATCTCCCTGAATTTACTCAAACTCGTGTCCACTGAGTTGGTGATGCTTGGGGGAGAAGAGAATCCTCTGTCACCCAGATTCTGGATTGGTGTTTGAGGGTTACATGTGCACACATACGTGAAAACACGGTACATGCATACATGTCACACATGCACACACAGTGTCTGATTCACTGATATTTTCCAGGTGGGAATCCATGATTGTCAACTTGGAGGAGCATGTTCTTCTGGAGGATAAAGTCCTCCATGAACTTGGTCCCACATTTTACGTCTCTCATAGCTTTAAATGGGGTCTTTTTGTGTTTATAATCCTGTCCTGGAAGGAAGGACAGAACGTTGGGTGAGCAACACTCAGCAGGAAATGTTGCATTGTTTTAAGTCTGCACTGATTCATTATCCATTGATATTTCCTAGTAAATGCCTTCCTGACAAAGCTGGAAAGGACAGTGAGTGGAACAAATGACATCACCCTCAAGACAAAGGTTGCAAGGAGAATGACAGTTGTTAACTGCTTCTCAGCCTTGGAAACATGAGTTGTGGGTTTTCCTCCCAATTTGATGGTGCTGGTGGAAGTCAGATGATGAATTTATTCTGGTTGAGCACTTCCCCAAGTGCTTTAATGTGAGGTTGCAGGGTGTTATTCTCACTTTTCTCTGTAGGGAAACTGAGGCACAGGATGGGGCTTGTCCAACCCCACAACTGCTGAGTGACACCTGGGTGACCCGCTGTCCCAGCCGCTGCCTGGTCAGCCCAGTAGGTCTCTGCTGCCTTGTAAAATCCACAATCTCTGTTTATTTCCTTTTGTTTTTTCCTTAGAACTCATTCTCTAAGTATAAAATCCAAGACTGTTTGTAAAACTTTCCTCCTAAAATGAATTTCTTCATATCACTTTACATCTACATATTATTCACTATCAAACCTTGTGTACAATGTTTTTGATGTGCCTCTTGGAAATTTGTATCTGGAAAATTGTCTTCTTTGAATAATGGGTCTATTTCCTTTTATCAGATTAGGAGATTTGTGTACTTCTTGTCTTCCAGAATGTTTAGAGCCGAATTTAATATTCAGTCTTAGCCCTTGTATTATCCTGAATTAATTTCCTCTCCTTCCGTGAGGTTTTATATCATGTATTTCAGCTTTATTTTATAGTTACCTTTTATTATGCACCAAAGCTTTTTGGGAATAGGCAGGGTGAAAATAGGCAGTACATTTTGAATAAACATTTTTTGATCTGAGTTTAATTTACTATAAACACAAGTGCTTTCAATAAAGCTGTAATATTATTACATGGAATTGGGTGGATCACATAATATACTTTTTTCATCATTACAGATACTGTAAGAGTAAAAACTTGTTGTGAAAGAAATTTATTGTATAAAATGAAACCATAAACCATACCAGGCTTTATGACACTGGGGAATTAAATAAAACCAATGTGGAAGGGAAGTTGGGAAATTAGATGTACCATTAATTAATGGTACAGTTAATGTTAGTCTGAACCATCTCTAAGCAATTCATTTGAAATTTCTTGAGGGAAGACCATTTTTACACTCTGCAGAAAAAAATAATCTGCACACTGAGTTCCTGATCTTTGTCCTCAGCCCAGGCTCTTGACTTCAACAAGGCCACCTCATCATCGTGAGGTCACGATGATGAAGGAACTGAAGGAACTGGAGTCCCCGCAGCTCCGCCGCCCCTCTGTGAGATCGACCCCTAGCAAAGTGCGTGGTCTCCCCTCAGTCTCATCTGGCTGATCTCTGAAATGGGATCATAACGACTTCTCCATGGGCAGTGCTGGCCATTCAACAACAATAGCAAAACTAAAGAGATGCTCTGTGCAGCACTTGATGCACATTTCCTTGAAGTCTGGTGGAATATATCACACACAGAGAGAGGTGCTCAAGTGAGATGTATGCAGGCGGCCGCTGGGGTTCCCCCCACTCAACACACCCAGGTGCTAGCACTGAGGCTAAGAAACAGCCCCCAGGGCCCCGCCTGTCCCCTGCTGGTCACACTCCGCCCTGGAATGGCATCCATCCACTGTCCAGATTTCTGACACCGTAGCTTGGCTTTGCCTGTGTGGGGATTTTACACAAGTAAGAACGGCACTCTCTCGCGTGTGTGGCTTCTGTCAACCGACGGGATGTTTGCCAGGTTCGTGCTTGGTGTGCATAGGGCATGGCTTCTCTGTTCCTGTGGCTGCACAGATGTCTACCGCGTGACACCAGATGTGCCTGTCCTGCTGAGGATGGAGGTTTGGGCTTTCAGTTTGGAGATGTCATGAGTAAATTGGCTGTAAGCATTCTCCTATGTGTCTTACAGTACATGTATGTATGTGTTTCCATGTGACAAATACCTGGGGTGTAGTTGCTGACTTGAGGGCCTGCAGGTTGCTGAGTGTTACTGAATCTTAGCAGCTTTCCGAGGTGCTTGTGCCGGCTTACATTCCCACATGAGCGTGGGTTCCTCTTCCTCCTCGTCACCTTTGGCATGGTCTAATTCTCAGTTTGGTATTCCCACCACATGGCTGTGCAGTGAGGGCTCATGAAGTTTTTAACCTGCATTTCCCAGGTGTTGAATGCATTTGATGCATTGTTATCATTACTTCAGATTGTTTAGATGAAGTAAGGGGCCCGCATGCCCTAAACAGATGGGATCTAACAAATAAAGCAAAAGCTATTAGAAATATAAGCAGAATTCAATAAAGCACAAATGTAATGGATGAGTATAAATATTCTTATTTTGCGATTTAGCAGATCTAGCACACTTTAAATAATCAAAGATGCATAGGGTCTGTACACATCCACNGGGTAGGCCCTGCCCCACAGTTCTTTGGAACTTGAAAGGACTTTTCCCACAGGAAGTAGAAATAAGAATTAGCATCCCAGTTCCAGTCCACAAGAGCCAATTTAATTTACGATAGAGCTGGACCAAAGTTACAGGGACCAGATTTTCTGAGCCCAAACTAGGACTCTTGATTTGACAAGTAAGCATGTTCTTACTGGAACAAAAGAAGAGAATGTGGAAGGTGGGTTTGCATTGCGAGGCCTGGGATATACTGTGTCGTTGGATTTCAAACGCTCTGCTGTTTCTCCAGCAAAGTGCAGTGCCCAATCCTCTACGGGGGAGCAGGACTGCAGCCCTCCCTGCCCCACTCACCCTTGGCTTGAGGCCTCAGGAGGTGGCCCCTCCGCTGTATGGCCGCTGATTCGGGGCCATCACTCTCTAACCCCTCAGCTGCTCTCACAGTCCCCCTGCCACGGGGCTAGGCCCCCTGCAGGCTCAGGGAGAATCCCAACCTTGACCCAACGACCTCTAGGGCCCGGCTCCGTGTTCCCAGCCACCCTGCCTGTCCCCCACTGACTGTGAGCTGCTCCTAGCCGGGGTCAGTTTTGGTGGTGCTTCCTGGTCCCATCAGCTTGTCCCGGGGCTTAGACTGGGTTTGGGCCCTTGTGGCCGCAACCGTGCTGGCTGCCTGCCCACCTGGAGCCCGGCTTGCTGCCGCTCTCACTGTCCACACCAGCCCATCTGCAGACACCAAAACCCTCCGCCCGGAGGCTCAGTGCGGCCAGCTCCTTAGCCAACAGGGTCCTGAGAGCAAGGACTTTGGACCAACACACCTCAGTCTGAGGTCTTATCAGCCTCTATGATCTGTGGGGCCTTAAACCAACTGACGGAAAATTTCTGAGCCCCAGTTTCCTTCTGTTTGAAACAGGGATGTTGATAATAATAGCTGTGATATCCTTCATGTTTACTATGTGAGAAATATCCCTGTGAGAACTCTGTGTTCAGTCGCTCACCCCTNCCTTAAACCAACTGACGGAAAATTTCTGAGCCCCAGTTTCCTTCTGTTTGAAACAGGGATGTTGATAATAATAGCTGTGATATCCTTCATGTTTACTATGTGAGAAATATCCCTGTGAGAACTCTGTGTTCAGTCGCTCACCCCTCACAGTCACGGTCTGAAGTAAGTGCTGTCATGACCCGATTTTACAAACGAGGAAAGGAAACCAGCACTTCGGTGATTTGCCTAGATAATCGCTTCCGGGAGGTGATGGAGCCAGGACTCCAGCCGAGTGCACCTTCAGACTGGCGCTCGCAGCCTCAGAAATGACCCGTGGGAGGCTCCAGTCAGGGCCCAGTGGGCGGGAGACCCTAGTAAGTAAACCACTCCCCTTCTCGGTTCTGTCCATCCAGATCGCCATCTCCTGGAAGGTGTACTTAGAAATGGCTGTTGCCCTAGTCTATGAAGGTGTATTCCTAAATCTGCAGTCCTCTAACTGGTACATAGCATTCCCAGTTCTTCCCCAAGTCCAGTCTCAGCCCTGGTTTGCTCATTCATCCATCAAGGCAATTGTTAAATAAATAAATACCTCCCGTATCCTCACTGCTCTGGATTCTGGGGACACGACTTGACAGACACAGTCCCTGCCTTCTGGTGCTGACAGTCCTGTAGGAAAGCCAATCCTGTTGACACCCAGTAAGTGTAAAGTTACAACTAGCAAGTCCTCTGAGTGCGGTGCTTAGTGCCGTGAACCTGTCATTGGGTTTGATGCAGCCAGAGACTTGGGGAGGGCTTCTTGGAGGAAGTGATATTTACTTGACAACTGAAGGATGAATAGAGGCCGTGGAAGAGTGAGGCCATCGTGAGAGATCTTGAGGTGTGAGGAAGCATGCAGATGTGCTCTGCACGCATGAGACGTGTAGAAGCAGAAATTGTATGGGGTGATGTGAGGCTGGAGGCACAGACAAGGACCCACCATCCAACCCCTGTGACCCGTTGGCGGTTCTGTCTTTATACCAAGGTCACTGGGGCTGTGGAAGGGTTTTAAACAGAGGTGAGCTGGGAGGGGGTGACGTGATCCAGTTACCATGTGAGGTCACTCTGGCCTCGTGATACAGAAGGGGTTAGAGAGAAGCAGGGGTTCCTGGTCTGGACGTTCCCATCTGCAGGACTCTGGCTGAACTCACTTTGTTGACCTGGTTGCTGGTTGTTCTCTGGGAGTCTTGTCTGGAAGGTTTAGCCGATCATCCTGACTTGAGGCTCAGTAAGGCCTGCAGGCGTCTGACCCTAGGAGATGCCTGAGGGTTGGAGGGGAGGTCTCTCCTACCAGGCATGGAGGCCAGTGCTCTCCTGGTTCCTGCTTCTGACCCTCTGGCGAAGATAGCGTTTCTTGGGGATGTTCACAAGTCGCTTATAAGAAATCACAAAATCAACCTGTATCCCAACTAGCATCTCTCTGAAGATGCTAAGACGTTTGGATGAAGACCCAATAGCTTTTCTTGCTTCAGGATTGATCTATAGACACCACTGTCTCCAAAACAGAAATAACACCAGAAATAGAAGTAATTGAATTAAAATATTCATTAACACTAGACTGAAGAAGATTGAGAATTCTGAAAATCTTGCTGCTTGTGTTCCTTACCTTCAAGTTTTGGATCTAAATCCAAAACCCATTTAGCATCTCCCTCCTTTGACTGAAGCACCTAGGATAAAATTCTCTTGTTCACCCTGGTAAGTTTTATTGTCATGAAGAAACAACTTGGGGTGCTGCAGCAGATTGGAAAGCTTTCTGCTGTGGCATAAATGGATGGTGACGAGATCAATTAAGTACCTTATCAGAAACTAAGGTGAAGGATTAGACACGCTGCTCGACCCCAGTCACTCACGTCACCGCCGTGGCTTGCCTCCTCACTGCCTCAGATTGTGTAAAATGCCCCAGAGGCCCACTGTCACCCTGCAGATGCAGAGAGGGGCAGGAGGGGAAGTCAGGGTTGCTGTGTGCATCAGCACCTGGGGATTTGAGCCCCGTCGGCCCTGGGATCCATTAGCTCTGATGAGCCATATGTCATCTCAGAGGGGAGTTACTCCTCAAATTTGCAATTAGGTCTGGGACTTGGCTGATGACCTTGATGTCACAGAGCATCAATCACACTGGGAACGGCTCGTACAATGTACTGTAAACCATTTCCATATACCATGTACCATGTGCCATGTACTGGTATACCGTGTACCGTGTACTGTGAAACACATGCCAAGGAGCCAGAGTCATCTTCTGGTTTCTGTGGGGCTCAGGGTCCAAGGCACTGGTCCACTCTGCGCTTTGCTTTGTGCTCTGGAGGGCTGTATTGACTGGTCTCATGTCTGTAAGTCTTATCTCCCTCCAGAGAGTAGACCAGCCTCTTGAGGGCTGAATAGCCGGCTCCAGCACCCCTCCTAGTGCCTCCTGGAAACATCCTTGCCTCCAACACTCCCTCTGTCGTCTGCCAGCCCCCAAGAAGTTAAGGAGGGAAAATCTTGGTTCTACATAAAGAGGAATAAATTTGGTTTTACTCATTTTTTTCTATTATGGCCTTGGGGCTGTGCTAAGTACTGTGATAATAAAAGTGAATGAAACCATCAGTTACTCTCAGTGTACTCCGTTTTGCTCTTGCCATTGGACCAGCTGGCATGATGATTTGACTTGTCCTCAAGTGAATCTATCCATACAGTAGACACCACTGTTTTCTTTTTTTTTGGACATGAAGTTAAGGAATGCGTTAGTCATACAAAGTTCACTAATCGTCTGTATAAGACCCGTCTCTTGTTTTATTTTATTCTCTTGTTCTACTTTATCCCCAGTCCCCTCCCACAAACCCTTCTCTCCTATCCTGTAAGCAACCTCTCCTGTCCAGTGTGCTCAGCATGTGTCCTTAGGTGCATCTTTGAAAAATAGGAAAAAAAATAAGGTGTTGTTCCATGTATGTAGACAGTTTCAACCGACATCATTAGTATTGTGCTGTGAATCTCATCCTGTGACTAAATTCTTAGAAAACGGCACGAGGTGTTTGCTGTGTTAACACAGCCCCACAGCACCCCAGCTTCTTCCTCTGTCTGCTTCTCAGCCGTTCCCCAGGTAAACCCCAGGTTGCTGGCCACAATCACTCCTAGATCACCTGGGCTTGTGCCAGGGCTGGTGCTCACTGGGATTTACGGGTCAGAGGTTGTGTGCTCATCTGTCTTTACCGAACGCCACCACAGCGCCCTCAGCCAGCCCCACCATTTGTGCATCATTGGGTCGGCATCTAGAACAGTAACAATCTTAAGGTCACTGCCGTTTGTCGAGCCAAGCTCCGTGGCAGCTACTTCACGTGCAGGATCCAGACTACCTGCAGTTTTGCGAGGCGTGCACCAGCATCAGCTGACAGGTGAGAACAGACATACAGAAAGGCTGAGTCCCTGGGACATGCAGCTCTCCCTCCACAGGGCAGGATTTGAGCTGATATCAGTCCCTGGTGCTGGGCTCAGTGTGATTTGAAAACCAGGAATTAGTGGTGTGCTAGGTCTGTTTTATTGAAATAGCATGACTAGCTGTCATTAGGGAGTGGCTGCATTGACAGAGAATTCACCTTGAGATGGCCAACAATCTTGGCAGAGTTTTACCCAGCATAGTGGGTGCTCAGAGAGCCATGGACATGTTTATGCTCAACTGCAATAGGCTTCCCTGGTAAAGAATCTGCCTGTAATGCAAGAGACCCGGTTTGATCCCTGGATCAGAAAGATCCCCTGAAGAAGGGAATGGCTACCCACTCCAGTATTCTTGACTGGAGAATTCCATGGACAGAGAAGCCTGATGGGCTACGACTACTCCATGGGGTGGCAAAGAGTCAGATATGGCTGAGTGACTTTGAATTTTTTTAAAAAGCGGAAATAAAACTGAGATCTTTGCATTACTCTCGCATAAATGCAACAGCACTAAAACGAGAAACGTCTCAGCCTTTAAAAATTGTGAACCACTATGTTGGTACACCTGACACTTAAAAAATATTGTACATTAACTATACATCAATAAAAAAAATTTTTTTTAAGCTGATCAGTGATCTCAGTATGGAAAGGCTGTCTTTTCTAGAGACCTGTTTAATTTATAAGAATAGCATTTTCATACAATTGTTCTCAGGGCTTCAGAAAATAAGCCTAATGATTGTAATTGCCCAAGCCTCGAATGAAGGTGGGCCAAAAATTTACAGCTTCTACTTGAGGGTGAAAACCCATCTGTTTGATAAGAAATGTTACATCTCCCAAGACTGATGAGGCAGTTTCTCCAGGACGCTTCCAATCCAAAGAGAGAAAGGCATCAGTGAATAATCTGGGGACCAAGCAAGTTCTGCACCAGCAGATGGAGAGCTTCCAAGGAACAAGACACAGACAGGCGCCCAGCAGGAAACCCCGGGGGACAGGCCACAGCTCCGGGCATCTGACAAAGGGTACCTGGCCCAGGTGCCAGCTCAGCTCTGCCTCCCCAGGCAGCAAGAGCCCCGGACCACAGACCACAAGCATGCAATAGGGTCAAAGCGGAATACGCCTGACTGGGCCCAGGGCACCGGGCCCTCCGGGACCGAGCAGGCAAGGTTGGCGCCAGCCTTCGGGGGATGACAGTGACCTGTCTGCTCTCGTCGTCTGCTCGAAGAATAATATCCCAGGTATCAGGGGAGCCCACTCATTAACCAGAGTGGACTAAAACTCTGCTTCCCTCTGAGCTCTCCTGCACAGGGCTGCTTGGGAATTTGGGAGTCGCTTCCTGGCTTGAAAAACCGAATTCAGCCCAGTGCTGCTGCTTGGGCTGCAGACTGCTTCTACTCACTGCTTTAGAGCTTTATTAAGTTCTAACTGCTCCTCTCCAGGCTGCCCCACCCTCCTCCCCGGCCCAGCAGCCTTGTCCCAAGTGCACATAACTTCCTGACACTTTCTGTAAAGTGGGGCTGGGATCTGATGAAGGATTTCAGGGGTTTCCACAGCAACATGGGGTCATCAGTGCAGTTTACAAGAGTCCACAGCACTGTGCCCACCAATTGGGTTGCCTGCTCAGAAAACTGAAGGTTCTGGTTGATTTCCATTTAAGAGACATCTTTCTCCCACTCCTCCTGCTTCTTGGAAAGAGAGAGAGAGATGGGGTGGGGAGGAGCGGGGAGAGGGAGGGAGGAAGAAAGAGAGAGGGAGAAGAAAGGATGGTGGGGGGGAAGAACCGTGCCTGGAATTGTAATGAGCTCACAGACCTGTTCCTAATTGTCTCTGTAACTTAGCAACATGCTGGATGAAAGAAGAAAGGAGGGAAGAGTTTCAATTCACTGGTAGGATGTGGGTTGAAACCAGGGAACAGAGCACCAGGCCCCCAGGTACAATAAGGAGGCGTGCAGTTGGGCTGCTTTTGAGAAACCATGGGGGCGCGGAGCTGGTGCATGGGGGATGGAGGAGTTGCTCACAAGGATGCCTCACGGTTGGCGGAATGCCCAGGAAGGGAATCTGCACCCTTCTCTGTGCTTCTAAACATGTGCAGCAGCCATGGGCCGGCTAACGGTGGGTTCTGGGGCCCCGAGTGCTTTCTGCACCCTGACCCGACCCCCAGCCCTCTGACACCTCCTCCCTTATCCCCATCCGATCAGTCACCAAGTCCTTCTAAGTCTCTGCTTTAGCTTGGTTCCTGTCGATTTCTTAAATGCATTGAAGGAATGCCTCCTTCCTGTCAAAACTTCACGGAAACTGCTGGCTTATTTTTCTAATGGGAAGAAATGCAGTCCACAGTTCTTTAGCTGGAGGTGAATTTCTGATCACCTAGGGCCTGTTGGTGGTCAGTTGAAGAGCTGTCAGGGTCAGGTTTCAAATGATTTTGAACATCACCCTAAAACCAAGAGATGTGACTGATTTCCAGTGGAGAAGTCACGTGAAGGTGGGAGGAAGCTGAGCTTGACCACATTTGTGAGAAAAAAGTTTGGGGATTTTGTTAAATTGGAACTAAGTATAAAACCCAGAGACTCTGGTTCTAAGAATGGATCAGATTCCCACCCAGTTACACTTATGTAAACATCTCTGTCTGGACCTGCACCTATTTTCCGTTATAAACCCACACATGGCAGCTGCCTTGCTGGGTCTAACTGGGGTCTCACACACACACATCTGCTTTGTGATTGGGATTTGATGTTGACGGAACTTCCACTTCTGTAACTCCAGTCTCATCTCTGTCCCAACCGTCAGACTCAGTGTGTCTAACTCTATCAACATCTCTGCCTGGATGTCCCAACAGCCTCAACATCAGCTGTCAGAAGTGAAATTACGTCCCCACAAGCGTGAGCTCTGCTGTCTCCTCTCTCTCTGTAATGGTATCACCACCCCAGCCTCGACCTGACACCTCCTCCCTCACCCCCATCCAATCAGTTTCCAAGTCCTGTTGAGTCTCTGCTTGGGTTGATTCCTGTCGATTTCTTAAACCCATTGAAGGAATATCTCCAGGCTTTTTATAAGGAGCTCTCTGCATGTTGGGTCATGCTTTCAGTACTCCAGCAGACGGTTTACATCTCTGCCTTAGCCCTCTCTCCCTGCTTGTACATAGTCTGTTAGCCAGAGGTGAGAGATTAACCTTCTAGGACCCTGCTGCAACAAGCACATAGCCCTGCACATGCGTGTGTCCTTCTAGATTCTCCGCAACATATCACAGCTTTACAAAGCCCCCTGTAGACATCACATTCCCCAGAATTTCCTCTGTTTTTGTTCAGCTTCTTGTTAATCTCAGTGGTTTCACCACCTTAAGAAGCCACCATGTTAAATACTTGCTACAGTTTGTGTTTGATACATGCCCTGGGGATACAGCTTCTTGTGCCAAAGTTGCTTTGAATGAGGTTGAATTAATGCAAACTCAGAGAACGGAGCCTTTCAGGGAGCTTCCATGACACCATTCTGCTGCTAGGTTTTTTTGTGGCTGTTAGCTCCCAAGGCTACCATGGAGGTGAGGTTGGATGGGGACAAGACAAGCTGAGACACCACAGAGCTCACTGCTCCTACTGAGATTCAGTCATATTCCTTGAATAAATACTTCAGAAATTGTGACCTTTCTATTTGCAATCTTCTAAAAAGGGAGTTTTGGACAAATTTGTCCATTTCTTATTGTTTTTATGGAAGTCTTTATAGGTCCTTACCCTACTATTCTGGAAGTTGCTTCTCCAATACTGACCTTTTTAAAGAGCTCTTTGGAAACTGTGCCTTTCCTCAAGCAGGAAATCATAGTCCTGTGGTGTTTGGGGCACTGGGCAGTCCTAGTAGGGAGGCAGTTTTAGGAAGGGGATGCTTAGGCCTTCTGGGAAGAGTTAAAGTATTAGGTGTTTATTTCACTTATTTATCTCATCCCCAGTAGACTTTTATTACTTCCTTGCTGTTGCATACAGCTATTGAATGATTCTAATCAATATTACCTGAATGATAAGATTGTGGTTTAGATTTTCAAAGTAGATGAGCCAATGAGAGGCAGAAGTTTTAAAACAGTGTTGAGGCCTCTCACTGTCTGAAATGGCCTACACTCTGTGCAAGGTGTATCTCTCTAAATAAATCTATTTCTTTGAGAAACAAATCTATCACTTTGTCTCTCATGAAACTTTTTCTATGACAAGATGCATGAACCACCAGGAAGGACCATGAGTCAGACCAAACATGTGATTGGCCAGAGAAATTAACATGTTTATAGGGAAGGCAATGGCACTCCACTCCAGTACTCTTGCCTGGAAAATCCCATGGATGGAGGAGCCTGGTAGCCTGCAGTCCGTGGGGTCGCTAAGAGTCGGACACGACTGAGCGACTTTTTTCACTTCTCACTTTCATGCATTGGAGAAGGAAATGGCAACCCACTCCAGTGTTCTTGCCTGGAGATCCCAGAGACGGGGGAGCCTGGTGGGCTGCCATCTATGGGGTCACACAGAGTCGGACACGACTGAAGCCACTTAGCAGCAGCAGCAGGATGACTAATAAAAATCAAATCCCATGTCCTATATGTTGATTTATTGGCACAGGGAAAGACCCAGGAAGCTGCATTGTAATAAGCACAGTTTGTGTGTTCACGTCGTCCAGTAAGTACTACGACCACAACCTGGCTCCTTCTCTCTCTGTCTGTCCTGTATTTTAATGTTCTAGACTTTGGTTCTTAAAGCAGCTAGGCTTTTCTTAAAATTGTAACATTTAAAAAAGTTCAACATGTTTAAAAGAAGCCTCTCTTACAGTCTCCTCCTGGCCACCAAGCCAAAGCTCGTCTTGCTTCTCTGTGACGTGGCCTCTTTCCACCACTGTTCCATTTAGCAGAAGAGAAGTCAACCAGACCCCAAAGAGCATTCGGGCCAGACTTCCTGCTGTCCTCAGGGATATATCTGAAACGTGCTCAGACTTTGCATTTCTGTTGCAACCACTTAGCAGCTTTTCCTTCTGAGGTCCATCTCATTTTGGGGTAGTCATTTTACTTGATCATGGACCTAGATCACTGACTACAAGGTCTCTTTTAAAACTGGCAAATTTCTGTAGTGTTTTTGCATCTCCAGTGGCTCAGAACAGCGGATCCTGGCAAATAGACAGTGAATTACAGCATTTCCGACTTTCATGCAATTCAGGAAGGATGAATAGCTGAGTGAACCCAAAGGTGCTTATTTTCACCCTTTATAAACTATATACAAAACCAGGCTCAGTCATGAAAAGAAACATTGGATTCGCTCTGGAGTCTCCCAGTGGGGCAGCAGTTTTATTTTATAATAAAAGAAAAAAAAAGATTGAAAGGATCCTAGGAGTACCTCATCAGAGCACTGTGCCTCTGACAAGATAATTTCTCCTGATTACGATCTTTCCATTTCCTGGCCGAGCCTTTTTACTAAGTGACATGTGTGTCCCCCACTGCATTAGCATTTACGAAGATTGCAGTCTGTTCACTCGAAGGCACCAACCTGCTCTCTAAAGGAGAGAAAAGTGACTTTCCGTTTGCTCCTGCTGGCAGCTCATGCACTTCGTTTTCAGACGATTCTGCTTCTCTGCAACTCACGTGTCTGGAAAAGTGCTGCTGACGGCAGGTTCTCAGCCCTCCCTCTGTAAACTCTCTCCAGGAGAACGTGCAGTGTGTAGAATTCCTTGCGTGGTGCTGGTAGGATGTTCTGCTGGAGACACACAGAGAGATGACTGATTCTATTCAATCCTCTCGAACAGTCACTTATGGGATGTCCTTGGGGGTCCAGTGGTTGAGAATCCGCTTGCCAGTGCAGGAGACATGAGCTCGATCCCTGGCCCGAGAAGATCCCACATGAAGAGGGAGCAGCTAAGCCCATGCACCACCACTCCTAAAGCCTGCCTGCGCTAGAGCCTGTGCTCTGCAACAAGAGAAGCCACCAAAATAAACCTGAGCGCCGCGATGAAGGGTAGCCCCCACTCGCCAGAACTAGAGAAAGCCCATGTGCAGCAACAAGACCCAGCACAGCCAAAAATAAATAAATAAAGTCACTTACAAAATCTGAGCCCCGGAGAATGTATCTCCTGGAAAAGAAGGAAAGAGTCACAGAATAGCAGGGAGCAAAGCTGGGGATGAACTTTGATTTTTCAAATCCCCCATTTCTGCTTTCTCTTCAAAAGCCTCTATCTAGTTGAGGAAAGAGTTCTATTTTCCCCAGAGCTCCCTGTCTGTGCTACCCACACTTCTCACCTTTGCTGATAAGATTCACCCTCCTGCCAAGGGCCGATTGTGTTTGAGCTGGTGTTTGGATGGTAATTTAAAGGGTACACTTGTGCTTTCTCTTGATATAAATTTCCACTGGACTTCACAACATTGAGAAGGGGAAAGCATCTATTTGGTGGGATCAACGGCATCGCAGCGTCATTACTGAGACCCATGGCCACCATTCGAGGGCACGAGTGAAATGAAATGAGGACTCGCCTGACTCTTTCACGGGACATCCACGTCCCTGTGGGCACCTGGGAGAACCTGCAGCAGGCGAGGCGTGACTTTTGGTGCCTCTGCTGCTCTGCGGGGCCGTGGCCCCTCAGGTTGCCCCTCACTTGGGGCCCTGGGCTCCTGTGCCCACTCGCTGTACAGCTGCTGCCTCCGTGGGCCAGTGTCCCTGACCACAAAGCCACCCCCGCCCATGGCTCCTTTCTGTTCCTTGGATTAATCTGATGTCCTTTCACGTTTTAAAAGCCTTTTTTCTCTGGCTGTCATATTACACGCCTATTAGAAAATCTTCAAAAATACAAAGAAATCCATTGCTGATGATGAACATCTAACCCTGGTTTGCTTGCTGAAACTGCCCTTGTTTCTCCCCACACTCTCTTCTCTTCTTCACCCCTTTTTCCTTCCCTTTTCTCGTCTATTCCTTTCTCCCCAACCCCATTATCTACGTACACTCACAAACACACAGGGTTTTCAAAAAATGCTCTCACAGTTTACACACCATGACATCATGATGAATATACATTTGGTCTCTTCTAGCCCCCTTTCCTGGCTCACAGCTCCTGAAACCCAGCCCTCTGCCGAGTTGGTGTGTGTGTGTTTGTTTTGGTAGCTAACGAGATGACCTGTGACTGGGGGTCCTGGGGACCCTCAGGATGGGGACTGGTCACCAGGGGAAACCATGTGACTGAGAGTTGGAACATCAGCTCCACACCAGACCTCCGGGGAGGAGAGAGGGACTGGGGGTGAGTTAACCACTAGCGGCCATTGATTTGATCAGTCCTGCCTGGGAACGAGGCCACCTTGTAAATCTCTAAGGTATGGAGTTTGTAGAGTTTCCAGTTTGGCGGAGGTGCTGGGAGGGGGTGAACACAGAGGGTGGGGTCGAGAGCTCTGCCTCCCTCCCCTGTGTCTTGCCCATCCAGCTATTTCTGATCATTTATAAATAAACCGGGAATGCCGTGAGTAGACCATGTTCCTGAGTTNTGTGTGTCATGTATATGTCAGTTTATAAAGAGAGAGAGAAAAGTGGACAGGATCAGAAGTTATTTTGGGGAGAGAGGAGAGGACAGAAAAGGAGTGAAGAAAAGGAAGGGGAGGAAGAGGGGGTCTCTGCAGGTGTAGCCCCTGCACCTCCTTCTCTGTCTGTGAGTGGGAGCCTGGTTCTTCCTGCTTCAGGTTCTTGGGGGAGATTAAATGAAACTGTGTAATCAAGCACTTGGTCTAGTACCTGCTGTATATGGGCTCAATAAGTGATAGCTGTTATTAATATTGTTAACTATAATTTATCCTTCATAATTTTAAATAAAAGATTGAAAGTAATGATAACCACCATTCACCGTTTGCAGTCTCTTTGAGCCATTTTTACAGAAACAAAAGCCTTTTGGTGATGTCGTTGCTGATGCCCCGGGAGAAGAAAGCAGGTCATTGTTGGTGGCCTCGAGTTGGCCGCACACACAGGTCTATTGACCTTGCACAGCTGGGCGGCCTGGAGCCCAGGACAGAGCTGGGTGCGCGGTGGGACGCGTTGCCAGGCACTGTCCTGGGAGCCCAGCACTTTGCTGCCTGACCCCTGCACCGCCCCCAGCAGCTGAGTGGACAGAGGAGTCAGTCCTGTCCCTAGCCCCTAGGCTCAGATGTGTACTGAGTGTGAATGAATTCTTAGGAGAACTTCTAACTGTGTGGTCGAAGTCCAGACTCGAGTCACATTCAGCTCGAATCCCACAAGGCCCGCCTAGCCATGGCTCCTTGGGCAAGTCGCTTGGCCTCTTTGTGCTTCAGTTGTTCATGTATCTTTAAAATAAAGATAATCATGATGCCTATCTCACAGATTTTTATAAGAATTGAAAGAGTTCATAATCCATAGAATATTTGGCAGTGTGTACTGTGTTTGCCATTCTTATATTTTCTGTACAGCAGGTGCTGTGGGTAATAGAAAGATATAAATGTTATGTCTTAAATGGTTTATAAAGGAAATCACTTATTTGAAACCACTGGAGAGCAATATGAAGTGAGTGTCCAGCACATGTGTAAATGCTAAGGAGACTCCGGTGAGGAAAGGACCCAGTGGGGCAAACAGTCTTGTTTTGAGTAGTATAAGGAGCAGATGGGGCCTTTTTAAGAAAGGGGTGTTTGATGTCTGACAAAAAGGGCCAGTTGATTTCACTTCATCTTAATTTAAAGGATTCGGCTTCTATCAGCCTATAAAATGAAGAAGTCAACTCACNGAGCAGATGGGGCCTTTTTAAGAAAGGGGTGTTTGATGTCTGACAAAAAGGGCCAGTTGATTTCACTTCATCTTAATTTAAAGGATTCAGCTTCTATCAGCCTATAAAATGAAGAAGTCAACTCACCCAGTTTTTAAAATATGTTCTAATTTGACCATTCTGAAAACAGGCATATATCCAGCAGTCCTCACAACACTTTCCCTTAAATACACATATGAAGGAAAAGTGTTTTATATAAACATGTTGTATGTGAGCATCCTTGTCTTCGTGGATAGGTGTCAGGCACAGAGACGATTGTTTCTTGGAAAGAAAAGACTTCATTTTCATCTACTCCTGTTTTCACTCATGGTGACAGTGCTGGGAGCCTGGGGAAGGCAAGCATTAGATAAAGGTGTGTGGTCTGTGGACCCGGAGTCCAGCTGGATCAAGGCTCAGTGATGTACAACAGCGCTGCTTAGGACGTATTCAGAAACCTCATTTTAATACAGTAATTTGCTAGTTAATCACTGTTTGTAAATATCAGTACACTTCCTCTGCTAAAGTCCTAATTTCCTGGCACCATCTCCCTTTCTGCCCACTCCCCACCATCAGCCTGTTGGCAACTACATGCTGCGCTGTTCATACCCTGTCAGGCCCGCATACCTGGGACTTCCTGTCCTTTTTCTACTATGATGTTGCCTTTCTGCCTCTTCCTCACAAACTCACAGATGTCATTTTAAAAGCTTCTTACTTGTCATCTTCTCTGCTCACACTTGTTTGCTCCCAGGCAGGAATTGCTGGTCCTCTCAATTCCCACAAAACATTATCTGTCCCTTCTTTAAGGCACTAACCGGATGGTTACAATGTTTTTACATGGCTTCTGCTCTGGGATGGGAGGCATTGTGGGATCTCCAGCACCAAGTACAGTGTGAGCAAAGTCAGTGCTTGTGGAAGCTCAGTAATATGGAAACTCAATAAATATATGATGAGGGAGCACTGGTTATTAGAGAAATGCAAATCAAAGCTACAATGAGATATCACCTCACACTGAGCAGAATGGCCATCAGAGAAAAATCTACAAACAATAAATGCTACAGAGGATGTGCAGAAAAGGGAACCCTTCTATACTGTTGGTGGGAATGTGAACTGGTGCAGCCATTATGGAGGACAGTATGGAGATTCCTCACAAAACTAAAAATAGAGCAATCCTACTCCAGGGCACGCATCCAGAGAAAACTATTGTATGAAAGGTTGCATCACTCCAACGTTCACTGCAACACTATGGCATGGAAGCAACCTAAGTGTCCATCCGGAGGAAGGGGTAAAGGAGATGTGGTACATATACCCCATGAAATACTGCTCAGCCATTAAAAAGAATGAAACGACGCCATTTGCAGCAACATGGACGGACTTAGAGACTGCCATACTGAGTGAAATAAGTCAGACAGAGAAAGGCAAATACCATATGATATCACTTAAATGTGGAATCTATTTTAAAAAGTGATACAAATGAACTTATTTGCAAAGCAAACACAGATTTACAGACATAGAGAACCAGACTTGTGGTTACCAGTGGGGAAGGGTTGTGAGGGGAGGAATAGACTGGGAATTTGGGATTGACATGCACACACTACTATATTTATAAAACAGATAACTGGTGAAGACCTACTGTATAGCATGGGGGACTCTACTCAATAGTCTATAATAACCAAAATGAGGAAAGAATTTGAAAAAGAACGGATACTTGTATGGGTATTACTGAATCTCTTTGCTATATACCTGTAACACATCATTGTTACATTGTGAAGCAACTATTCTTAAGCATAAAGTAAAAATTTTGTTTATGTGTATATATATATATTGAGGGAGTAGAAAAACAAAAGGGTGGTATAGGAAGTGAGCTAAAATAAGCCAGCAGAGAATAGGACAGATGTGAAAAGTTTTAGGATAGGAATGAAGAGTCTCTGTTATGCTGAACTATGTCCCCCCAAATTTGTATGCTGAAGGCCTACCCCCCAGAACCTCAGAATCTGACTAATCTGACTGTATTTGGAGAAGGGGCCTTTGAAGAGAGAATTCAGTTAAAATGAGGCCCCTGGGAAGGGCCCTAACCCAAACCAATCGGTACCCTTATAAGAAGAGGCAATCAGGATAGACACGGGTAGAGGAAGACCATGTGAATTAACAGAAAGCACTGGCTGCTGCACCCCAAGGAGAGAGGCCACAGAAGCAACCAGCCCTGCTGACCCCTTGACCTTGGACATCCAGCCTCCAGACCTGTGAGAAAATATATTTCTGCTGGGAAAGCACAGAGAGTGTTTGCTTAATATCAGTTAACCAGATCTTTCCTCTCTCACTGTGAGAACCTGAATTATCTTCTCTCTACACTCAACGTCTGCTCGTATGAAATGAAATGAAAAAGTGAACCATCTCACCGCTGGAGTTGGTGGGAATCGTGAGATTTCCTCGGAAGTTGGTGGAACAGTTGTTCAGCGGAGACCAGCCCTGCCGGTCCCTGCAGAGCCGGCAGTCAGCTGGCGGCATGCACGAAACAATCCCAGCGTTGTGTCTCACTAGATCTATGTCCCAACAATCCCACAGGGCTGGCTCTGGCTCCTGAGCAAAGCACAGACGAGTTCAAGGTGAGGGCCAGGGCCCCTCTACAACAGACCCCACACGACAGGTCTGAAGCCAAGAACCTGCTAAAAGAAATGGGAAAAATAGGTAAGCTTGTCAAGAAAGAGACACAAAAGAAAAATCTTGTTCCTAAATTCATTCGAGATTCCAGATAAAGTGGATCGGGTGTGTTTGAGCAAATGTGGGAACACAGATTGGAAAGGTGACCATGTGTGCACGTCCATGGGCCCTTTTGAACATTTGAGGAATTGACTGATAGGATTTTAGCTGCATTTCCTCTCTGAAAGCTATATTTCTGGGAACCTTCAGATTAGGCATAATCTTGAAAGGAAGATAAAGGCAGTGAAAAGGGGGAGGTAAGGAATACAGGCTTCCAGAGTAGTGGAGGGAATGAAAAAGCTCTTATAACTCTATCAGGGAAGGAAATACTAGAAATTAAAGTAGATACAGTAAGTGAAGGAGAGAGTGAAACACAAGATGATTGCAAGATGGCTGGGTGCTCAAATGCCCTTTTGAAGTCTCCCTTTCATGACAAAAATATATTATAAGGCGCTGGCTCTCTACTGAGTCCAGTTACCTGGGTTTTGCTGGAGAAAATCTACGTGCACATGAAGCACTGGAAGTTATACCCACAGGGGAGAGCATTCTCAAATCCACTGTTGAGTCATCCCAGTTCAGTTCAGTCACTCAGTCTGACTCTTTGTGACTCCATGGACTGCAGCACACCAGGCCTCCNCAGTCCTGTGGCCACTGCTGAGTTTTCCAAATTTGCTGGCATGTTGACTGCAGCACTTTCACAGCATCATTTTTCAGGATTTGAATTAGCTCTACCGGAATTCCATCACCTCCACTAGCTGAAATGGTGTTAGACAAAGCAAATTCAAGCAGTTTTCTTATTTGAGTTCAAAATGGATTCATAAAGAAGCAAAGACAACTTGCAACATCAGCAATTCATTTGGCCCAAAAGCTGCTACTGAACATACAGTACAGAGATGGGTCAAGAAGTTTTGCAAAGGAGATTAGAGCCTTGAAGATGAGGAGTGCAGTGGCCGGCCATTGAAAGTTGATAAAGACAACTGAGAGGATCATCGAAGCTGATCCTCTTAAAACTACACCAGAAATTGCCAAAGAACTCAACGTCAACCATTCTGTAGTTCTTTAGCATTTGAAGCAAATTGGAAAGGTGAAAAAGCTCAATAAGTGGGTGCTTCATAAGCTGACCACAAATCAAACCAATAGTTGTTTTGAGGTGTCATCTTCTCTTATTCTACACAACAGCAATGAACCATTTCTCAATTGGATTGTGATTGTGACATGCAAAAAGTGAATTTTGTATGACAACTGTTGATGACCAGTTCAGTGGTTGGACTGAGAAGAAGCTCTAAGGCACTTCTTAAAGCCAAACTTGTACCAAAAAAACAAAAAAGTTCATGTTCACTGTTAGGTAGTCCACCGCTTCTCTGATCCACTACAGCTTTCTGAATCCCAGTGAAACCATTACATCTGAGAAGTATGCTCAGCAAATCAATGAGATACATTGAAAACTGCAATACCTGAGTTTGGCATTGGTCAACAGAAAGGGTCCAATTCTTCTCTACAACAACAGCTGACTGCATGTCACACAACCAGTGCTTCAAAAGTTGAATGAATTGGGCTACGAAGTTTTACCTCCTCCACCATATTCACCTGACCTCTTGCCAACTGACTACCACTTCAAGCATCTCGACAACTTTTTGCAGGAAAAATGCTTCCACAACCAACAGGACTCAGAAAATGCTTTCCAAGAGTTCATCGAATCCCAAAGCATGGATTTTTATGATATAGGAATAAACAAACTTATTTCTCTTTGGCAAAAATGATTGATTTTTGTAATTATTGATTGTAATGGTTCCTATTTTGATTAATAAAAATGTGTTTGAGCCTAGTTATAATGATTTAAAATTCAGGGTCCAAAACCGTAATTACTTTTGCTCCAACCTAATAGTATGCTTTGAAGGGCCCCTAAAATACCTCAAAAAAAGATATTTAACTAAGTTCATTTGGTATGTTGGATTACTTGAGAAGTATTGTCAAACGAGGGCTTCCCTGATAGCTCAGACAGTAAAGAATCTGCCTGCAATGCAAGAGACCCAGCTTCAATCCCTGATTCAGGAAGACCCCGTGGAGAAGAGAATGACAACCCACTCCAGTATTCTTGCTGGGAAACTCCTATGGACAGAGGAACCTGGTGGGCTATAGTCCATGGAGTCACAAAGAACTAGGCACTACTGAGCAACTAAACAAATGAACTTTGTGAAAGACAGATTTACGTTCACTGTGGGGAGACGTTTTAATATGTTCAATATGATGGGATGCTGTAAAATAATTATATTGTTTGCCCCCAGATATCATAAGATTTGTTTTACTAAACATGATTAAATAGACTGTTCTGGGAGAGCTGCTTGAACTAAATCCCTCTAAAGTTCCAAAGGTTTATGATTCTATCAGCTGGAAGCTGGTTAACTTTATGGATGTCAGTGTTCTCATTTGAAATTTAAGAGAGAAGGAAGAGTTCTAAGATCCCTTAAAATTCCACAGCTTTATATTCACCATTGTCCCAAATATTCTTTTTATATTCCTGTTATGAACACTTCTATTCATAACATTCCTTCTCTTTCCATTTGTCTAAGTTCTTCTCTTCCCTCAAGTCCCATAATTATTCCTAGTTGCTCTCTGCAATCTTCAAATACCTCAACCATCAGTAATTGCGCCTACCTTTTAATGTCTGCTTACTTCATTTCTAAACTATATATTTATAGCCCTCAGAATATAAACAGACTATTTTACTATGGTATTATAGAATTCTTGAGCCAGGGACCATGTTTTGTCTCTCAGTCCCTAGCAGAGAATTTCCAGTAATCACTGAATAAGTACCTAGTTGAGAGGATGGCCATGATGTAATACTGAGAGTATGATATTAGTATCATCTGCATGACATTCACTTAGAGTGCCTGTTATAAAAGGAGCTACCTAAGCCCGCCTCTTCATTCCCCAAATCAAAGAGTTTTGGAGTGAAACCTATTCATCTGCATTATTAACAAGTACTGCAGGTCGTTTTCACACATAGTAAAGTTCAGTCTAGACATTAGTCTGGACATACTCTAGAACCTTCAGGTTCTCTGTTATCATTCTGGTACCACTTCCATGGCATGCCTGAAATCTTTCCATCTGTTTAAGCAGGTTCTTGTCTTCAGTGGCGTGCTAGAGTCCCAGAGGACTTCTTGCTCAGAATGTTGTGTAAGACCATCTTGGATATTCGTTAAAAGCTGTGTCTGCAGTCCTGAAAAAGTAGCCCCTCTCTATGACTGTTAGTGAATCCTTGGCTCTTAAAGGTTCCCCAAATCTCCTGTCTCCTTGCTTTGAGGCTTTTGAAGAGTTATTATTGACCAAAGCTCCCAGCTGACTTGAATAAGAGTGGACGTAATACAAGAATGTGGTTGGTACTTCTCAGGTAAAACAAAATGTCTTACACTTACTGATCTGTAATAAGTACCTATAAGAGTGGGCTTCCCAGGTGGTACTAGTGGTAAAGAAACTGCCAATGTAGGAAACAAAACAGACATGGCTTCCACTGCTGGGTCGGGAAGATTCCCCAGAGGAGGGCCTGGCAACTCACTCCAGTTTTCTTGCCTGGAGAAACCCATGGACAGAGGACCCTGGTGGGCTACAGTCCCAAGGGTCGCACAGAGTCGGACATGACTGAAGCAGCTTAGCACGGACACACACACACCTGTAACAGTGCTGCTGCTGCTGCTGCTAAGTCGCTTCAGTCGTGTCCGACTCTGTGTGACCCCGTAGAGGGCAGCCCACCAGGCTCCCCCGCCCCTGGGATTCTCCCGGCAAGAACACTGGAGTGGGTTGCCATTTCCTTNCAAGCGTCTTCTAATTTCATGGCTGCAGTCACCATCTGCAGTGATTTTGGAGCCCCAAAAATAAACTCTGTCACTGATTCCACTGTTTCCCTGTCTATTTGCCATGAAGTGATGGGACCAGATGCCATGATCTTTTCTGAATGTTAAGTTGTAAGCCAACTTTTTCACTCTCCTCTTTCACTTTCATCAAGAGGCTCTTCAGTTCTTCTTCTTCACTTTCTGCCGTAAGGGTGGTTTCATCTGCATATCTGAGGTTATTGATATTTCTCCTGGCAATCTTGAGTCCAGCTTGTGCTTCATCCAGTCCAGCATTTCTCATGATGCACTCTGTATATAAGTTAAATAAGCAGGGTGACAATATACAGCCTTGACGTACTCCTTTCCCGATTTGAAACCAGTCTGTTGTTCCATGTCCGGTTCTAACTGTTGCTTCTTTACCTGCATACAGATTTCTCAGGAGGCAGGTCAGGTGGTCTGGTATTCACATCTCTTGAACAATTTTCCACAGTTTGTTGAGATCTACACAGTCAAAAGCTTTGGTATAATCAATAAAGCAGAAGTAGATGTTTTTCTGGAATTCTCTTGCTTTTTCGATGATCCAATGGATGATGGAAATTTGATTTCTGATTCCTCTGCCTTTTCTAAATCCAGTTTGAACATCTGGAAGTCACGGTTCCTATACTGTTGAAGCCTGGCTTGGAGAATTTTGAGCATTACTTTGCTAGCGTGTGAGATGAGCTATCAACTTATGGTATATATTTGCTACTTCATGCATTAGAGAAGGAAATGGCAACCCACTCCAATGTTCTTGCCTGGAGAATCCCAGGGATGGGGGAGCCTGGTGGGCTGCCATCTATGGGGTCGCACAGAGTCGCACGTTACTGAAGCGACTTAGCGGCAGCAGCGTGTGAGATAATATATCAACTTAGGGTATATCTTTTGAGCTTCTGGTATGAAAGAAGTTTGTTTACACTAATCTGCCAATTTTAATAATTACTGTGTGTAGTCAGTTCTTCTGTGGGTCACCTTTGCATTTTGTGCCCAGGCTAAAACTTCTGTTTCTTATTTCTCCAACATTGGACTTGATTTTTCGGTGTAAAATGTAGCTTCTTTATTGTCAGAGCCAATACCTTGGTCAATCCCTGGGCTGCCTGGGCTGTGCAGCCCTGCCCCTCACAGGCATGTCCCCCTGGGGAGTCTACCTGGAAGGGACCTCTGGACCCAGGAACTCACTCCTGAGTGAGTCTGTGCAGGATAACTTGCATGCGAGTGGGGATTCTCCCTGGACAGTGTCCTTAACTTCTCCTTAGAAGAAGCCCACGGTTTGGGAGAAGTAAATAACCCTGGTTTCCATGACAGTGGGGCTGGGGAGACAGCTCTGAGGTTCCCTGGGATAGCTTCCAGTCAGTTCCTACTTTTAGCACCTTGTCTTGTTCTTACTCTTTAAGTCCATTGGCCCCAAGCCCAGAGCTTCCCTGGGGTTTTGCCAGCAGGATTGGCCCCCACCCAGCCCAGGGCTGTGTTCAGGGGCGCAGCTCACTGCACTCAGTTTCAACCATTAACACATTTGCACTGGCTCCGTCTTCCAGAAGGTTTAAAATCTCTCTTCCACTGATGACCGTACCCACTCCAGTGTGTGTGTCCGTTTGTGTGTTTGTGTGTGTACATGAGTCCTGAGTCAGCCAATTGAATCAGAAACAATGGAATTTTTAAGGGCTTGAAACATACATTCTCTTTTGGAGGTTTTCTACCCTCTTTAGTCATAGGTTTTAAAGTATTTCTTACATCATTATTGTTTCTTAAATGCGTGCATAGTATTTCCTTGTATGGAGAGACTGCAATTCATATAACCAGTACTCATTACCAAGCATTTAGGTTGATTATAAATTTAGCTCTAGTAAATTCATCTGCAGTGGATATCTTAGTATCATATGAGGTGTCCTAGGGATAAATTCTGGACGTGAAATCACTGAATCAAAGAGTTGTACTTTTTTTTTTTGCTTTTATTACTATGCTTTTTATTAAAGTAATACTTGATTAATAATGTGTTAGTTTCAGATGTACAGCAAAGTGATTCAGTTATATATGAATACAACTGGATGTATTCTCTGGTAGCTCAACTGGTAAAGAATCTACTGCAATGTGGGAGACCTGGGTTGGATCCCTGGTTTGGGAAGCTCCTCTGGAGAAGGAAATGGAAACCTATTCCAGTATTCTTGCCTGGAGAATCCCATGGAGAGAGGAGCCTGGGAGGCTATAATCCATGGGATCACAAAGAGTCGGACACAACTGAAGAAACTTAGCATGCACACACGGCTATATATATGTGTGTGTGTGTGTGTGTGTGTGTATACATATACATACATATACATATAGGGGCTTCCCTGGTAGCTCCACTGGTAAAGAGTCCACCTGCAATGCAGAAGACACTGGTTTGATTCCTGGGTTGGGAAGATACCCTGGAAAAGGGATAGGCTACCCACTCCAGTATTCCGGCCTGGAGAATTCCATGAACTGTATAGTCCATGGGGTCACAAAGAGTTGGACATGACTGAGCGACTTTCATTTTTCATGAGTGCATGCGCACATGTGTGTGTGTGTGTGTGCACTTGTGTGTGTGTGTGTGTGTGTGTGTGTGTATACTTTTTTGGACTCCTTTCCATTTTAGGTTATTACTGGACACTGAGTATAGTTCCCTGTGCTATACAGTAGGACCTTGCTGTTTATCTCTTTTGTATATAGCACTGTGTGTATGATAATCCCAAACTCCTAATTTACCCCTCCCACTCCTTCCTCCTTTGGTAACCATAAATTGTTTGTTTATGTCTGTGAGTCTGTTTCACAGATATTTTCATTTGTGTTCCACACATAAGTGACATCATATGGTGTTTGTCTTTCTCTTTCTGACTTACTTCACTCAGTATGACAATCTTTAGGTCCAAATATGTTGCTGTAAATGGCCTTATTTCATTCTATTTATGGAGACTGGTGCAATAATATTCCATTGTATGTGTGTACCGCATCTTCTTTATCCATTGACCTGTCAATGAATATGTAGGTTGTTCCCATGTCTTGGCTATTGAAATACTGCTGATTGAACATTGGGGTGCATGTATCTTTTCAAATTAGTTTTTGTCTTTTCTGGATATTTTCCCAGGAGTGCGATTGCTGGATCATATGGTATCTCTATATTTTAGTTTTTTAAAGAACCTGCATACTGGTCTCCATAGTGGCTGTACTGATTTACTTTCTCACCAGCAGTGTAGGAGGGTTCCCTTTTCTTCACACCTCCTTCAGTGTTTATTTGTAGATTTTTGATGATGGCCATTCTGACCAGTGTGAAGTGATACTTCTGGTTTTGATTTGCACTTCTCTGATAAGTAGTGATGTTACGCATCTTTTCTTGAAAGGATTGCTTGTTTTTAAGGCTTTTGACACAATTGTTACATTGCCTTACAGAAAGCTTGTATCAGTTTTTCGCTTCCCATCTTAGGCCACTACTAATTTTCTTCCAAGCTTGGATGTTATTATACTTTTAAACTTGCAAACCTGATAGGCCATCTTATAACTGTCTGTGCCTCTAGGGCTAATCATTTTGTTCTAGCTGTATGGGGACTCGTGGCACTTAGCTTCATACAGAGGAAGTGGGGCGCCCATGGAACTGGTGTCACCGTGTCCCCTGCCATCTAAGCCTGCGTCCCCTGAGTCTTCAGCCCTCCAGCGCTGGGCAGGGAGCGGGAAAGAGGGAGGAAAATGCTTGTGGCTGAGACCTCAGCCCTCCTTGTCCAGTGGATTCTGCAAGGAATAAAGGAAACGTGAGGACAAAGCTGAGGGGTGGACTGCACTTGGGGGCCACATTCTCTGAATATTAAAGTAAGTCCACAGGTCAGCTCTAAGTCCCTTGGCCCTCCTGAGCTGCCGGGGGTGCTGAGTGCAGCCCCAGAACTTGTTACCCTGATTCGGGCCTGTTTAGCTAACACCTATCAGAAGGCGGAGGAGGAATAGTGTTTGAGGGTAAATGATCATTTTATTTATTAATGATTATCTATTATAATATCTATTATTTATCATAATATTTTATTATCAGGCTTTTACCATGCTAGATCCTGGAGACACCAAAGTGAAATAAATACATCCTTGTTGACAAGATGCTTGAAAAGGATTTAGAGAATAAATATTTAGCCTGTGATGATAAAGTGATAACAATAGCCACAAAGAGATTGCGCAGAGGAGGGGCAAGCCTCCCTAGTCTATAAACTTCAGGTGAGGGTGTGAGGAGCTGGGTGAACTGACACTAGATGACAAAGACTGAGAAATGTTGTGTTGTCTGAGAATTTATATTGACTCCTTCTTTATTCATAAAAGTAAACAGACTAGCGAAAAATATTTAAACACCAACAAAAGTAAACTGTAACCTCTTCTCTCTGTTCTGTGTCTATTGCCAGTAACTTCATTCAGATGCTCACGGACTTTCTCTAACGTGGATCCTGCCCCCTGGAGTCCTCTCTTACTCGGGGGCTGTTATTGCCTCCATATCTTTTTAACTGAAGTATAGTTGACCTACAATGCTGTGTTAGGGTCAGAAAGGCCTGGCAGTGGGCAGCCGGTTTATCTCCACCCTGCGTTCCCTCGGGGCTCAGCGTCCCAGCGGCTATAATGTGATGGCCTGATGGCTGTGACATCCTTTGTTCACTGATACAGCAACAACATGTTTGTTCTGAGTCCTAAGCCTCCTCCACTCCTGGCCTCAGGGGACAGAGAGTCAGCCTGCCTCTGCAGGGTCTTCAGTGTCGAGATGTGGTGTTTGGTCTTGGCTACTGTTGGGGCAGATTCTTGCCCATGCACTTACCCTCTCGTGCTGTTTCCCCAGCCATGCCAAGGCCCCCTCTGTATGGTTCAGGCAGTCTCATTCACTTTCTAGAACTGTTTTATAGTTCATCCTGACAGACTCCACTCAGCGGGAGGGGTTCCTCACTCTGATGCCCTCCAGATGGGGCAGCCTGACTTCCTGGAAGCCGGGGTGTCCAAGACAGCGTCCCCCGGCATCAGGGCACAGGCTGACACTAGGGTGCTTCCGGTCCTCATCCCTCACTTGCTCCCGGAACATTTCTGAACAGGCGATCTGGAGCACATCCACTCTTAAGTTTCGTTTTGTAACAAAACTGCTTTGCACTCATACTGAGGCATTTTTGCTTCAGTTATCTAGTATTTTAGGCAAAAGTTATTTTCGTTCAAACCATCACTAGCGGTGACATTCATTTTGGAACTGGTGGTTTAATAAGTTCTGTAAAGCAAGGAAGTTACCTTCTTAAATAAGACAAAGAAATAATCCAAGTTATAGAAACATCTGCTGAAGCATGGAAGTGTTATCAGTTTGCAGAGTTCTCTGGGGTCACGGGTTTGCTCATTCAGGTCGTTTGAATCATAAAAGGCTTCTACATACAAGCCTGGATGTGGAAGAGTCCACCGCTCATTAGTGCTTCTCTGAGCAGCACACAGGTCATCTCTAGTCTGATGGATAAACGTCAGCCTAGTTGGGTTCTTCAGTCAGATGTGTGGCAAGGCTGGAACATCTTCTGGACAGGCTGGAGGTCAGCTCCTCGAAGGTGGACGAAGGAGCGACGGTTGTTCCTCTTGCTGGGGGTTGGTCACGTCTGACTGTGTGTTTCCTTATTGCTTTCCAAGAGTTAGAACTGACTGGAAACCAGCTCATGAAGGTGTGGGAGCCAACTCAGTGTGTGTGTATGTGCGTGCGAGTGTGTGAGTATATATGTGTGTGTGGAGGGGGGAGTGTTTGTATAAATGTGAGTGTGCATGTGTGTGGGGCTGTGCAGGAAGGACATCACAGAGCCAAGAGCAGGGCCCTCGCTGGCTCACCAGGCCGCTGACTTTAAGACCGATGCTGCCTCGGTCACATTTTATTTTTTTTAATTCAGATGATTTTCTTCCAGTTTTTGTTTTTGTTTTTGAAAAATTGCTAAAGATCAGTCCAACTCTTCTGGCTTTGCTTTTGAACACACCCCCCACCCACTGGGTCTGGAGTCTGGATGACAAGTTTCCAGAACCATTGTTCTCTCGGGGGAGGAGACAGGGAATCTTGCCTTGTAGGACCACAGGAAAGGAAGGGACCCTGGAGGTCCTCAGGTCTGCCCTTTTGAGATGGTGAAAATAAATAATTTTTTAAATACTGATTTTTGTTTATTTGGCTGTGCCGAGTCTTAGTTGCGGCATGTGGGAACCAGTTCCCTGACTAGGGATTGAACCTGGGCCCCCTAGCTTGGGAATACAGAGTCTCAGCCACCAGGGGAGTCCCTTAAACAAATGATTCCTAAAGGACATTGAGGTACTTCCTGCATCAGGAAGGGACCCTGAGGAGCCAACCTCAGTCATCAGCTGGGTTACCAAGTGTCCCCCAGAGCAGCAGTTATTGTTTCTCGCTTCACAACAAGTTAACCCCAGAGTTTAGAGCTGATGACAGTAATCTGGTGCCGGGCATCGAGAGCTGAGAAGCAACCTCCCCCGGACTGTTCCAGCACAGGGTCCCCCGATGTCAGGTGTCGGCTCAGGCTACCCCACTGTGAAGGCTGGACCGCAGGCAGAAGGGCCACGTCAGAGAAGCTCACTCGCTCTCCAGGCAGGCAGCTGCTGGTTGTCAGCAGGAGGCTTCCGCGGCTCTCTTTACAGCCTCTCCAGAAGCCTCTCAGGGTGTTCCCACACCACTGGTGGACATCCCCTGGGAGTGGTCCAGGCGAGTGCTATGTCTCAGTAGTCCAAGCACCCAAGGCCCTCACCACCATCTCTGCAGGGTGGTGTTGGTTGTCACAGGCCGGCAGGGTCCACCGTGGGGGCAGCACCTAGGGTGGGAACATTTTGGAGGCTGGCCACCAGGTCACATGCTGGACCCACGCCCCAGCCTCGGGGGGACCAGCACCGCATCCCCGTGAGCACGACGGCTCTGCTGCTGGTCGGCTTCACTCCACTGTGCATCTCAGCAGGAGGGAGTCGCCAGATACCCTGATGCCTCGTAGACANCCCCAGCCTCGGGGGGACCAGCACCGCATCCCCGTGAGCACGACGGCTCTGCTGCTGGTCGGCTTCACTCCACTGTGCATCTCAGCAGGAGGGAGTCGCCAGATACCCTGATGCCTCGTAGACAGAAGTGGTGGAGATATAGGGCTCCTTGAGGCCAGAAGACCTCAGCACTGCGCTCTGCTCGCCTTCCTCCAGCACATCAGACACTCCCCACAATGGAGCAGTGGGACCGACGCCTCAGATTGCACTGACAGCTGAATGCAGATTTAATGCCACAGAGGGAGACACCAGCTCTGGTTCCCCGGTCACAGAGAACCCTGGAGCCTTGGAGGGGTGAGGTCACACGCCCGCAGTCCCGTGCCAGGATGGGCCGGGGCCGGAGAGATGCTCAGAGGGTTGAATAGAAAACAGGTTATGTTCTCTTCTTTGCTGTTGTTTTCAAGTTCTCCATCAAGTCTTGCCAAGCATAAACGTGAGACTATTTTAAAACTCGAAAATTCTGTACAAATTCAACAGAAAAGTTTTCACATTGATACTTCAGGGGAAAAAAATAATGATCAAACTCGCCTTTGCTGGTCCTCCCCCAGCCTCTGGGGGATGGTTTCCTGTGGACACGGCGTGGAGGGAAGTACCTTCATGGGGCGTTACAGGAGCCTCTTCTCCAGACACTTTGTGCCCCCCTGAGGTGAACATCTATGATGACCTCTGCTTGGTGAGAGTGGCCACCCCACAGAAGGCCCTGAAAAGCGAGGGCCTGCTCAGAGAAGCAGATCCCCCATGCTTTCCCCAGTGTGTCTCCTCACTTAGCCACGGGTCCAAACTTGTCCTGTGTGGAGTCTTATCTCCCGTCTCTGCCAGAGACAGCCCTCCCCAGGGCTGGACCCCTACCAGCTGCCCAAAGCCCAAGATGAGCAGCGACCCTCAGGGGCAGGTCCACAGATACGCACAAGTCCATCCACTCATACCCAGAAGAACGCTCTGAGAAAGCATCCCAGTGCAGAAGACCTCGGCATTGTAGACAGAATTTCTTCCCGCCAGATCACCACTGGGGCATCATATGTTGACACTGTCATCAAACAGCCCGTGTCTCTTAGTTACATCCCCCAGCATGGCAGCAAAGAGCAACCACCAAATGCCTCTGTGGGTTTGTTGGTGGAAATGGGTCGGCTCCTGCCCTGCTGGGATCTTCTCTGCCCTGGGGGTTGTTTGCTCCTTTGCAGAAATCACCTTCTANGTCATCAAACAGCCCGTGTCTCTTAGTTACATCCCCCAGCATGGCAGCAAAGAGCAACCACCAAATGCCTCTGTGGGTTTGTTGGTGGAAATGGGTCGGCTCCTGCCCTGCTGGGATCTTCTCTGCCCTGGGGGTTGTTTGCTCCTTTGCAGAAATCACCTTCTACCTCTTCTGCTGAACTTCCTAGTTAGTGATTATCAAGGGACTGGTGTGCTGCTGTGTGGGAAAACACAGCGGAATGCAAAAGACTTCCTGCCTCTCTGGCCCACGGCTGGGTTACTCATGGTGGCCTTGCTATTGTTTCTGGGAAGACTGATGGTGTGACTGGTCTTTCCCCACCGTACCCAGCAACAGGAGGGCCTGCAAGGAAAGTAAGCTAAGTTTATTCCCAGTGACGCTAGTGATAAAGAACCCATCTGCAGTGCAGGAAGCTTTGTGAGATGAGGGTTCAGTCCCTGGGTTGGGAAGATCCCCTGGAGGAGAGCCTGGTAAATCCCACGGACAGAGAAGCCTGGTGGGATACAGTCCATGGGTCACAAGGAGTCAGACACAGTGGGATGTCAGACAAATTACTATGCTGCTCTGTGCCTTCGTAGTCTTATCTGTGAAATGGGGACAATGACTGCCTCTGGCTCCAAGGGTTCCTTGAGAATCCAGTGTCAGTGCTTCTGAAGTGCTTAGACAGATTCTGGCATAAACACTCCCTAGATGTTGTTATTGTTACTAAATGCTTAGAATAAAAATCAAAGTATCAGCTAAAAAGTGTCTGTGCAACTTCAGGAGCCAGAGGGGCTGCCCCTGTTTTGAAATCCTTGTCACCCAGGCAATTACAGTTGCACAGAAGAGACAGAAGCCCGTGTGAGAGATTTACTATATTCTCCTCAAAAGTGGAAATGTATAGGCACTTCCATGAAAGGTGGGCGGAAGCTTCCTGGGACAGAAAAATTCGAGATAACAAATGATAAATAGGAAGCAAGGGTTATCTCAGGCTTGCTTTTTTTCAAATTATGAAAGCCCATTGGGGAATATAGAGAAATGTTTAAAGCAGAAATAAGTCACTTACAGCTCCTCCACCCAGAGATAACCATTGTTAACTCTTAACAGATTTCCTGTTTTCGGCTTTTGAGATAAGCCGGGCACACGGGGCTGTGGGAAAGGATGGCTCAAGTGGCTGGGAGACTTGATCTCTGAACCACGTGGCTGTCCCGGGTGGGCTGGGTGCACCGAGTGCACCTGGTGGGCTGGGCCGCTCGGGTCCACACTGCTGGGCGTGCCTGGAGGCCGGGACTCATCAGCGTCTTAACCCACCTCCTTCACCGCCTTGTCCAGCCTGTTGAGGCTGAGTCTTTCAAACGTCCAAAGGCATGTCAGGTCACCAGGAAATCAGTTGTCTGAGTTCTTCAGGGAAGACAGCTGATGAGAAACTGACTGGAGGTTTTAAAGTTTTTGTTTGGAATGTTTGGGTGTTTTAGCTACTCGGCGAAGACTTGCTCTCACTCCCTGTCTGTGAGGTGAGGGGACCGTGGCCGTGCTGGGCTTGTCCCTCGAGGGCAGCAGAACAACATCAGATCTTTCCAGCGAATTGTTGTTGTTCAGTCGCTCAGTCGTGTCCGACTCTTTGCGACCCCATGAACTGCAGCATGCCAGGCTTCCTTGTCCTTCCCCAACTTCCAGTGAGAATGCTGCTGCTGCTGCTAAGTCACTTCAGTCATGTCCAACTCTGTGCGACCCCAGAGACAGCAGCCCACCAGGCTCCCCGTCCCTGGGATTCTCCAGGCAAGAACACTGGAGTGGGTTGCCATTTCCTTCTCCAATGCATGAAAGCGAAAAGTGAAAGTGAAGTCGCTCAATTGTATCCAACTCTTGGCGACCCCACGGACTGCAGCCTACCAGGCTTCTCCATCCATGGGATTTTCCAGGCAAGAGTACTGGAGTGGGATGCCATTGCCTTCTCTGTCCAATGAGAGTGGACCCCTTAGAATGCTCTACTGTCAGACAGACTCTGGTCAGACAGACTCTGGTGGAAATGGCAGTTCTGGAAGTGGATCTGCTCGAAGGCCCTCAACAATCCGAACGTTAGGCAACACGTAGGCCTCTCAAAAGCGAGTAAGCATTTGACTCCGTTTGCAAGTTTCATTCCGTCATATCCCCTGTGACACACAACAGTGAGTCAGGTCACTCCGACCTCTCTTTTTTTCACATGTGTTGTTATAGAGTCAATGTTTGGCCCACTTTTGCTAGTTTCTAACACTCTGCAAGACCTGTCCAAGTGTCTGGAGAGGGACCAGATGTTACTAGGATTGTGTCAGCTGTTTTTTCCATTCTTGTGTCAGCCTGGCTGCCCGGGTTTATGAGAGTAAGTCCCTCGATGAAGTCAGAGAATGAATGGAACTGAAACCCATTCACGGGGTGAGGAAGGGTGGAGGCAGAGGGGAGGCTTCGAGGCTGCAGTGGCCAGGTGGGGTCTGTCCACCCTGTGCCAGCATGGCTCCGAGGCCGCCTCCTTCTGCCTCCCGCCCTGCGTCCTATGTCAGGCTCCAGTGTCTGCCCACACCCCACCCCACCCCTCAGTCCCTTAAGCTTGCACATGGAGGTGGCTGTAAAGGCACAGACTCTGCAGCCAGTGTCTGGTAGCTCCTCTTCCACCTCTTCTGGATTCTTCAGCAGAGGAACCTGTAGGTTCTGTTTCTAATGGCAGTTAAGTTCCCTCACTGCATTGGGAAAAGAGCCCTGGAAGGGGCATTTGGAGCCTCGGGGTCCAGGGAAGGGGCAGAGGGGAGATAGTGATGAGAGGAAGAAGTTTGCCTCTTGATGGAAATTGGGAGGGCCCTCCACCCCATCAACAAATTCCTTCATCCAGCAGCTCACACTCTTACACCAAACCATTATGTTCGTGCCCTAACCAGGTCCCTGCATACCTCACTCTGCCAACCAAGACCTCTTTTTAGAATACAAAACGGAGGCCACTCCCTTGCTCGGGACTGTCCAGTGGTTCCCCTTGTCTACACTGTCAACAACCTGGTCCTAACATACCTGTCTTCTCAGGCCCTCCTCCTCCTGCCACTCACACACCTGCTCTGAGCCCCAGGGCCGTGACTCCAGCTTGCAGAACCTCAACCCCGTGGCTCCCTAGCACCAAAAACTATGGCCCATAGTTGTAGGCCCACCTTTTATCTCCACCTTGCTCTCCCAGACCCCGCTTTCAGCTGCTGTGTGAGGCAGGTAGTTTCCAAATAGAAATAGAAATCCAAATAGAGATCGAGGTCACTGACTTGGCGAGGGCGTCCTTTGCATTGCTTTGCTAACCCTGAGCTGTCCAGGTGTCTGGCTTTTACATTTGAGGGAAAGGTGATGTGGTGGTGGACAACCTGGGTGGTTCCTCCGCGTAATCTGCTCTCCTCCAAGGAGTGGAAGTTCTGATTTCAAGAGGCACTTGAGTGTCAACAAGGGACCAGTGTCCTCTATGGAGGATGTGGGAAGTGGTCCCTGCCTGGCTGTGTCCCATGGGATTCCTTTCTTCTTCCTGCCTGTGGAAGTGATGTAATGGTGAAGGCACTTGCTGTGCTCTTGTGTTACCCACAGTGAGAACTGCTGCGGGCCATTCCAGCCCTCTGACCCCAGTTAGAATATGAATCAGCAAAACTGTCGCTGGAGTTCATCTAATCATCTGCCTATCTTTTAACCACTAAGATTTATATTTAGTGACTAATGATCTTGTGCTCAAAGTGCCATCTCCCACACAAGTCCCCAATAGTCTTTCAAAAAAAGAAAACAAAACAAAAACCAAATATACCAGACTACTGGCTCTGAGTGAGGACACTGACTTAGAAATAAATCCTTGCCCCTCTCTTTCCCTGCAGGAGTTGCCATCTTGGAATCCCATGGCTTTCTCTAGCGGGCTCTGGGGCCCCTGCGTCCACATGAGCAGAGCCTTCAGCCAGCGCTATTTCAGGTAACTTTTCCTAATGAGTTCTTCCAGCTGTGTCTTTGAGTAAGCCTCCCATCAGGGCTGGGTATTGTGGTGACTGGAGTGGCAGTGGACACTCAGGGAGGTGGGCTTGGGGTCCGGGGAGACTAAAGGAATACATGGAGCTGGGGTTTGGGCAGCCCGGGTTGGGGGGTGGGGATAGGTAAAGGGCGATGGTGCTGTTGGGGATGGGACTGGGAATGGACCCGGAGGAAGATGAAACCTCCATGCCTACCAGACTCTTCCAGTGAAAATGCTGTCTCTTGACCCTGTTGTTCCCTAAGTGCATTAAAACCTTCTCTTTTAATAATAAATATCTATATATTTATGTGTATATCTGAATAACTTTGCTGTGCATGTGAAATTAACACATTGCACTTCAGTTTANATGCATCCTGTGTATGTATCCTGTGCATCCAGGTGGTTTAAGGATCCGGGAGCGTTCAGGAGAGCTGTCGGGCAGCCCTGGCGAATTATTGACCAAGCAATTTCTCCCTCATAAGACTGTCAAGATTCCAGGGCTGGAAGCTTGTCTTGCCAAGGAAGGGGAAGGAGAGGGGTCATTCTGGAGGTGAGGAGTAAGAAGAGGGGCAGAAGCACCTAGGGCAACCCAAGGAAATGGTGCAGAAGGGTGTGGGAACCCGGCACTGGCCTTGAAAATAGTGGACGCTCCGCAGTCATCTGGCCTGCTCACCGGCAGAGTAAATAACAGAGAAAAAGAGGGGACAGTGAGCCCAGTCTGGAGTGTGGGTCTCAAATGACTCCTCTCCCCAGCGATGAAACTCCTGTAGTGGACAGCTGCCATCTTCAGCTCTGCTTCAGGCTGGGCCTGTGGGCCCTGGAGAGCCGGGGACAGAGCAGGTCAGACAGGGGAGTTTGGCCATCCCCGAGATCCAGCCTGAAAGTGATAGGGCAGTTCTGCCACCTGCTCTGCCCCTTGTGCCTCAGGGGCCGCCTCTCCCAGCGGGCAGCAGAGCAGTGCCATCGGGGTCTGTGGCTGTGATGTGTGCTTGGCCTGGGCAAGGGTTCCTGGGGGGTGGGGTGCAGCCTGGGGCCTGTGACAGTTTGTCATAGTATTAAATTAATCAGAAATGAGGGGCTCCGCGTGGTCTCACTACTACTGCGCTCTAACCAGCTGGTCAGCCGACAGCTTCCCTGTTGGGAACGGTTAGACTTGGGCCATTTTCTGAAGCCAGTGATGGCCTGACCACGTTTTCCTGGACACACTCAGGGAAAGAGATCAGAAAATAGGCATTATTATTTTTATTACTCACTTGGCTACTCTTGACTAATCTGTTCCATGAAGCTTCTCTCACACAGGATGATGCTCACGGTGATCAGGAAAACCAGAGGCTGTGAAGCCAGACAGAGATGGACTTCACTTCCCGCAAGTCCGCTTTCCCACCTGTGGTCTCGGGAGATCCATTAACCCACCTGAGAGTCCCTCCTAGGGTCTGTAAAGTGAAGTTGGGAATACTCACCTCACTGTGCTATTTGAGAATTTAATTCAATAACTCCAAAGTCATGGGAGAAATGCCAGTCAGGCATGGCAGGAGGGAGAGACTTGAAAAATATCTCATAAAGGAGTAATTCACCAGGGCAGGGAAGCCTCAGGGCAGTGCCCACCCAGGTGGGTAGCCGTGGAACACCAAGCCCAGGAGAGGCTGTGCCAGACCCAGAGGTGGAGAGCTACCCTGCAAGGGTCGTGGCCTCACTGCCCGCTCCCTCCCCAGCCCTCCCTCCCTCCCCACTGGCTGGACTCCCAGTTGTGCAAACCCAGCAGAAGCCCGAGGGCGCGAGAGCCCAGGTGTGGTCCAGTGAGGGCAGCCTCTGAGGATTCAGCAGGGTGGAACAGGTGAGCAGTAGGGAGAACAGACGTGGCCCGGCTCCGGAAGGGCTCTGGGAATGAGAGGTATTGTGACATATCGCTTCCAGTCCAGTCCAGAGCCTGTCAAGCCTGGAACTTGAGGGTTTCTGGAGAGCAGGCATCTCGTTCACCTGCAAAGCATTCACCCATCCCATACACACAGTACATGCCAATCAGTGTTTGCTGAACAGCAACCAGAGACCAGAAAGGGCATCAGATACTGACTTTCAAACGTAATACTTGAGTGTAATGAGTGTGCATGCTAAGTTGCTTCAGTCGTGTCCAACTCTAGGCAACCCCATGGACTGTAGCCCACCAGGCTCCTCTGTCTATGGGATTCTCCAGGCAAGAGTACTGGAGTGGGTTGCCGTGCCCTCCTCCAGGGGATCCTCCCCACCCAGGGATTCAACCCGTGTCTCTTATGTCTCCTGCACTGGCAGGCAGGGTCTTTACCACTAGCACCAACCAGGCAGCCCCGTAATGCACACAGTGTATTCAAAGATGACCATGTATATCTCAGTGGGACGTCAGAGATGGTGGTGAAATAGAAAACAAGTCTGCTATGGCTTTACTCATGTCTTACTTTTCTCCGCAGACGAGTTTGCATCCAAGTGATTCTCACTCTCCTATTGGCAAAATGACAGTGTAATTAACCAACAACAGGGCTGTAAACTGCTTTGTAAACGGAGGGCTCACCCCCCAGGCATGCTGTCTCTGGTGTCTGCGGGTTTTTCTCTGAAGTCACAGGGACTCTTGCTGGCAGGGGAAGACTCTGGGTAGATGGAAACTCTTACAGGTCATTGTATGTCCCCCGGGGGCCTGGGGTGTGAAGGGGAGGGGGTAATGCTCTCTTCACAAGCAGGCCTGTAGGGTCTGTCCCAGGTGGGGGCCTGGCCCTTAGAGCTGGACTCTCAGTGGTTGACTGGACATTTTTCCATGCTCTGTTGAGTGACTACATTGCATGCACCTGTCAAGGCCCAGAGGGGAATGACCTGCTGCTTGGGAACCTGCCTGACCTGCTCTGTAAAGATCTTCAAACTGTTCTGCAGCAGTGCCTTTAATGTATTCTAACCCCACACCGGGAAGCCTGATGGGCTGCCATCTATGGTGTCGCACAGAGTCAGACACGACTGAAGCGACTTAGCAGCAGCAGCAGCAGCAGCAGCAGCCCCATGCCTGGCCAGATCTCTGATTTCTGGTAGCTGTTTGGAGAGAAGGGTGAAGCCTGGTAATCTGATAGTGGGCAGAGTAAACAGGAAGGTCCACTGGGCCTCAGGTCACAACCGGCCAGCCTGTGTTTTGCTGCCCCCAGCTAAGGCGTTGAGAACCCGCTGTTCCTGGGCCCCAAAATCTGCATTTTTACAGCTCCCTATTGCTGTGACATCTGGCAGCCTTGTTTTGAAAACAACATTCCTGGAACCAAGAGCAAAAAATATATTGAAAGAAGATTTAAGCATAAAGACATCCTACCTTACATTCTAAGAACCTGCTTATTTCCCACTAAAAATATGAACAGAAGGTTAGCTCTTAGTTTATCTTCTTTCTGAGATCATTAATTTTATGCTTATATTTTCAAAACTATATTTTATGATGTATTGATTTTTAAAAACTGATAAGAGAACAAGTGAACCGAACACTTTAACAATGTTCTCTGCTATCCAAAATCAAATTATTTTCTTTATTTAGGACAACAATGGTTATAGAAAAGTTCCAGCAGAGGCCCCATCTAATCTGCCTTCTGCAAACGCTGGGATAAACTCAGCACCTGGAAACCAAGCCCCGCTCTGCGGTCACCTGCGGCTGAGTCGTTTACCTGCTGAGACCCGGGAAGGACCATTGATTTTGAAGGGGTGGCCTCTGCAGCACGGGCCTTGACTCCAAAGCCGGGTGGTGCCAGCTGTCACGGGGCCTATGTGTACCTTGGTGCCTGCTTTCCGCCTTGCTGGTGCAGTACCAGGGTGACACAGTGTGGGGGGCGGGGGGGTCAGAGGAACATCCAGTGATGAAAGAATCCTGGAAGTCTGTCCTGTGGGGGAGGTGGGTGGACGAGAATCCAGGCCTGACTTTACTCTGAATCCCCAGGTCAATCCCTTAATCCTTTGTGTTTCAGGATTTTTTTCAAAAAAATCTGCTAAAACACAGGTGGGGGCTGGTCTGGAAAAGGGTGGAGGGTGTGACTGGTATTTAAGCCTGGTGTGTGCTGGAGGCTGAGCCTAGGCTTGGGAAGAGCTGAGTTTGTCCTGCTTCACAGCCCAGTCAGTCGGGAGTTGGTTGGGAGTGGGCCAAGAAGGAGGGCTCTCCGGTCTGGATGACAGGAAGAGAAGGTGGCTTCTAACTCCTGCAGAGATTCCTGACCTTGGTGGCCTGTGCGTCGTGTACTTGGTGTGTTCGCCCAGGGGCTGAGTGATGACGTCTATCTATCTATCACTCAGGACGCACACGGTTCTGTCCACAGAGCCCCTCCAGGAGCAGAGCCCAGCGCCCACCTCCTGCCTGGTGGGCGGTGCCTGGGCTGCCTGTGCCCTCCTCTGGGACGAGGACCACAAACACTTGGGAAAATCCCGAGTCCCCGGGCCTGGGGTCAGGGTCCCGGAGGACCTGCAGCCCAGCCCCAGCCTGGGGCATCACACGCTGCTTCCTGCTGACGTGTGTCTCTTCCTGATGCAGGACTCACCTGGGGCTCCTCCTACACCTGGGCAAGTGCTAAGAGGCGGGTGGGGCACCTGGAGGCTGCTCACCCACCCATCCCCTCAGGAAGATTTTTTTCTGCCCTGCACTGGCCAGGAACCCTTGGGCTGACTTATTCCCCTGCCTGAGGCCGGGTGCTGGGGGAGGGATGTTCCCTGCTGGGGAAGCTGAAGTCCACACGCTTGGAGCCATGGGCTAAGGCAGCAGAGGTGACTCTGCACAAATGGGATGGTGGTGCTGGTGACTGAGTGAGGGAATCCAGCACTTACAGAGCCGAAAGGAAAAAGCCCTCAGTGTCTGGGGTGGACTGCATGGACACCTGACCTCTAAGTGTCTGTGTGGCTGACGGGGCTCAGACCACCATCCTGGGATCCACCGGGAGGAGAGAGAACATGACCAGAGGAGAGAAAAGGGGGAGAGGCCAGAAGTGATGAGAAGATTATCTGATTTATGGGCCACATTTCAACTCATGGCTGGGAGTCAAGAGAGCAAGCCATCTATCAGGCAGGCAAGGTCAGAAGCCCGGAGGAGCCTGGCTCCCTTTGATGAACCCTTTCACATCGAGGACCCCTGAGCAGACAAGGAAAGAAGTCTCTGTGCTGAAGGCACAGTTTCTCAGGATAAAACCCCTACCCTGTGTGAAGTCGTAAACACCTGTCCTCTGGCCAAGAAGACAAATCCACAGACCTGGTAAGCACACTATTGTCTTGGATTTAAATAAAGGCCCGTTCAAATTTCCGCTGCTTCTGAATGCTTTGCTTTCTTCTCAGTGGGCTTTGCATATGTGCTCTAAGGAGCTGGGCTTCTCAGCAGATTAGCTCCTTACAAGAAAGTCATGGTAGAGCTCTGCAAGCTGATGAGCTGTGGGCAGAGCTCTTGGCTGGGCTGCTCCCTGCTCCATCCTGACTCAAAGATATGTCTCCAGACCAGTTCCCCCATGTCCAGATATGAAACCCATGCAAAGGGACAAGGATTTTCCAGTGAGAAAAATGCCAAAGATTTTTATATAATCTTGAAAGTAATCCAGAAAAGGACTTGCAATTTGAATAAATTGCATTTGCAAAGGAATGCTTTGAACAGAGGCTGCATTGTTAAAGTCCACTTAGTGGCTGCTTTGAGGAGACCAAAGTTGACCAGTTTTAAGTTCTTGTGCATTTGTTTACATCAAAAAAAAAAAAAAAAAAAAAGGAGAAGAAGAATTCATACCACATGCTACACATGCCTCATCCCTTCAGATGTCCCCTTCCTGGCCTGTCTCCCAACCTCCTGCAGACACGCATGTCCTGCCACTTGCTGAGCAGGACACGGATGTCTGCCATCCACACAGAAGGCAGGGTCACAACTCAGAATCCTGGAGTGTGAGATAAAGGGACTCTGTGCTACTTCTTCCAGACATCCAGGAGGTGCAGTTTGGATGCTGCAGTGTTGGGATTTATGTTGGAATTTACAAGACATTCTGACCGTTTATGAGAACAATAGAAACCCAACAGAGAATGTGGGATAAACACAGATTCCCTGAACCTTTCTTAGGATTGTGTTACTTACTTTAAGAGATGGTTGTTTTTAATGCTTCTCTGGGGAGATAGAAGTTTTGCTGAGAAACAGAGGTGACAGCCGTGGAGTCTGACTGTCTTGGGATGTTGTAGCACTGTTAAGGGTGGGGAACTGGGGTGAGAGAGGAAGAGGAAATGGCTCTTACTTGGCAGTAGTGGAAGTCAGATTAGATGGGTCGTCAGCTGTCTCAAAGGTCCCACCGTTCATTCCTTATACAGCTCAGAATTTGTCCAGGGTATCGATGTACAGATTAAGGTACCCAGCCTCCCAGACTCCCTTGCAGCTATGATTGACCAGGTGATACAGTTTAGCCAATAAGATGCAGATGGAGCACCTGGGCCAGGGTTTCTAGGAAAGCTTCTCAGAGAAGTAACTGCTAGGCATAATTTTGATCTTTTTCCTTTGCCCTTCACCCCACAATGCAGAGCTGGTACTTAGGGGTAGAAAAGCTCTTGCCAAGTGTGACAGAACAGAAATATAGGGAAGCCTGAGACCTGGTTACATTATGGAGCTGCTGTGTCAGCCTTGGGTGGTTTTGCTCCAAATCTCATGTTATGAGAGAAAAATAAACCCTCTGTTGAGTGACCCAGCAAAACCAGCCATCAAGTCTTTGTGGCCAGCTGGATGCAAGTCTGGCGTATGTAGCCCTGTGTGAGAAGACACGCAGGCAGGCAGCCTGAGTCCCCTCTCTGGCTGAGTCACTCATGCACAGCAGGACTTGAGGCAAATCCACCGTTCTCCAGGGCAACATTTTTTCCTCTGTGCGGCGTTGGGGGTTCGAGGTCTCTTGACAGCTCACAGGCCATGGTGAAGATCAGAAATCACTTGAAGACATTTTGAAAGCATAAGAAGTTGTATACAAATAGGAAGCATCATTAATAGTGGGGCTAAGAAAGTTGAGCCAGACTGGGCTTAGGAGAAAGACATAAGGAAAAGATAGTATTGGGAACTCAAAGTGCAGGAAAGGAAACATCGAGGCGTTCCCACAAAGGGAAATTTCTGAGAAGTCAGGGCCAGACTCACTTATTTTCATTCCCTCCATGGTGATGATATGCCCGTCACCTCACCACGTAGGCACTGATAATCTCATATTGTCTGAGAGCAGAGGCAAAAATTGGCCCTTACTTATGTCAGAAGCAGGGCTAGAGATAGGTCTTGCCAGATGAGATGGAGCAGTCAGTCCTGGGAAGGGAGGCAGGTGAGAGGCGTTAGACATCCCTGAGGTGAGGGAAGAACAGCAGATTGTGCAGGTACCATACAATCATACAAAGATAGGCAGCAGGTGACAGGTAGGCCAAAATGCCTACCTGAGTTTCTAGAACAGCAGAGGAGGCCAGAAAGAGAGCTCCAGAGATGTGAGCAGATGGCCGGGGTGGGGAGGCCAGTCCCACCCACAGAACTGGGGCACAGGGCAGACAATAGAACCTGAGTTGTGCAAAGAAAAGGCAGGAGGAAGCAGAGTTCTTGGGCAGGGGGCAGGGCAACTTGACAAATGGTCAGGTCAGGGGCAGAGGCACCAGGCTATACCTAGTGTGGCTTTGATTCAGAGGCCAGTGTCAAAGCAGAAGGGCAGCTTATCTTCTGGAAATTGCTTAGGTCTTCTTTTTCAATTATCCTTTTAATTTTATTTTTTCTATTTTTTAATTTCCTTATTGAAATATAGTTGATTTACAGTGTTGTGTTAGTTTCAGGAACAAAGCAAATGATTTTATATATGTGAGTGTGTGTGTGTGTGTGTGTGTGTGTGTGTGTGTGTATGAAAATGAAGTCACAACAAACTAGAAAATTCTTCTGGAGATGGGAATAGCAGACCATCTCTCCTGCCTCCTGAAAAATCTGTATGCAGGTCAAGAAGCAACAGTTAGACCTGGTCATGGAACAGTAGACTTGTTCCAAATTGGGAAAGGAGTATGTCAAGGCTGTATATTGTCACCCTGCTTATTTAACTTATATGCAGAGTAAGTTCACCCTGCTTATTTAACTTATATGCAGAGTAAGTTCAGTTCAGTCGCTCAGTTCTGTCTGACTCTTTGTGACCCCATGAACTGCAGCACACCAGGCCTCCCTGTCCATCACCAACTCCCGGAGTCCACCCAAACCCATGTCCATTGAGTCGGTGATGCCATCCAACCATCTCATCCTCTGTCGTCCCCTTCTCCTGCCTTCAATCTTTCCCAGCATCATGGCCTTTTCCAATGAGTCAGCTCTTTGTATCAGGTGGCCAAAGTATTGGAGTTTCCAATTCAACATTATTCCTTCCAATGAACACCCAGGACTGATCTCCTTTAGGATGGACTGGTTGGATCTCCTTGCAGTCCAGGGGACTCTCAAGAGTCTTCTCCAACACCACAGTTCAAAAGCATCAATTCTTGTGCACTCAGCCTTCTTCACAGTCCAACTCTCACATCCATACATGACCACAGGAAAAATCATAGCCTTGACTAGACGAACCTTAGTC